>VXAL01012002.1:877174-928463 GCA_013399475.1 Chauna torquata
AAAAAAAAAAAAAAAAAAAGCAATGGAGATCCCTGAAAATACAGTTAGTTTTCCTCCTACGGTAAGATTTTACTAATCAAAGTGCTTTTTATAAAACATTGGAGAGGGAGAAGTAAGTGTGCAATCAGGACTCCTGTCTGTACTTGGGGACAACAAATAATGTCTCTCTTTTACAAAGCATCTGGAAAGTTAAGTACATTAAACTCTGAAACTCAGATGGTAATAATGACAGTTTAAGTATACACAGACTTGGAGGGTGTGGTTAAAATGGCGGTACAGAATTGTGCAAATATATTGGGCCGACCACTTATCTACCTTTATTATTCACATAGCCACTGTTACTGTAATGATTCCATATTTAATGCTTATGTACTTTATGTAGGAAGAGCCAAGACACAGAAGATGGCTCAATGGCTACAGTAAAGGAATTAATTCAGTGTCTCTTAAGGTATAAATCAGACAAAACTGGCTGAGCTAACATCCCTGGGCACCTTCTCTGTACTAGGTCTCACTAAAAACCAGTGCCTTGCTCTTACAGTATTCAATCTCTCCATGTAATCTCAATGAAGAGCACAGGGGCAAGTGAGAAAGCTGGGCACTACTGGACCAAGATACAAGAATCTCTAGACTTAGTATATTAACTCAATTTACCTTTACTCTTAGTTGTTTTTATTTTTCCCCTTGGAATTGCTGTTTGCTCAGGAAAGCTGCGTGTTTGTTTTCAAGAATCTCAGCTTGCATCTAAAAATTCCTATACTTGCGTTTGATTTAATTAAATAAAATTTGAAAATAAAATTGGCATTGGGTAAGGAGAGCTGAAGATATAGATGCACTCTCTAAAATCCCATTGAAACTGCGTTGGCTTTACTATGATACAGCTTTTCCTGCTGAAAAGGACAGCTTAATGCTATTAACCTGTGATAATTCAAATCCCTTATAGCTGATAATGAATCAAAGAAAATTGACTGGTGACCAAACATTAACCCTCCAAAACTTTTTGAAGACATTTCTTCAACCAACCGGGTATCAGTCCTGTACCAGGGAAGACAAATACTTTACTGAGAGCAGGATCTGGCCATATGAAAAAAAAAGGCTGTAATTTATGTTGAAAAAAATAATAATGAAAGAATGAAAAAAATATTGTAAGTTTTGAATGTTGGTAGCTATGATTATGTGAGCAGTCGAACCCCAAATTACAGAAAGCACAGCACACTTTTACATAATAAACTGTGGTTGCCGATCCTTGGGGAGCTTTATATTGTTGAATAAATGCGAGGTCTTTTCAACAACTGAAATGCAAAATATGACCCTCCCAAGCATTAATTTAAAGGATCTGGCATTTTCAAAGGGGAGGTTCGCAAAGACAAATAACAACTTCAAATTTCCAGGGAACTGGGATATTGCCTACTCATGAAAAAACCCTAAGTTAGTACACATGAATTTATTTTGTGGGGATAGATGGAACCCTTGGGAAGGAATGAAACTGAATGAGTTACATGGCAGCTGATCCAAGTCTGCAATTTTTTAATGGAAGATAATCTGTTATATTATATTTGTCTGTCATGAACGAGTCTACAGCAGACAAATGAATTGAATGTCTTTAACCTAAAAAAAAGGCAATCCCCCCCAAAAGGGAAGGAGCATTGGAAGTTTCACACAGTCTGGATTAGATAAATTTGCAGCAACAGTTAGAAGGCAGATGTTATCCACATTTCTATTTCTCCGATTCCGCGCCCCACCTTCTATTCTCTTTTTTTGCGTTCCATTCTGTTTTCTTCTTTCTGACAAATTTCACCTGTGTCAGTATTTAAAATTCGAATTTCCTCTCATTTTTTAAATCCCATGGGTTTATCATTTCATTTTTCCTCACTGTGACCTGGAACTTTACATCTCTCTTAGAAAGTCTGGATCAGATTATGTCTACATATCTAAAATTAATTGTTTGGGTGCCCACTCAAAATATATACCCATCAGTCAATATCCAGTGCTCACTGTTCTGATTCCTTCCTTCTCCAGTCTTCTGATTACTTGCAACCACCTACCACAAAGCGTTTTCTATGTTCTCTCCCCTCAAAATGCTGCACATTTCCTCTTGGCGACCAGCATATTTCTCTCTCTCCAACATCTTCTTCTCTGCCATGTATGGTTTTACCATCACCTCTGCCCACCCTTCCCTTCTCTCTGTGCCTCCTTCTGTTCCTCAGTCAGATGCTCTATCATCTTATCACATGCCAGATTTGCCTTTGCAATGACAACAGTCAAAACCCTCTTTTCTTTAAAAAAGTGGGGGGAAAAAAGCAGAATCCTAATTCAGAATCACCCCTCAGTCTTTTCAAAGCCTTGAAACAGTTGTTTCCAGGGCAGCAGTGCTGGACCAGATGACTACGGCCCCCTCTTTGGGCATGACACAAGAGCTCTTCGCTGAGAAGCTGCAGCTGCCTGCCAGATGCTGTTACCATCTTCCTCACATTGGGTTGGTTCTATTTGTTCTTTGTCCTGAGACTGGATAACACTGGTATAATCAATAAAATGACTGTGGCCTATGCAATAAGGCAATTGCAGATAGGCTTTCATGTTTGCTTCTGTAATTCACATTTAGGTAGCCATTTTGAAAATGTTTTTGTAGCTACCTGGGAGATTGTGCTCTAGTCTGATTTTCTTCTCTTCTCTATCTCTTCTAAAACAAGCAGGTTTTCTGATAAACTGAACCCGACCATTGCTCTTCTATCAGTTTTCCCTCTCTGAGTCCTGAGCTTTATGAGTTTTCTCAGAAACAGATTATCTTGCATCTCACTCAAGTCCTACCAAAGCAAGAAAAATAATTTCAAAACTGCCTCTGTTGTTTAATATTCCCTTTTGGCTCCCCTGTGTAATACATTTAGAAAATTTCCTTTGCATCTTCTTCCTTCACCAACTAGAAGTCTACCTGTTATCTCTGCAGTGTAGCCCATGTATATGGTTGATTCATATGTCAAGGAATCCTGTGTAGAAGCATTTGCTGGGTTGCACTCTAAAATGATCTTCTCTCCTTTCCCAAAGATATCACAAAGTGTGTGTTCCCAGAAATTCTCACCAGTACACAAACACTCAACAGGACCACTGTTTTCATTACAAAAACCTTAATTTTCCTCTAGTTTAATGTTGCTTTTTCTTTACTTTTTTTCTTCAGTTAGGCAGCTGCATCCATTGTTTCATAGTCCTAAATCACCAACTGGCTGCCTTTGGTTGCCTCTTTGGCACGAACGACTCTGTTTTCTTAATCATGTGGGTTAGGAAAGGGAAAAGACAGGGAGACCCTCTGCTGTTGCTGCAACATCTACCCAGAAAATCTGTTCATTTCCATATATCACTTAAACAGTCTGAGATTCACACAGTCCCTGCTGCCTTTACCAAGAAGCTGCTTGCTTCCTGAAAATGACATGTGACCTTTAACTACGCAGAAGCACTGTAAAATAGTCAGCACTTGTTTGTCAGAAGGCATTTTACAGAAAATTGAGCTATTTTTAATTGATCATTTAATTGCACATATAATCTGTGCAACATGCAGCTACACAGAAAATGACTATTTTTGTTCCTCCTAAAAGCGCTAGTCTAGTAACTGGAGGGCCTGCATTTTCATTACCATCTTTCTTCAGATCATTCTCATGTTCATGAATTTATTTAGGTGCTCACTTCTCACACAAGGCAAACGTGTTCCGCTGACCACCACTCTGCGTCATACAGTTTATAAGAGGTTTTTGCATTTAATTTTTTTCTTGTTTTTAGAATAAAAGATGGGTCTCAGCCACAAGATTTGCATCTGACTTCAATCCCTTTCAACTCCTGTAAACTACAAAGTCAGTGAGACAGGTTTGCTTCAACAGTAAAGTTCTGTTATAAATTCAGCTTCAGCTCTTCCTCATTGCCTTGTGTTCAGCACGGAGAGAGCAAAGTTATTTTTTGTTTTGATTCATGGCTGTAGTGGCTTGTGATCATATCTGACCTCTTATTTTCTGATAGTTTTTTACTTACATGCATGAAGCAACAAACTCAAATGGTGTTTATATTTGAACATGTACTTATTTTTAGTTACAAACACTGGGAGGGTAAGTTGTTATAGCTTGAAAGCAGAATCATGTAAGGGCTCTGACTGGAAGCAGAGTTGCTACATAATGAATTAGGAAAACTAGATCTTGATTTGACTATTGGTTTAAGTTTTAAGGTTGAAGTTGATAAGAAGCAGGGAGAAAGCCATCACGGAGAAAGAATGGCTCAAAATAAATCACTTCGGTAAACACTTATGGGTTGTTAAGAGACAACACATACTCAGCTTGTGGACTGGCTTTGACAAACAGGCTAGGGCCCCGGTGTTGATCAAGGAAAAATCAAGGAAGTCTGATTCTTGTGGAGTTGGAAGTTCTTCTGAGGGAGTGAAACAGCAGGTAGAAAGAAATCAGAGAGGGACTAGAATTTTGTCCTGCATTGACTATCACATGTGAATGGAGAACATGGGCCTGTTTGCACCACTGTATTAACATTCACTTTTTTCTTATATTTTGTTTCTATTGTTGAGATTAAGAAGAGTTACTTTATTCCTCACTGGTCAGACTCTGAATGGAAGTGGAACAGCTAACCCAGTTCAGATGGATTTCCAAGGCAAGTAAGGTGGATATCCCATAGACTGGAATTAGGCAATTTGCATGCATTTACGAGCATGTTACTGCGATGGGATATGAGTTCAGAGCATGCCAGCTGTTCCATTTTACTTCCCAATGCGCATACTTTTAAGGAGGTAATCTTAGCCATATGATGTAAGACCTCTAATCCCATCAGGAATGACCAAAGCTGATGTGCTTACTTTACCTTGAAGTCACCTATTCTTCTGACTGTATGCTAAAAAATGCGAAATCGTGGGATTCCTGAGAAAAGGCAGGAGGTGCTAAATCAAAGTTGGTGCTCACTGAGAGATGATGCACAGAAGAGAGGACAGAGGTTCTAGCTTGGTATCCATGGCAGGGACAAAGTGGGCTTTGGGGATCAAAGGAAGAGTGGCAGAAAGTGCAGTCTATACAAAGGCCTGAGGATGACAACCTCTGCTTTAAAAACGAACTAGAAATTTTCAATGACTTTTTTCTGAGGTTCTGGACTTGAAATTCCACTAAGATCCAACTTTCTGAAACGTTTGAGAAATTTTACCCTAAAAACTCTGAATTGTATCTAGCTGATCACTTAAGAACCTTGCATCATTAGCCACTCTCCATCTGCTCAGGTCAGCTTCTTCACAGTGGGTCTAAGCGCTCACTGAATCTCAGTCTGTTTCCATTTGCAAAATTTTGCATTTTTTTTCTAGTGGAGATACCACAATAGTAAATTAAAGCCTACTGAGAGTAATCCTGTCTTTCCCTTAGTTAACTTTTCACAGACTCTGAGGAACGTGCATACTATTACTCTGGGATATCCCAGAGCAATCCAACCCAGATAGCTTTATTTATGTGCAGCAAGCAAAGAGAAGCCACTTATTAGCTTAAATGAAAAGCTGTTCTCACTAGTCGTCACTGTACCTTGACTGAGAGTAAGGCAAAGGGACTATTTTCCATATATTACTTTCCAAACCAAACTATGAATATAAGGTACCATATCAGCAGAATGTTAGCAAAATTTAGTGCGCTGTACACCAAATTACTCTGGCATCAAACAGCAATGGTATGAATCAGTACTAAAATTATGAGTACAACTGCTGTGTTAACTATATAAATTACCTTAAAGATACGCCACAGAAGTAAATGGCCATTTCAGGTGCTGCTATTATCAAGGGAAACACAAGCAGTAGAAAAAGGAATAAAACAAGCAGGTCTCTGCCCTTTCTGGCTTTGCCAGAGGTCCCGTTTAAAAAACCCACTGCTCCTTGTAATCTTTTGGCTGACATTCATGCTGACATTTGCTGGTGCCACAGCACTCTGACTGCTGTGGAGATGATGACTGCCAGCAGCTTACTTCATTTGAGTTTACTCTTTCACACTATTTGCATATATGCTTTTTCCCTTTTTTTTTGAGAGTATCACTGGAAAATGCTAATGGCCCATTATCGCTAATGGCTCAAGTGCATATGTTTTGCAAAAAAAGTATGTGTCCAAAGGGGAGGAAGCTAAACAGACCTCTTCAAATGTGTGAAAAAATGTGATCTACCTTTATGTTGCTAGAGAAAGGTGAGCCGGAAAAAACTGTTTGTATGTCCCAGGACCTGCTCTGGGTGTCAATACAATGTCTATTGATACAAACGCCATGTAATGTACAGCAGGCACCAATATTCCTTTCATTGTGTGGACAATCACAGCTATCACACTAAAGAATAGTGCTAATGGGAGATACATAGAAAGTACACTGCAAATCTCACGTGGTAGTAGTCCAGGCAGCTATGAACAGATTTGATTCTATAAGCAACCTCTAGAAGTCTGAACTCTTGAAGAGATCATTTAAATTCCTTTTAATTTAAAATGCTGATGTACGTGAATGAATTCAACAGGGAAGACAAGAACTTCATAGCATGGTATATTAGTGAATCTAATGCAATTCTTAATCTTGGATTAGGTGCTTAACCTCCTTGCTCAGTATATTCATGCACCTACAACATGATTACCAAAGGCAACAAAGCAAAATCAGTAGGAAATATTGCAAAGACAGCATAGAGAAAGGTTATGTACAGATTCCCGCCCACTTAATGCTATATTGAAGAGATGATGGTTCCTTCTAGTCAGCATTAATGGATAGGAGTCATCTCCTTGACTTACTATTATCAATCCTTTTTCTTCCCCTTCTCCCCTGTAAAGAGGAAGCAGGAGTTCCTTCACACCTATCAGACCTGCAGCTAGTGTACTCACAAACATGTAAAAGAATGGGGTTCAAACCCCACCTTTCCTGCAGTGGGAGGCAGGTTTCCACATCCTCCTCCTCCAGGTAACTGTTCCAGTCATAAGGGAGCAGAAAACAACCACTTCTTCCCCTTTCACAAGCTCTCTCTGACTTAGTAGGCATGGGAATACCTGCCAGAGCAAGTGAACCAAGAAAAAAAGGTCAATTTTCCATTGTAATTTCAGCTTAGGGTCGCTGGAACTTGACTGAGTATGCACCTCAGACACTGGCAGAAATTCAGGCGCTGTGGAAATTTTACTGGTGAAAGTTTTCCTTTGGGAATCTACATTGCTTGAAGCTATGCAGAAGGTAAGTAACTAAAATCTGTGGCTGTGCACCTTCAAATGGAAGTTACACACTTCAGCAGGAAACTCAGGTGTAGCTTTCAGCAGGCTGTTTTAGTGATGTCTTCTCTAATGCTGTTTATGCATTTATGAAAAGTCATGTATACCTTTGGTAAAATGATGGTCTCACTTAGACACTTTCTGTGGGAATCTAACCCAAGGAAAACTTTTTGTATTTTGGTGACTACTTTCAAGGAGGTCTCTTTATAGCTAAGGAAGAAAACTAGAACAGTGCCCAAACAAACAAAAAAAATTCATTAATTTATATGTGCCTCTCTTCCATTTGTCTCTTTAGGTGAGCCAAATTTTAGTTCAGAAGACCTGCTTCAAACCTATGGACTTGATTCTAAAGGCATTGAGGCACCTACATGATGTGAAAACTATGCTTGTATGTGCCACTTAAATTACATCTGCCTTGCTGTAAACTTGATTGATGCATATATTTTACACAGGTTATCATGCACAGGGATATATTTTACTGTCAAACTTTTACTGGCACACAAAGAATGTTGAGTCAGGCATATTAACAAAACAAAACCTTAGTTCATCATAGATAATTACTCCTACTGCAAAAACTTCCCCATTTAGGCAATCCGTGAAAAAAATATACTCTCTGAAGCTTATCCAATCAATCACAGTCAAACAAAGCTAGAATAGTAACTCAAGAGCCAATAGTTGATGTACCCAATCAACAACTGCATCTTACTAATGGTAAACAATACAAGTAAGCTACAACTTCTTCTGGTGTTTCTTTCTAAAAAAACGAGGAAACATTTTTGGTCTCATATGAATTGATCACAACTGACAAGATGTAATTTTAAAAGCTTTAATCAATTTAATCCAATTTAAAGGAAAAAATAAAACAAATTTTAAGTAAATTTGACTAATGGAATAATGGAGGAAATCATAACTGTTCACAGATATTATGTAGCCAGGAAATTAAGCCAAATTGGCCAGCTAAACTGTTCATTGTGAGCTTTTCACTTAGTGTTAGTGTGTTCTGAATGAAAAGAGAGGAAAGCCTTCAACATCTGAGTCATATTCTCATACCAAACTGGTGCAAGCATTAATTTTATGCATTTAATTTAATGAAACCTTTCAGTTCGTATTTAACAAACCATGACATAGTTTTTCTTCATTGAAACTCATTCTGTAACAAAATCTTTCCTCACAGAAACAATTCCTTTTTCAAAATTTAATTCACTTTCAGGTTTTCATTTTTTTACATCCAAAAGTAATTTAAAATGCATTCTGCTGCCAGAATAGGCTGCAGTTAAGAATGATAAAAAAGTACAATTGCTATGTCAACCTAATAAAGCCAATACAATAATTCCCTTTTATTTCAATAAACTTTGATTCAGTCCTTTGACTGAAATAGTTCACTGGTCACTATGCTCTTGGTTTTCCTTTCGAGGTTGCTTAACGGTAAGGAAGGTTACAGAGTTGAGTTTTTGGACAAACCAGTCAATGATAAGGCATTTCTGATGCTCCCGCTGCAGCACAGTCAAGTATTTAAGCATGTAAGTGACACATTTCTCTGCTGCATCTGAATGCAAAAGGATGGGGGCCTGTTTCAAGGAAGTAGAGAGCACACCACATTGCCGGGTAACCATGACAATGAGACAGCAGGAAGAAGAAATGTTTGCCTGAACAGCATCCAGCCACATAACCCCAGCATAACACCGCTCTAGTTAAACAATATGCCAGAGGGCTAAGAAGGGTTTACTTAGTTTAGCACAGTAAATAAAATGCCCCATCCTTAGGTATAGACGTGCAGGGACCTTTCTGTCTCCTAAATACACGTCCGTAAGATCACCTGGACTTGGCAAAGCTCTATTTATGCAAAGCTATTCGCATGCATAAATTAATATTGCTGTATTTAGCAGTATTATCAAAGTAAGATCACATTGCTACTAAAACCAAGGACAGTTTGGCCCAGCTGAGGATCTACCTCCCCAAAACCCCACTGTCAAGCTTGCCTATGAAAGTGTTGCAAAATAGCAAGTTAGCTAACCAAAATAATACACATCTTGCTATTACAAAACATCTATGGGGCATTGCAAAGTTACATGGCGCTTTACAGATGCTTTACAGAAAAGCTGTATTTGAGATGTGGGTTTTTGCTCCATACATCTAGAAATCCAGTTATGCTTCTCTTCTCCTGGTTTAAAATTATATTTGCTCTGCCATTTGAGTCTAGGAATTTGGAGAGTACTGCTCCCTGCACAGTTAGGCTACATCTCTGTGTACAGTGCTGGGAGGCTGCATTACTCCGGGGCACAGGAGTGCCTCAGGGGGCACGGTTTCTTTGTTAAATCCCTGAGGCAGAGTTGGAGCAGAGATGGCTGATGCCACACAGTCCTACGTTTTACACCTTGCCAGAAGGCTGTGGCCCTTCCCCTTGCCCTAATCACTTCTTACAAAAACCACAAAGCAAACCCTTTATTGTTTGATCCAGTTTGGCAGCTGGATTTAAAGTCTTCAGAAAATGAACTAGTCTGACTTCAGTCCTCTTGAACCCCGTAAGTTCCTCTCAAATGAATCTCCTGCTTTATCAGCTACATAGGTTGTACTCAATATAATTAAAATGCTAAGGTGATAAATCTTCTCACTGAGGGCAAATTATGGCTGAATGCATGAAATGGGTACTCAGCAGGAAAGATGCACAGAAACCAACAAGCAAGGGAGCTACAGACTACAGAACCCCAATATGCAAAGGACAGGGGATATTAAAAAGTGGGGAGGAGGCAATGAGCAATAAGCATCCTGGGCCACTGTGTCTTTTAATCCTCTGTCTCCCTTTCTGTCTGTTAGCTGATTTCTGTGGGATGACTTGGTAGGCATCTAAGGAAATGAACTACACTATTTTGGCATGCATAGCACAATAATCAACAGCATAAAATCAACTCAGCATCAAGCTGGGATCCCCAAATAACAATGGCAGGAGAAATTAAATAGCATTAATTAGAGGGAGAATATGGAATTCCTTCTGTCTGGGATGTGCTTCTTTTCTTAGCTGACAAGGGTCAGTGTGGTTTGGCTTATTAACAGACATGGCTAACAGGTGATAGGAAAGCTGAAGGGAAAAAAGGATCATTTTCCATTCTGTGACAGCCCAGCTGAGAAAAGACTTGGGTTTGAAACTAACTTTTAAGGAACAGCAAAATGTTAATGAATCTGTATCCCAGTCACCATTCCTACAACTGAAGGTCCCTCCACCTAGACTGCAGACAGCACTTTTGCTTTTATTTCCCTGCGAGACCACATAAGTAATACGTGTAAGGGAGAAAGAATCAGAGATAAAAAAAGACATTTCAAGGTCTCCTCTTCAGCTCCCAGAAACCAAAACAATCTTCCTCTACAGTAGTCCTCCTACTGGCTATGCAGCTACCTGTACATATTCCATGTTAAGACTTTCTTCACAATGCTCTTTCTTCTATTTTATTGACATTTGATATAGACCAGACTGCACTCTGCATTAACTAAAGGAGCTTGATTCTTTGAGGTACACTAAACTCCCACTTCCCACTGAGCCTGTGAAAGAGGATGATGCGCAAAGCCACTGGAGATAGGTCCCTTGCATTACTTGGAACTTGCTTCCCTGCAGCCTCCATTCTCTGACATATTGGGAAAGGGCCAGGAGAAAGACCAGCACTTCAGTACTGACTCAGTTTTGTACTCTGTGATTTGAACCCATCCCAGCTTTTATGATAAAACCATAGACTCTGAAGTATGGTATTGCAAACGAAGTGTGCAACAATTAGTTATGTTTAAAGAATTACATACTCTTTCTTGGAAAAACATGCCTTTTTTTTGTATGCATGTGTCTTTTTTCCACATTAAACTGTTAATGAACTTCCAGACTACTAAACAAAAAAAACTGTGTACATTCTGAACAGCAAACTCTTTCCCACTACATGAGCCATCTAGGAATTTTTGTTATTTTAGAAATACTTACATTTATTTCATTAATTTAAAAATAAAAATGTTCTTTAACTTACCTGATTCCCTAGTAAAAAAAGAAGGAAGAAAAGTGGCAACAGATTTCCAAAAAATACCAGTATCAAACTATTGAGGAAATCATCTACAAGTGAACTAAAACTACAGATTAATAAATTGCATAAGGCCCCCCTTGGAGTATTCAACAGTTCAGAAGTTTCTCTGAGTCTTATTTAAGCCTCTTGAATCTCAGCAACTACATAATTTCAAATAGTAGCTGTACTATGTCAAATGCCATAGGGAGGGAGATGCCAAAACGGACTAAAAAAATCATAGACTTTCCAATAAAAACATTCTTTTTGGTCAACATTATTTGCTAAATTCAACCTAAACATATTAATCATTTTGCTCAACCCACAATTGCATTTTTTGGTTAATACATTAATTATCCCTCCAATTTCTCTCAGCTTTTCTTGCCTCTCTGTTTCCCTTTAATAGATAATCTTTCTCCCATATTTAAAAATATAACCTTTCTTAAAATCATGCTTCTATGAAAAACCTCACTTGGAGATGCTGTGACGTTTGATAAACTTGGAAATTCTGCCCGTGAAAGACAGGATGTGACAGCTGTATGATCCTGAAGATGCTTTAATGGGTACTCTATAGATAATCCATCGCTCTTACCACACAGATGTAATCGCTACAGATAGATGGAACAATGAACTGTATATACAAGAAATAGGCCAGTCAAATCAAGGAGAGTAAAGCATGTTAAAGAGTTTCTTTTGTTTCCTACAGAATTCACAGGAAAGAATGTGTGGACACTGAACTTCCCCACCCAGCTTTTTCCAGGTTCTACCTATAAGCAAGAGGAGCAGAGAAGGCATCAGTGTTACTCCACCAAAATGCTCACTTTTACACTCAGAAGATGTAAATCTCAGAGAGCAGTCTTGACTACTGGCTGCCTGCATAATCTACAGAAGCAGCTTCATTGGTCAATTTAAGTGCACGACTCTTTGTGCACAGATGTAAATAGGAAATTGCTTTGGCTTCAGGGAAGCCAAATCTAGCCTAGAAATCTCACAGTATAATACATTAGAAAAATATTATTAATTTCAGTTACATTAAAGGTAAAACATATATTTTACTATTTTATGATGAAGAGTATTTCCTGAAGTGTCAATAATGGTTAAAAAGAAATGACCAGGTTGGTTTGTTCAACCATGTGAGGGAATTTCAACTTGTTATTTATTTCAAGAAGTAAAAAAGCATCTCCAACATCATAAAAATACAGATTCCGTTTCTCATATTTTCTTCTCATAAAAAAGGGAAAATGAAGAAAAAAGTGAAAGAACTTAGAGCTGCAGTATTTGGTTTGAGGATCAGTTGAACATTTCATTTTGTCTGTAGCACTAATTATAGATTTGATTATTATATAAATATTGTTTCACGCTAGCTCTATGGCCAGACTTCTAAATTTAGAATTCATCTTTTTTTTTCATGATGTAGTTTCAATAATAAACATTATGATCAAGTCTAGGTGTATGTTACAGTACTAAAATGCCTCCTTTTTAAGCACTTGGTGGAATCACTGTTACTGCTCTGCTATGACTTAGCTAGTCTGCCTGTAAAAATGAAGATTTATTTTATGTGGCTTGAACTAAAAAGACTGATTTTTGATGTGTGCTCACCCTTAACTATTAAAATTGTGTGCAATGGCAGTTTAAATGTTTTATTTTCAAATAAACAGGCAAATGGACTGTTATTTCTATAAATACTAACAGAATCATGCCCAAGCACTGGGAGTTTTCAGCCTGGAGCAAGAGGAAACCACACATTTTCTGTTTATTTTTGTGGGTTTTACTATTTTAAGTAACATCAAGCCCTGGATTGAAGATATTCTGACATTTCTGGTTACTTTGAAGAAAAAAAGTCCCAACAGTTTCTTAGCAAGTTAGGTCAGCTTATGCTAAGTCACTGAGTGACAAAAAAGTATTCTCTGTGACAACAATATATGCGATGTCCTCCTGGATGTCCACGACCAAGTCTCTGCCAATGGAGCTCAAAAGAAATATATAGGAAAATGGGAAAATGGTTGATGGAGGGCCTGGTCCGGCAAGCATGTATCCAAAACTACTTACATGCATAGTGCCATTAAGCATGATTCTGTAGGGGAATTTGAGAACTGTCCCTGTCTCCTTAACTGAGAACAGATGTTGACAGTGATATCAGATGCTCTTTTCTGTTCTCCCTCCCTGTGCCCTTGGTTTTAACACATTTACGAAGGATAAAATGCCAGGGTTCTTATGCTGCCTTTGAAACAGTAAAAGCCGAGCATCAGCTGCAAGGTTTAGATCTGTGCACTAATAAACATTGCTTTGTTTTTCCTTTATAACTGGCTACTTTTAATGTTTTGAAGGAGTAGAAATGGACAATTACTTGTTTGATTTTTTTTGAGGAATACCTCTGCAGCTTTTGCTCAGCCTCAGTTAGTGATAAACAGTTGATTATCTGCAGGCAGCAAAGGTTGAGATTTTCAACTCAATTTTCAGTAGACAAATTCAGACACCATTACAAGACTGAATTTATACAAGGGTATCAGACTATCCTTTGAAACTGAACGTTTTTGCAGCCCAGAGTTGTTCCTCTAAACCTCTGGTCAGTTTAAAACAGTTCGACCTCTGTACCTCATTTCTTTGCAGTAACAAAACCCTCTAATAAAGAGAGAGAAAAACGACTGAAATAGGTAAATACAGAAAAATTAGGGATGAGGAAAGCTAATGAACTCAATTGCAATCACTATGCCAGTAATAGTCTTAACTTAAAAGTATTGATTAAATATCTGAATATTTACATCTTGTACTGGAACCGCTGAAGGCAAATGATGCATTGCAAAGCAAACAGAAGCTGACCTTTGCACGTTTTCCCATCAGGCTGCAGGGTAAATCCAACTGGGCAACTGCATCGTACCCCTGTCGCGGTATCCTTGCAAGTCCGATCACAGCCTCCATTATTGACAGCACATGTTTCTGCAGAATGAAAGAGAAAGAGAGAGAGAGGAGGGGGGAGAAAGGGAGTGTAATGAAATGTTCTGGGGGAGGGGAGAGGCACCAACTTGTTGGGACAATATTACAGCATTATGAAAGCAATCTAAGTTTAAGCAAGCCAACTCAAGCAAGCTCTCAAGGTCATCAGGGCCCATGTACTTGTTTTGACTGGTAAATCATTTCCACAAGTCATGATTTCTTTCTCCCCCAAAATCGGTGTTTTTATTTATTATATTTAGTTAGTGCTTTTGAACTGTCTTAGACTATAGGATGGGTTATTACATATGAAACAAGTTTAAAAAGAAAAAAAAAGTGATTGCCTTTAAAAGCAGAACCAAACATTCAGTCTGTTTCATATCAGTCAATGTCTAGCCAAGGCTTTTTAAGGTTCATTTTTTTAAAATGATGTTGTAGGCATAATGAACTTTAAAAAGCAGTAGAAAGCAAAGCAGAGTGCTAGACTTGGAACTAAGAATTTAAAATCCTTAGTTAAGAAAGAGTTAATGGAAAATGAACTACATATATCACTTTGACAAGAATCTACATGCCCAATCTGTTCTTACTGAACTACAAGCAAAAGGCATCTGGGTTTTGTCCACTTAAAGCTTTTTGCAAATTGAAAGGAGTTTGGAGTGGGTGGGAGGGCATAATTGAGGTCACTGAACCCATTCCAAGCTGTGTCATTGAAATTTCCCAGTGCTTGTAGTATGTAGAAGGGTGGCTGGGCAAACAGAGGCAAGAAAGCTGCAGTACTTCTTAGCTTTTACAACAGTGGGCAATGGCTATTAGGTACCACTACATTAAAAAAAAAATCTTCAACTTCATTACAAAAAAAAGCAAAAACCCCTCCCTCAATGCCAGTATTTTCTGTTACTTGTGTGTGCACATGCGCACACCTTACACATGCATACACACGCATACCCACACACACATCCATAAAATAGATAAAAGGCAAGTGAAATGATTAACTTTGCTTTGATCCAGAGAATGCAGTGGATGCGAGGATGCCAATTTAGCACGTCAGTTTGAACTGTGCATTTATCTGAAAAGTACTTACTTCAGAGAGCAAGTCTTTTTAATAGTATCTTTTTCAGTTGCTCTGGCTTTGATTAAATTAAAATAGCCTCCCTGCTCCCCCCAAGATTGCCATTATTCTACTCAGATCACCTCATTTTGGCTTTCCCTGAAGAGGCTTTGTCATTACTTACTCAGATTTACAGACTTTTATTGCTGAATACTCACAGTCTGTGTCACAATTGTACTCTGTAGACAGGGTCTGACAATACGCTATAGGATATGCTAACAGGGAATTGCCTTAGAACAGTATGTTGATCAAAAATTATTTACACAGAACAGAAAAGGCTTTATCTTTAAACTGACTGGTACTAAAGGATTTTTATTTTAAAGTAGCCTCTGCTAATGCCTTCAAGGCAAACTTAGACTGGCCCTTTGGAAGGACTTCACTGCTTCAAAGTAAGGAAAAATTTATCTGGTTATTTAGTTATTTACTTTTTCTTTTGAACTGGCACAGACCTCTACATCAGTTTTGGAATAAGCTGCTGGCATTTATGGACAAACTGAAAGCAAGGGGTAGGGACACATGTGCTAACAGCATGGGACAAAACTTTGCTGTCCTTATACATTCACTCATGCTGTACTAGATATATATGTATTTACACCATGTGTGCTATGTAATAACATCATATAGAAAAAGCAATCAGTATACAAATGAATTTGCATGTTAACTACCAGCAAGCACAGCTAACAAACGGATCGACATGTTTTTAGTAACAGCTTTCTAGAAATGGAGCTGAGTCTGCAACTCCTTATTTTCAGGTGGAGTTCCTGCTTACCTGTATAATCCAACAAAATTAAAGGGCCATTTTGCACAAGTACAGACCACTTAGGTAAGACTTGCAGGATGTGAACCTAACTGCTTAAGTTCTGATCTTCACTGACTCCCCTGGGAAGGACTATTTAATAGCCTTAGATGCTGACACTACTCTTTGGAGAATTCTTTGGTAAGTTACAGTGCTGGCATTTCCATTTGTATGTGAATGTGTGTATGTGTCCTTATATGCCAATATATCAAATGATTTTAAGTTCCATAGAAGGGAAAAAGTTTCAGGTCATTTAAAACCTTTTTTTAATTGGGTACAGTTTTAACAGTAGGATGACTTGCCAGGAGTAAAGAGTTAAGATTAAAAACCAGGAAAAAGTGCTGAAGAGGTACGTTTGGCATGGCACTGCAAAGAGCAGTAAATCTTACATTAGCAGATTAACTTTGGCATATGAAGAGTCCTTTATTGCAGTTCATCAGCAAGAGATGAACACAAGCAGTAATATTTCTGCTTTCTGGATGACATCCAGTGAAAATGAATAGACACAACAATTTTTTTTTCCCATGGCATGGATGACTGGATCTATAGGGTAAGGGTCATTCAGTGAACAAGAGTTATTTCTATGTATAAATAGAGGGAATCAAGCCAGCTTTTCTTATTTTCACAGAGATTTAGTAAAACAAACCAAAAAGGATAAATACCCTTCAACTTTCCTGGTGACTCTGACTTTAATACATGACAAACTCTAACAGAATGAAGATCCAAGTGAGCAAGAGGACATCTGACAGTACCTCTAACATTCTGGATAATCAGAGGGATGTATTGATGAAATTCCTTAAATTTAAGGTCATGAGAAAAAAATGGTAAAAGAAAGCGAATGTGAATACCAGAATGTGGGAAAGAGGTATTACAAGCTACATCAAATAGAATTGCTGAGGCCTATATACAACATAAACCGAAGCACATCACCACCTGTGTTTCTGTTAGAAATGACTTCAACCCATTCTTCTCACCACTGTCAAACTTTAGTATATATTTGAAATGCAAATACAAGTTTTAGGTCTCAAATAAAGAGCAGAAGCAAATGACTTATTTCCAAGTTATCATGCTGGAAATGCTATACGTATATGGAAGGGAAAGAACAAATGTTCATTATCTGGATCAGATCTTCATGATGATATTGATGCTATAGACCATTTTCTGCTATTTTTGTCACTGTGAAAGGTAACCTCAGCATATTTAACACTCTTTTTTTTCAGACTTTTGGGCATGTTTCTGATGTTTTTTGTTCTGATGAGGGAGCAGAAAAGAACTGGAATTCCAACTTGATACAAGGAAAAAAATATTCACCATGAGAGTAGGCAAACACTGAAACAGGTGCTCAGGGAGGCTGTGAAATCTATACTCTCTGAGATACTCAAAACTCAGCTGGACATGGCCCTGAGCAACCTGGTATAGTTGGCCTATCTTTGAGCATGAGGTTGGATTAAATGATCTCTAGAGGTCCCTTCTAACTTACATGACTCTATGATTCAATGAAACTGATTCACCTATTCTACAGAGACTGAAGAAGTGGAGTTTCACTTTTACTTCACGTTATTTATTTCTGATAAAGAATACTGGAAGGGAAGAGGGAGAAGGGAAGGACCATGAACACAGCAAACAGCATGTCAAATTCAAGAGTAGAATTCATGTCTACTCAGTATCCTGCTCAAGCATCTCTTCGGAATCTGACGTTCATGTTTCCAATAGGAAACTCTCATGTTCTGAAAGTTGGAGCATGGAAGTAGAGACCTAAATTTCTTTCCTAGTTTCCCATAAGCTGCTATGTCACCCTTGGCAAATTACTTGCCCTGGAGCTCACACAAAATTTTGTGATATACTAGTATCTTCATGCAAAATAGAGACGGGATTTCATATACTCATAAGATCTTTTGAAATTCATTAACACACGTGATCTAGAAACATTAAATACCATTGCTTTTATCACTACAGATAGCACAGAAATTAAAAGCGAGCCTCAACACTCCCCAGTCTTACTTCACTTTTTGCCCTGATAATATATATTCCTCTTTAAATGTAACTTTTTACAGGGATAAGAGAATTTCTTCTTTTCCATCCACTCTGAAAATCCTTTAGATTAGCATAATATGCAACAGGATTCATATAAGAAAGCTTTATCTAACAGATGAAGGTGTTTCTGTTTTGTCCTAACCAAGGTCAGTCTTTTTGCATTGGCTCTAATTATATTCTACATTAAAAAAAAAAAAATTAATCCTATAAACTCTGGAATGTGTGCATACACCTGCACATATATATGCAAAACTCCCCTTTCCCAGTCTCAGTCAACCTGCCAAAGCATTTGGTATACTGTTCAGTGTGATAAAAATTTGCTTAAGATAACATAAAACTTTCAAATGATTCTCTTTCAGATAAGATAAAAAGGTTTTAAAAACTAAAGATGCTGTACGTGGCTATAAGGAATGAAGTGGATAAGTAACAAAGGGATTGATCATGTTTTGTAAGAAGACCTAAAACAGACCTAAAACTTCAGGTGGTACACAAGTGTAGGCAAGTAAGAAGGTAACTGATGAACTCAAATTTCACAAAGAGCTAAGCTCCCTATTTGCACTGTAAAGGTGTAATTCTGCTCATTCCACAGGAAGGCTGAGGCAGATGGCAGTCATGAAGAGCCCTCAGAAAAAGATGTTGAATATAACTTGGGCTTGTATTATTACTGTCCAAAAGCACAAGTGCTACTTTGCAGCCCCTGCACCACTGTGTAGGCTACCAAGACACCAGTCAATGTAGTGTCTTTCTACTATGTAGACCAGCGCAGGTCTACACAGTGTCCTGAACAAGATACAAGACAGAAAACTGCTGTGTGGATCTCTGCATGGAGGAGGATGATCATAATTGCATGTTATTGCCAGAGTGTATAAAAAGCGTAGAAACATTGCGCTAGTAATCAGTATCAGTTCCTTTTTTCTCATCAATATGCAGCTCTATCCCAAAGAGCTTTTACACCACAAGGCATGAAATGAAGAGCAAGCCATCTAGCAACAAGGTGTTTCCTTTGGAGTTATGGAGAAGTGATTCTCTGGTCTTTTCAGTTACCCATTGTGGCAGCCTGCAGTCAGCAGCATCCAGAAGTACTATTTGTTTTCAATCTCTTGATCACAAAACAATGACTGGAAAGAGCAGGGAACAACTGTAAATGAAAGAGCTGTTCTCAACAATGTGCGTACAAACATGCAAAGAAGACCTAACAGAAGACCAAAAGGAGCCAGTAGTAGTGAAAGCAAAAGAAATCACACACAGTTTCAAGTGAAAATGAAGAGGGAAGCCACCTAAGTCATCACCTACATCCAAGAAGTCTTGCAGCAGCTGCCGTCTTGATCCATCTTTCTCTTAGAAAAAGCATGAGAGAGGGGACAGTTAACAGCACTCTCTTCCACAGAAAAAGTTGTTCTTGGAAGAAATGAAAAAAGTCTGTACAGCTAATGATTGCCATCTCTTCTGAACCAGAGAGGAAGATTAGACCGACCTTCTGTCTTTAGGCCTTCTGCAGATGAAAAGGATATTTGCAGCAACATGTAGGCAATAAAAGATTAGAACTGGTCCTATCTACAGGTTTATGACATCAAGCTCTAAAGACTGTGAAATTCATATACTGCAAAAGGTGCAGCATTGTCCTGGTTTCAGCTGGGATAGAGTTAACTTTCTTCAGAGTAGTTGGTATAGTGCTGTGTTTTGGATTTAGGATGAAAATAATGTTGGTAACACGGATGTTTTAGTTGTTGTTGAGTAGTGCTTACACTGAGTCAAGGACTTCTGGCTTCTCATGCTGCGCTACCAGTAAGCTAGAGGGTGTGCAAGAACGTGGGAGAAGACACAACCAGGAGAGCTGACCCAAAATGACCAAAGAAATATTCCATACCATATGGCATCATGTTGAATAATAAAACTGGGGGGAGTTGGCTGAGGAGGCTGCCGTTGCATGGGGACTGGCTGGGCATCAGTCAGCTGGTAGTGAGCAATTGCATTGTGCATCACTTGTTTTTTTTATTCTTTCCTTTTTTTCTGCTCCCTTTCTCATCAAACTGTCATTATCTCAACCCCTGAGTTCTCACACTTTTACCTTTTTCGATTCTCTCTCCCATCCCACTGGGAGGGAGGGAGTGAACAGCTGTGTGGTACTTCGCTGCCTGCCAGGTTAAACCACAACAAGCATGTGCCCTCTCTTCTCACTAATTAGTAACTGATTGGAAGGTAATTGCTATGGGAAACATGGAGAGGCGGGTCTGTGCTGACTCTCAAATTTAAAAGGCCACTGAGGTGTTTAATGTTGTCTGAAGACACAAATCTGGGCAATGTCTGACTTTAAGACAAAAGGGAGAAGAAGAGATAGCAGTCCCTCAAAACAAAGAATTGTTTCTAAGTTTGCCAAATTTCTGTATATTGTTAAGGCTGAAATGGTAAGAGGTAAGTACAGCTGAAAAGAAGACATGAAGGGACATGTTTTCCCTATCCAGTTCCTATGACTGGCCAAACGATAACACTGACCATAGCACAATTTAAAGCAATCTAGCAGTTCATTGCCCTCATTTGGAATTCACTTGCAGTAGCCTAAAGCTTGCTGGGTCAGCAGAAATAGAGCTGAAATCTTAGTGAGTTATTTGTGAAGTAATATTGCCTGGTAAGTGGAGTGGCAAAAAGGGTTAATCTACTGGCAATCTCTGTTCCTCAGCAGATGTGCCATAACTAAAGCTGTTGTAAACTGCTCCTGTGCTTGAGCCAAGAGATAACATGCTTACCTATCCTAAAACACGCAAAAATGAGTTGACTTGCCTGCATTTAATCCATAGTGAAACACAAACTGACTTTCCAAGCTACGTGTACAAGATAGGAAAACTCGTACATCTGAACAAGTGAGGAAAGATTGAAGTTATCCTCCCAAGAAAGCCAAACATCTGGCAATCTGTAAGTATGAATACTGAAAAGCAGAAAAATGCCCTGTTCATGTTCATCAGCTTGGTAGCTATCACAGGAGTTGGCATTCTTTTCTCTTTTGCTTTCTGACCTGCACTGATTCCTGATAGATTTTGCAGTACGTTTCAGCAGAAATGAAATTGCAGAACCAGTCTTACATAGAGCACACAGGATATCAGTTAGTAATGTCTTACATTTAAAATGGGTTTATTTTTTAAGTAACATCTCAAAGGAAACTGCCAGGAATTGGGTGATTCTTTTAAGAAGGAAAAAAAGTACATACTCATGATTTTTTTTTTTTGAGAAGGCCTAATCTTAAAGCATTAATTGCCATCATCTGTAATGATTCTTTGCTTCACTGTAGCATTTTGGAGCCCTCGTAAGGATTAACATCAGGACTCAACTGTGCCAGCTGCTATTAAGTTATGGTTAAGAAACAGTTATCGAAGGAAACAGTATGATTGTAAGGTATCAGAGCAGTTCTACGGGAAAGCCAGATCCTGCTCAGCTGAGTGGAACTGGCTCTCTCACTTCCAAGAACACTAAATTCATTCAGTTTAACACAAAAAAAGTATCTGAAATCAAATTAGACCATAACTTTTAATGAAAAGGTGTCACCTCCTCTCACCCCTAAAAAAGCCTGGCTAAGAGGTAGCCTGTGCTGACATCTTGTCTTTTCACTTCAGGTTAGTATCACAGTACAACCTCTACTCAAACACAGAGCTCTGTGAATTCCACATATACTAGGTTTTTGCACAGTTCACTCCTACACTCGTCCATTTAACATTTATGTTACGTAGAGGAATCTTACGGAAACAGTTTTACCACTAGCAGCATCATTGGTGTATGCAGGTGAGCTGCATGACCATGCCTAACAAAGACTATCTAACTGGACTGAAAAAAAAAAAACAAACCCACTCAAAATCCCACTCAAATTCTCACTAAAAGTACACAAATTCTTTAAGTCTGAAACATGGAAGACAGTAAAGCTTAACTTGGGAAAGGCAATTTTGGAGGGAAAAGTTCTGTTGATTATACAGCTGAGCCTGCTTTTAAAGTAAGAGGGAACATGCAGCGTGGATAACAAGGCAATGAGATAGAGGACACACGATAAGACTGCTGCTGCCATCCATAAAAAGAATTTTACTGCAAGTGGCAGTACATGCAGTATATGGCATGAGATCAGGGTAGAAGGAGAGACCCAAAGGACAACAAGCCCAAGGCGAAACTTAAACACACAACTAAAATAACTGAATTTTCAGTTAAGTCAGAACTATGTTATTCTCATGCAAATTATGCTCTGTGATGCTGAAAGGATAGACAAAGAGCATTCAGAAGAGTATAATGAAAGAAACAAATAGCTGTGAACAGAAAGAAGGAGAAACTGAAAGAGCTTCATAGTCAGGGAATGAAAAAAGGTGAGACAGAAAGCGTAACTTGCAGGATGTGGAATTCTTCACTCCGTTATGCTTGTCTTCTCATTTCCTTGCAATTTCATGATTGGTAGAATTTTATTTGCATGAAAATAGGATGAGAATTCTGCACTGCCACATAGTGAATGTGCGAAGAAATGACTAGGTGAATCTTGCAGTGAATCACAAATCCCGCAGTTCTCATTTCAGAAAGGTTCTATCCATCTTCAGGGGAACAGTACACATTTAGGGAATGTCACTTGATAGATGGGATCAGGTGTTTTATAAACACTGGATAAGTCCATCCTGGTCCCTTAAAAATAGCACTATTAGTTTTGCTTGTGTTGCTTTTTCTAAATAGAGAAGCTGTATGAGTTTTGCTTCTGTCGTTTTTTTTTTTTCTAAATAGAGAAGCTGCATTTAGGAAAAATTGAAATACTCTGAACATTGCTAGGGAACATTATCTCTTGACCTTGGACAAATCCTTTCATTTAAAATGGAAAAGCAAAACAATGGAAGGTATTGGTGGGAATTCTGGATAAGGTCAGAGACTTTATCATCAGCAAAGAAATGAAGAAAAGGGATTTTTACAGGAAATAGCACACCATTCACAAAGTGAATGAATAAAAGTGACGATAACTCAAGATGAAAGGATCTGCCCTTGTGAGAGAGAGAACGCATGAATAACCTCAGGGATTCCTTCCCCTATTTTCTGTGAGTTCATATAGCAAAGTAGAACTGACAGAAAGAGTTAAAGTGGGGTGGGTCTTGGTTTCACTGTTAGTAACTGAGTTAGAGATCCTCCTGGCAATATGCCTGTTACTAATACATTTTAAATGCTTTATCGATTAAAGCACAAAAACGTTGGGATGCATACAGAGCAGCACATTTAGCTTTCTGACAGTTGCTTTCTGATAGTGAACATTTCTAAATCAGATAAATGCCATTCAGAGAAATAAAGATGTATTTTCAGTATTTTGAAAGAGTCCTAGGAGGCAGTACAACAAAGCTAGGAACTGAAGTACATACTGAAAAGGTTCTTCTGGCTTAAAGGGATACTTGGTAGGCTGTAACTATGATAGAAATAAATTGCTTTAGAAGAACACTTGAAAATAAACACTAGCGTCTCTATATCTCCCTACTCTTTGAGACAGAAAACTGGTACTAGGCTCATCTGGAAACTACCATTCCATTTTGAAAGAGAATCAAAAATCAAGACTACAGAATCCATTTTTATTTCACATTGGAACAAAGCAATACAAGACTTCTGGAAATTTTCTAATGGAAAACCAGAGCTCAAAACACTTTATTCCAATGGCTTGGTATTTAGGTTACGACATGGCATGTTAGAAACCCTGGTTCCATTTTCTATTATTTTGTTTACTGAAACTGAAGAATCCCAAGCCCTTATCAGGTTACCAGTTATCAATATTGGCCCAAAAAGTAGAACACCTTCATGAAGCAAAAATGAGTTAGTCTGACTTTACAGCCCAATGTGTCCCTTGAATATGGGTGGTAAATCACCACGAAATCACCACGAAGCAAAAATGAGTTAGTCTGACTTTACAGCCCAATGTGTCCCTTGAATATGGGTGGTAAATCACCACGAAAGGGTCTTCCGTATCATTTCCTCACAAATGAAGGTTCTAACCAGACTACTGTGTACACTCTGTCTCCCTATTTCTGAAGATCATTCCAGGCAAAAGCAATGATGTGAAAACCATAGTCTTCTCACAAAACTTGCTTTCAAGAAAAAAGAAAGGCTTTTGCCAGAAAACTTTTATCAGATGAAAGAATATTTTAGGTAAAGAATGCATGGCTTCAGTAAGTTCCACAGTTCCGCAATATTCCTTCCTGAGCTGCAAAGGAGCTAAACTTGGCTCTACCACAGAGTCCTGAAATCCAGAAAATGGCATATTTCCATATGAATTACACAATCATTGTGTGTTATACAGTAATTCAAGACAGAGGTTTGACTTTGTAAAAGTTATTCACAGTGAACCATCAGAGCAGAGATCTTTGGATGACTGTAAGAGTGACCAGTGAAAGTTTCCATACTGGTATGATGTTATTTTACACCTGGCAGGAGAAAATCAGTTTAATTATGAGATTGCGGTAATCCTAGTTAATTTTGTTGATTCTATTTCCTGTAATCAAGGAAAAGCTGTATGTGTCTGCTGGAAAGAAAACAGTGATTCAAAGAGATTAAGTCCTGAAATTCCTAACAAACAAAACACCAGACTGGAGGCAACAGCTTGGGTCAGATAAGCATAATATACTAGAAAGTCCGCAAGAAGAGTTACTCTGTGATTCCTATAAAACATAAGCCATAATGCCTCCTTACTCTTCTACCAAGCTTATTGGCTTTAGTCGAAAAGACTATAACCCTCAGAATTGCAATGTGTCATAGGGAGATGCAGAAGTAAAAAAAAGACAGCATACTAGAGAAATTAGAAGGTTTTTGTTATTCACGTGCATGGTCATACAAGGCATATATCCCTGCAAGTTAAGACCTGGTATTTTTTAGCCTTAAGACCAACACAGTCCCATACCACCAGTTCTTGTCCACTCTGGAATCCCAAGAATTTCCAGCTGGACTAGGGGAAAGAAGGGGAGAAGGGTGGCTTACTGTATGAATGTGCATACAGAAAACATGTCTCAAGTAAGTGACTTTCCTTTCTCCTCTCCTCCCGCGATTATCAATATGACATTCATGCACTAGGTATCTGCCGTCTTGAGTCCCTGCCTTACGTAAGCTTCCTCCTGAAGGAGGATCTTGATTCATCAGAAACAAGGAATGTAGAGGACCGCTCTGCTAAGAGCTGCACGGTGCCTAGAAGCCTCTGAGGGAAAACTGCAGAAGCAGAGATGGTGCTTCAGATGGCCTTTCTGTGAGGGTCAGGCACACAAACATTGAGGTACCTTGAACTCCTGGAGGGTATGTTCAGCTCACATCTGATGGTTCTACCCTTGCTCATTAACAACATGGCCTGACACAATCTGATAACTACAGTGATAATCTGGGGAAATAGGTATAACTAGGCACTGTTCTGCCATGGAGGCAATCAGGTGAGGGGTGCTCCTAAGGCACCTGCTCCTAGACAAGTAACAGTCAAAGCACACTTGATGCCCAGTGTGAATAGGGTAGCCTTATTCTTAGATAATTATGGTTTAGAAAAATGTAAACTCAAGATATAAAGTTGGGTACCACTTTAGGGTTCAAATGGGTAAACCTAACATAAGAAGGATCAGCTATAAATCTGTAAATCTCCCTGACTGACATACTTGATGTAATAGATACAGGTTGCCCAGAGAAGTTGTGGATGCCCCATCCCTGGAAGTGTTCAAGGCCAGGTTAGATGGGGCTTTGGGCAACCTGATCTAGTGGAAGGTGTCCCTGCCCTGTGGCAGTGGGGTTGGAACTAGATGGTCTTTAAGGTCCCTTCCAACCCAAGCTATTCTATGATTCTATGATAGATGATAAAATGTTTGCCTTAGCAGTAAATGCAGCAACTCATGACCATAAGCTCAAATTGTATTATTGTATTATTGTATTTTAGGTTTGGGGTGGGTTTTTTTTTTTTTTGGTTGGTTGGTTGTTTTTGGTGGTGGTGGTGGTGGTTGTTTTTTCTTTTTTCTTGTATATGATGTGAATAGCTCATTAAAATCCATTGCAGGTACTGGGCTAAAAATCTCCCAAAATTGCAACAGCTTTGGACAGCACAGGATGAACATAGTTACCTTGGCTGATATTTCCAGGTAACTTCAGGAGGCATGAGACTGGATGAAACAGTTGACCAGCACACAAAGGAGTACTGACATATCATGAAAGTGACCAGAGCAGGACCTGCACTTGTGATCTGCTAGTCTGAAATGGCTCTGGCTATTAGGTACAATGTTTCAGATCTTTGGAGTTGAACTGATAGTGAAACTACACTTTTGGGCAAGCCCACATGAAGGCAAAAAAGAGATGACTGTCCCATATAACTTACAGTGATGTTCTCTGCCATACACTACTCTCAATACCTCTTAATCCATGGGAGAAATGCTCAAATTGTATTTTCCACAGCTCACATATCTAGTGACTGACATGGGGAGGAAAGGTCTTAGTGGACTGCACATCCCGCTCTCCAGACAGGTAGCAGGGTGCTCATTATAAAAGGCCTGGAAGGCTACTGATAATGGACAAAGAGTCATCTGCAGAAGTCTAATGATTCCTGTCACCACAAGGGAAAATACAGGAATAGCGAAGATACAACCTTAAGTGCTGGATATGTGCCATGAATATAAAGAGATCAAAGCCCTGCCTGTAACTCACTCTCAGAAAATCAGGGATGGAATGTAATATAGGTACGTATAACATATCCCTACCTGGCAAAGCTGGTCCTTGTTGGTGTGATTTTCCAAATGATTTAAAGTGCTTCCTACACTGCAGACGCAATCTAGGCAGAGGTAACTTCAGCAGAAACAAGGTCCAGGACAGTTCCAATGTGCTTTACAGTTTATACAACTACATTGATTGACAGTAAAATGGTTTGCAGGGACCCTGGGAGCCAGCTTCAAGGAAAGGAAAGAGAATTACATTCCTGTATCTGAGGCAGGCTTCATTAGCCTTACTGAAGATCCAAGAAGCCAGTGCCCAATGGCAAAAACTTGAGATGTCACATCTTGTGAAGGACTGAATTTCAGTGCACAGTTTGGGTATTCTGAAGACATTTGTAGCAACAGTATTACTGCCATTTGTACTATTATCCTGACCTTAAACATGCAAGGGAAATTACTGCACTTCCTTAAGTTCAAGGCAGGATCAATGCAATCAGTGCCCTGTTGTTCTTTGATATAACAAAAGGAATTGTGCAGTTGGTGTAACCGTCTTCTTGAGAGAAGAAGGAACCAACCTTATATCTTCTAGAACCAGAGGAAGAGCATTTTATTGCAAAAGTGGGACTGTACAACAGTGACCTCTGGAAAGAATGGAAAAGGTGGACTGAAGGTGAGGGAGAAAAATACAGCCTTTGCAGCGGTTCTGAAGTTACAGGGGTTCAAGCCCAAATGAACCCGATCCATCTGACTAGTAGAGAGTACAGGGAGGGAAATGAAACATGGTGAGAAATGGGTCAGGCCCACTGCTTCAAAAGTGCTGATCAGATGATAAGACAAGATTAAATAAGATGATATGATAAGAGACACCCTACTGGATAGAAGCTGGGTCACATGATGATGGTGTTGCTAAAGCAACTTAAAGACTTATACCGTCTAGTAAGTTCTGTAATGATGACAATGCAGCAAGTGACTGTGTTTTTAAAGACAATTAAAAAAAAAAAAAGACAAAATTTCTTGGTTCTAAGAGTTGATGTAGAGTCCCCAGTGAGCAAAGCATTACCTTTGATTAGGATATGAGAACCTCGAGAGGTTCCCTAAACCTATTTCTAGATATGTTGGGCTTGGAACTTGCAGACCCAGTGTAACTAAGAAGCTTGTTGCTGAAAATATCTTGTTACTTCTGTTTGCCTGAACTCTTGTGAGCAGTGTGAACTTACTTTCAGGTTGGATAATTACTTCTATCAGAGGGCAAGGTAGCAAAGCAGCGTGCTCAGTCCCTCTAAACCATATTGTACATATTGTTAGTGGCTGGGTAATCTCACTGTTTAGACCTTGAGGACTGGATTTTCCAGTGGTATACAGGTCCTTCCCATGACTTTTTACTGACTTCCTGTGAGACTATGGGTCTCGCTGAAATTACAGCTAAAAGTGTTACTATTGCCTTTAGAAAGCAAGATGAGCTGCATCATAGCTTTTGTCAGCTTAAATCAATTTAAACAGTGCATCATTAAACAACAAATAGATATGGGTCACTTGATCTGTGAACTAATTGCAAATTAACAATCACAGGTATTCTAAAAACAAAGGAACATATGCCCAGGTGTTCACAGGAATGAAAATATTTTACCTTGATATTATCATCTAATACAATCTCAGACTTATGACACCCTGCAATTTCCTATGTAGTGATTGCCTGCTGACCTACATTTAAGTGTGTGGTTTAGCTCGGGTGACAAGATATGAAGTGATATGAAAATTGTATAACTATTGTCACCCACTGCAACTATTAGCCCAGCAATCAACTCAAAGTGAGGCTTCTGGTCTTCCAGAGGTGGTCCTTCCAGGTACGTGGGGCTGTTTACAGCCACAACTGAGCCTGTCAAGGGCTAGCAGGCAGAGTGTGTGATGGGCTTAATGCTTTTAAGAAAAGGGAACAGCAACCAGAAGGGAACAGAGCAGAAACTTGTCGTGCCAGAATCTCTTCTGTGGGTGAAGAATCCCTATCTTGTAAATGGTTCATTGGGCACATCTCACCAATGCTCACCATGCTTAAAAACTAATAGAAATTGTGTATGTAGCATGTAGGGCATCAGAACGGGAAATACAGAGTAATAAACCACCTGGAAGCCTCCATACTGCTGGCATCATTCAGCAGTCTATGCTACCTTGTGCCCTTTGTCACGTGGAAAGAATCTGGCAGAGATCCAGACACTCCACCCTGTCAGTTCCCAAAAGGTCATTCTCATTAATGGCCATAAATGTAACATGAAGAAGACCAGCACAAAGGTGAGCAATGGGTTAACTGAGAGGAGCAGCTAAAGAATTATCTTCATTGTCCAATGCACTTCCTCATCTCTTCCACTCTCAGGCTCCAACAATACAGAGAAACAAGCCATGCTTTAGTCTTGAAAGAAGAACATAAGGAAGCTCACTAGTCACTAGGGAAAGATCTTTCAGTGATTACTAACATAACTACACAAAGGAAATAAATCAATTTCCAGTCATAATATTTACATTTTGTTCAAAAGTACTGCAAATTCTAAGTAGGCAAATACAGTTGTTCATTTAACACCACATATGTAATAGAACATTGTTTTATATCATCATCATCATCCACTTTTAAGTCAAAAGGCAAATTTGCAACACAAGATTTTTTAGGAATGCTAGAGCAACACATACACACCAACACACACAATTCACATGTAAGAAGTAGCTTGCAAAAGGTAAGTAAGGTTAATGGCAAAAGCTTCTTTCTATGCAGAAGAAATTGAACATTAAAGCTGCAGCATTAGGAAAAAAAAAAGTTTAAAAACAAGAAATGAAGTTGTACAACAGATGAGAACTTAACAAAATCAGTGACCTTTTCACACACATAAAGTCAGCTTAAAAAAAAAAACAACAAACTAAACCAAAACCAAAAGGACCAAATGAGACCAAAAGAGAACCTCCCCCCGCCACATACATACAGACAAAAGTGAGAGCACAACAAAGGAAGTGGAAGAAAAGTGTTACCCATAAGTAGCCGCCGTTTCACCCGCTTGTCCACATCAGCTACTGACGTGGCATTGTACTCAGAACTCTCAATTGCAGCCTCATCCTTCTCTAAAACACAAGTAAGGGACAAACATGGAGCAGTTGGTTAATCACAAGCCCAATTTTCCACTGCCTAAGACAGTTTCTTGGCATGGCACAGCCAAAGCCAAGAAGCAAGGCATGAAAGCACTAAATCCCCGTTAGAGAGTTAATTCCCTTTAAGACCCCAGGAAAAAATTAAAGGGTGTTTGGGGAAAGGAGGAAGAAAGAGGGGGAGGAGGAAGAATGGTCAGCTACAAAGTAATTAACCAGATAACATGAAGCTGGATTCCTACTGGAGAACAAGACAGCTAACATGAGTGCCCCAGAGAGGTGTTAATGATGGAAATTAAAATTCAGGGATGCTAGTTAAACAAACTATTAAAGACAAACTGTAAAGTGATTCAATCTAGTGGTGGCATCATGAACTGAAGTTGGCAGGTGGAAGACCAAGAAAGAGAGAACAAGAAGAGTCCGGTGATGGATGGGCACGGATGCACCATAGTCTTGTACACATTGACACATCATGAAGAGGAACCAAACAACAGCATGCAAATTGAACAAAAACAACAACAAAAATAAACAAACAACAAACCAAACAAACACAAAAAAGATCAATTTGGGCAGTGCTGGTTGCCTGCTTGTCTATGAAAAACTACTAGCTAAACATTCAATGCTAGAAAAGATGTTGCAAGAACAGAGTTTAGTAATTTTGTAAGCATGCAGTAAGCGAGACGATGTCAGCAAAGGTCATTGTACAAGGTAACCTCTGATATCCTACATGTAAGAGTTTCAGACAGCATAATGAGGACTTAGTTTGGTTATGCTTCATTAGAAATACACAGAAACAGTCGCAAGTGTGGGAAGAGATGATCAGTAAGTGAAATAAAAATAAAGATTTCTCATACAGGAGAGTAATGGAGAAGCAGCAGCTTGGTAAATAAAATGATTTATACAGAGAGGGAATTGCTTTATTAGAAAAACAAAAACCAAAATGCAAGTGGGGACTTTCACATGCAGCAAACATAAAAAATAAAATAAAAGGATAAGTTAAGCAAACAAAGACAAAATATGTTAGACAAAGGGTCAAAAAGTATTTATCTGGCATTGCAGAAGTTTGCATTCTTGCAGTGATGCCTGGAATATATACACCACTGAAGACAGCAAACATTGGAATCACTGAAGTGAGGAGGAGGAGGAGGCTGGCAGGTTTTGTTTGTGGCAACACTACATAGTTGAGTGGTAACAAGAAGTTGTTTTGTTTTGTTTTTAACAAGTTCTAGATGGGATCAGGCTGCAATAGAGGCTTTTGTTTGAGTCTTTTTTAATTTTATTTTGCTCTGTAAATAATTAATGAACGTCAGTTATCAGACAAGACAGGCAATCAGGAACCATCACCAGAAAGCAGGAATAAAAATGTAAAAAATAAATTAAAAAATGTAAAAGTATTCTAAGAGAAAGAACTACTTAGAGGGAAGAAAATCAGCACAGGCAGTAATATGTGACTTACATCACAAGACCAAGGAATGTAACATGGAGTTGTATGTATTACATTACAAAAATGGAAAAAAAAAAAAAAGGTAAAAAACAGGTGCAGTGTACACAGCTTTTAAAATCATTTTTACATTCTGGACAATATAAAACATCAATCTGAGGATATTAGTGAATGCTAAGCAACAGAAGATCAATGATCCATTCAATATAACCTGCTCTCAAGCCCTCACTCTTGCAAATTCTCTGCATCTGGAACTGCCACAGGCTTCAGGGAGGGTTATTTAAACAGAGGGACTGTGAGACTGAGCCCACTGTGTTAATCAAAAAGTACTGGCTGAGAGATCCCATCAGCTGAGACGTAGCTTGTGTATAACAGCGAGGTGGAGTCCAGTGCTGAACCTTGTTCAGCTCTACCTCTGCCAATACAGCCCTTCTCCTGCCACACAATTTGTGCAATCAAACCCATCAGAAGTGAGTGAGGCTCTGTGCAGCCCCTGAGTTTTATGCCATGGATCTGACCAAGAGATCACTAAAGGTAACTGACAGATTTCCATGGGTTTTAGATTTTGCAGTATTGACAACGGAGAGAAAAGATGATAAATATGTGTCCATTTTTTTAATGTCAGGAAATTACTAGGAATTCATAAGAACTTTAAATTAAACGAACAAAAAAGTCANNNNGATTTTAGGTTCTGACCTGTGAGTAAGAATTTTCAAATTCTAACTTACATTATGCAAAAATATCCCATTTTATCTAAAAAATGCAGAGTGGAAAGAAATTGTGTTAAGCAAATAATATATTTTATAATCATAAATGTTTGCATAGCATCTCCCAAGATGCTCTGTCCCTTGATTGGCTTTTTCCTACTGATAATCTTAGTGAAAGCATATTCACTACAAGTACTGTAATTTTTAGAATCACAAAAAATACAACAGGGAAGAAAGCACATCACGATGATTAATTTTCCACAATAACAGCTTAGAAAAAGAGGACCATTTTCCTCACCTTACTTACACAAGGAAGTCTGACTCATGAAAGTGAGCAGAAGTGCTGAACTTTCATTCATAATCATGAAAGTTCTACACCTTTTCATTTTAAAAATTATTAGAGTAACGAAAAGAAATTAAAGTTACAAAAGAGTAACAAAGGGATACTTCATTAACAAACATTTTGACCAAACACGCACAAATGCTTCTCTCTATACATAGCGTGACCTTTGCTATTACGGCCAGGAACTGCTGTTTCACACTTCTCTCAGCAATGGTGCTAAACTCCTGTGAGATACAAACACACACACGTGCACGCACACACATACACACACGTATGTGCACATATGTATTCTACGAGGAACATGAAATAAAGTGCGCTGCAGAGAAGTACTTACCAATGCAGGTTCGGCCATCTGAATGCAGGGCATACTTCTGATGACAACCACACACAGGACCAGTATCAGTGTCATCACAGGTGTGTTGGCAGCCTCCATTCCCATAGTTACAGGTTACTAGTTAAGCCCCAAATGAATGTGTATATATGTATACATAAATAAAATGACAATGAAACCAATTAGTCTTGAGGGCCTTGCAGAACACAGAAGAGCAGTAACAAACCGAGACATAAGGCAACATAACATTTGCATTTGCGGTTATTTGCACTCCTTATTCTTTCTGAGCCGCATTATCTTAGCCACGCTCCTGTCTCACGCCTTACTTTCATGCAGTGAAGAAAAGGAGAGAAAGAAAAAAGAAGCACGTGCTACTTTTCCCCCAGTCTATTTGTATTAGTAATTTCAGCATGAGTGGTCAGCTGATTTCACCTCTTCCTAAAAGCTACATGCTTCGTATCTGTGATGTATATGGCATGAAGAAATGTGCAGTCTCCTAATACAGTAATGTATTTTCAAGCCTACGGATAGCCTTTCTCTTTTGCTTCTTCTTCATTTTCTAAGTAGAGGAAGCAGAGACCAAACAGCAAGAATAGAACCATATCAGACTTGAAATCTACTTTTTCAAGTACTGGTCCTCCTAGAGTAGAAGAATGTTTAAAAATAAAGCAGGAAACGTATTTTTTTCTTTTCTCCGCTGAGACAAAAAAATACAGTGTTAATATGGCCCTGCAGTGTACTGGCCTCAACTAGGGAGGAAGCGTTGGAGAGGTCACTTTTGCTTACAAGCACACACTGCAGTTAAAATGTTCTCTGGTGAAAAAATACTGAACATACATTAAAGCAAACTTTTTTTTTTCCTGACAGGTAGAGTCTTCAAGTTTTCAATAATTAATAGTTCAGATTCAATTTCTTTTGTCATATGATGGATTTAATTTCTGACAAACCAGTTTTTAAATACTAACCTGGTATACAATGGCTCTAATTTACCCCTGTTTTGTTTAATCTTTTGCAGTCACATAGCTTGATGCTGAACAAATCAGTTCTGAATTCAATTTATTGTCTTTATACACAGGTAATTCGGACTAGGCTCTTTATGGATGTATTTCTATTGCCAGATACAGCGGAAATTCAACGTACCATTATTCAGTTATATCATACTTATAAATTTCAGAGGACTTGGATGTTTTGATATGTTACAGTAATTTAAATACTGACTCCTGTTAATCAGAAGGAACTTCCTCACATTGGTCTTTAGCAGAATTTTTCTCCTAGATAACAGTTTATGCAAGAGCCTGGGTAGCAAATTACAATATACAGTAAAACCAAGATAATGGCTAATAGGATTTTAAGATCAGGGATCTAAATCTAAACTGAGGTTCTAATCCAATAGAGCTGAACTCCTAATTTCCCACTGACCTCAGTGGCTCTGCTTTAACACTAGCTTCTTAAAATGGAGTAGACTCCTGAGCTTTGCATTTGGGCTAGTGCTTACATCCATGGACTAGTCTTGAAATGACATTTTGATGATGAAAGACAAGAAACAGTTTGGAAGAGGAATGAAAGAAAAAAGGGATTGTGATGTACATATTCCACTAAACAATGATATTTTCTATCTTCCATGTTAAAACACCTGGAAGACAGAAAATACCAGAACTCAGGCTCACTCTACAACCTAGATCCTAGAACTGAACTTCCAGTGCTTCTCTGAACTTTGGTATCATTCTTTTTCTGGTCTCTTCTATCTGTCATGTCTATGATAAGGAGCATTTGGAAAATATATGGCCAAATATTGAATCTAGTATAAATATTTTCCAAATGTTAGTACCCACTAACCCAAAAAATCCCCTAAGAGAATGATTTCCTTATCTTGTCCACATGTAGATGAGATATATACCATGGCTCAGATGCCACAGAATTTGTAACAAATCAAAAGTTTTGGTTTCGCAACAGCCTATGTGAAAACATGGCTTTCTCTAACAGTTTGAACCAGCATACTGCAATTCCAGGTAAATTAAAAATCACAGTATTTTTAAACTAACTTGGACATTAAATATATAATTTATATAAATATATGGGCATCTCTTTCTATGTGATAAAGCTATGAATGCAACATTGTTTGCACTGTTTATTCTAGTATGGCCTTACATTTTTAACAGTCTGGAGATTTTTGTACTGACAGCAAATAGCTGAAATTGACAGCAGAAGCTGAAAAGCTGCCACTCGGCATAGGTTGGAGGGCATTTTATTGCAAACATACTAGACAGGATTTTTGGAATTACTTAGCACTAGCCCTCCTGCTCACTTAAAACATTATTATAGGAGGAGGCAGGTAGAAATAGCTGTAGTTAGGGTTATCTAGTATTCTTCATTAAAAGAGTCAGTTTTCACTTGCTTGTAACTGTGCCAGAATTATTTCTGTTAGGTTACAACTTGCATGCATACATATCTGTTTTAGGTTTCTTCATACTTGCTCAAGTTCCAGCAAAACTGATCCAGATAATTTATAAAAAGTACCTTGATTTGTCCATGTTTGGGGGACAAATCTTCTCTTTATCAAAAATTTCCAGTGCTATCATGCTCAGGAATAGGATCTTAGAATTTATCATGGATACAGATATAGAAAGAGGAGGTAAGTTCCAATGTTTTTCCACTGTAAACTGGAACCACATTTGCTATTCCTAAGTCTCATTTTTCTGCTGCCAGCAAGTATCTATGAAAGTCACTGACAAAGCACAAAATCACTGACAAAGCATATGCTTCTTCTAATGGCTCATGTACGCTGAAGATGGTAGTTTAGTGCTGCTTTGGATCCAAAGCATGCAGCTCTGCTGAGGAATTATGTATGGATCTGTATGATTCTGCTTCGTGCATTTCTAGATGGCCTTCTGACATCCCTTCCAGCCTCAAAGCTTCTGTGTTTTCCTGGGGCAGTGCATAAGATCTTTTTTTGTGACTAAGAAATTACATGTTTAAAATTTACATTAAGAAACCACTAAGGTTGCAATATTAAGCATTCAAAGGCTACAAAATACCAGACTTTCAGCACATAGACTTATTGTATCATGATAACCATCCTTAATGACAAATGCAAACAACATCCCTGTCTTGTTCCATGCACAGGTGGGAAAGTTAGGCTTGTGGAAACAGCTGGAGAATCCTTGCCTCACTGTCAAGAAAGGATGTTGAGACAGTGAATACAGCCCTATAAAACTCTAATCTATTTCTGCCCTTGCCATGGAAATCCTACTTAGGGTTTGCCAAGCCACATGAATTTCATCTATTACAGGTTACTAGTATTATACTTCTTTCTCCATGGCATTTGTGGCTACAGTTGGAGCCATTGGGAGGTTGGCTTTGATCATACTAAGTGCTATAAATGCAGAACTGGGTTCTGGGTGTTTCTTGTTAATCACCTATCACTACTAAATGACTTTGACATTAACATCTTTACATTATTCTCCCATTTGTAAGACAGGTAACACAGTACTTTTTAAGTTGACAAGAACGTTTTGAAAATACATTAACAATGCTTATGGAGCACTCTGATATTACTATAGTAAGTATCACGGGAAAATTCATGAAGAAATTAAAAATCTTATGTTCAGAACAGAGTTTAAACATTGTGCAGCAAGCAAGGCATGACACTGAGTTATGCGTTAGGAGAGGCATAAGTAGGAGAGGAAAACTATTGAATAAAAGCCTATTTAATGAGCACTGACCATCACATACACTGAATGAAGCAAGACACCAATAGTGACCAATAGGCACAGTCTCCTGGAAGGACCATTATAAATCAGAATACTTGAGAGGGACACAGGGATATACTGGGGTGCATCAGACACTGTCAGTCTGTATCCCTGTATACAAGGGATATAGACCCGGTCCGGGCTGACAAGGGGCAAGAGTCTCTTCTTCAGCTCTTCAACATAGCTGTACTCGGTTCTTGCAAAGTTGCAGCTCAAGATTTAAGTCAATTCCACTGCAATGCTTATCTGTGAAAAAGGTTTTTTAAATGTCAAGATTTTGTTTCAGAACTAGCCCTTTATAAATAGCCTTCTGTAATCTCACAATTATTGTCCCAGGCTATCTGGCTACAATTTTAGACATCTTTGCACATGGAAGGGCCAGAAGTACAAATATTTTAAACAATACTCTGGAACATATTTGCAGAATGTACTGTGAGTTTATGGGCTGGTGTATTCTGCAGCAAGCTCTGTGGCCTTGAAAAACTCAGTGTCCCTACTTAGAGTCCTGTTGGCAAAAGTTCATTATAATTCAAACTAAAATTTGAACACTGCAGTGCACGGAATAAATTCAAGTATTTCACTCTATTAAACTTTGAGGCATTTAGAAGTATCATTCTAGATGAGGCCCTAATTCTTCTGTCACCATCTCACTATGAAAAAGGATAATGTAATTCCTAAGGAATGTACAAATTTGTGTAAACAAATAATAAACAGTATAAATAAACATCCTCTCCAACTTTACCAATATAGCTGATGTTGCACTGCAATTAACAGCACGCAATGTTTGCTTCTAATAAACACTGAGAATGAAAACGACCATAAAGGCAATTTTTCTCTGTGTTTTTGCTCTTGGCCTTGTGTAGCCTCCCAGGTATTGAGGAACAATCAGGCTGTACAATGTGCTGTGGGATTTCTTGATGATATTCAAAGGTGATTCTTTTGGATTCATGGATTCATACTTAGGAACTAGTATCATCTAAGCATGTTTAAACTGTGGAGATCTCAGGAAGAAAAAAGCTGGAGTGGAAGAAAGGGTAGCACAAAAAATACTGGCCCTATGCAAAGCACAAAACATGCTTTATGTTGTTTTATGGCATCATCTTTTTTTGTTTGTTTGTTTGTTTGTTTCTCACAAAGCTTCACAAAGCTACCAGGTAGGAAGGCAAGCTACTGGAGTCAGATCTAACACTCACTGAAGCCATCAGAAAGACTCCTATGCACTTTAGAAGCTTTCAGATGAATGTGTTACAGAGGGTCAATCATTTTGACCTGTACAGAACAATTCTAGCTTCCAATTTTGTGGGCTGATGAACATCTTCAGTACCCCAGCTTCTAGAATACATCACTCAGACTTTTTCTTTTAAGAACAGTACATACGATACAGCTGAGTAATATCAAGAGAAGTAGCCTGTGTGCTGTGGAACCAGGACTACAACAAACACTACTGTCCTTTAAAAAAGAGGAATTAACACTGATAGTTTGATGGCGGTAACGGATTTATCATTAGACCTATTAGTAGATTTATCAATGCATCCATCGTTATGGACCTTCAAAAGCCAGAATCCTCTATGCTTTTTTTGTTTTGCTTTACAAGGAAAGCCTAGATTAAAATCATCCATCCCTTTCTGCATTCATAGGAAGATACAGAAGTTGATATCATTTTGCTAACAGGCTCACTGCCAAAGTTCTGTTATTCAATCCCTCTTATCCTACCCCAAGTAAACCTTTGACAGAAAAAACACACTACTAAAATTACAAATCACCTTGGCCAAAACAAAGTTGACTTCTTGACTTCTGGAAAACAACAACAATGAAGAAAATAAGACATTTGGGGGCATTTGAAATTTGATCTTCATCTACCTACATTTGCAGTCCTTCTGGTTTTTGGCAAGTTCAAAGCCAGGCCTACATTCACAGGCAACCCCACCTTTGGGTGTCTCCCGGCAGATGTGTGCACACCCATGATCTTTGTTCATACAGTTCATACCCTCTGTAAAAGAAAGAAAGAAAAATGGAAAATATCAGTACTGAAATAAAATTGCAAAATAATTATCACCAATTACACACATCCAGTCCTTCACTGTCATTGTAATTTTAATTTTGCATGTGGACCATGCTCCAGAAGGCAAAAGAATGCAGCTGAAAAGACATATCCAATTAACAAAACAGCATAATGAAGGACAAAACCACCAAGCCTGGGATCCATTACAGCTCTATTTCACACTTACACGTTACTGTAATGTGTATTTTTAGCATGGATTCACAAAAGGGAAGTCATGCTTGACCAACCTGATAACCTTCTACAACGAAATGACAGATGAGGGGAGAGCAGTGGATATTGTCTCCCTTTACTGAGAATCATAGAATATCCCAGGTTGGAAGGGACCAAACAGGGATCATCAAGTCCAACTCCTGGCTCCACAAAGGACTACCTAAAAATTAAACCATATTTCTGACAGCATTGTCCAACCACTTCTTGAATGCTGGCAGGCTTGGTACCACGACTACTTCCCTGGGGAGCCTGTTCCAGTGCCTGACCACCCTTCTCGGTGAGGAACCTTTTCCTAATATCCAGCCTGAACCACCCCTGACACAGCTTCATGCCATTCCCTCAGGTCCTGTCACCGGTCACCAGAGAGAAGAGATCAGCCCTGCCCCTCCACTCCCCTCGTGAGGAAGCTGCAGGCCGCCATGATGTCTCCCCTCAGCCTCTTCTTCTATAGGCTGAACAAACCAAGTGACCTTGGCCGTTCCTCATACATCTTGCCCTCTAGACCCTTCACCATCTTCGTAGCCTTCCTTTGGATGCTCTCCAGTAGTTTTATGTCTTTCTTATATTGTGCCACTCAAAACTGCAAATAGTACTTGAGGTGAGGCTGCACTAGCGCAGAATGGAGTAAATTTCAGTAAGGCTTCTATCACTGTCTCCCTCATAGAGAAGCTGATGAACAATGGCTGGCTGAACAGACAGTGAGGTGGACTGAAAACAGGCTGAACAGCTGGGCCCAGAGGGTGGTAATCACTGGCATGAAGTCTAGTTGGAGGCTAGTAACCAGTAGTGTATGTCAGGGGTCAATACTGGGTCTGATCCTGTTTAACACCTTCATTAATGATCTGGACGATGAGGCAGAGTATACCCTCTGCAAGTCTGCTGATGACACAAAACTGCAGGGAATGGCTGATACACCAGAGGGTTGTCCTGCCATCCAGATGGACCTGGACAGGCTGGAGAAATGGGCTGACAGGAACCTCATGAAACTCAACAAGCAAAAGTGCTAAGTCCTGCATCTGGGGAGGAACAAACCCATGCACCTTATCTGCTGGGGCTGCCCAGCTGGAAAGCAGCTTGGCAAAAAAGGACCTGGGGGTCCTGGTGGACACCAAGTTGAATGTGTGCCAGCAGTGTGCTACTATGGGAAAGACGGCTAACAGCATCCCAGTCTGTGTTATGAGGATCGTTGCCAGCAAGTCAACGTGATCCTTCCCTTCTACTCAGCACTGGTGAGGCAACACCTGGAGTACTGTGTCCAGCTCTGGGCTCCTCAGTGCAACAGAGACATAGACATATGGGAAAGAGTGCAGCACAGGGCGCCTAAGATGATTAAGGGACTGGAGCATCTCTCCTATGGAGGAAAGGCTGAGAGAACTGGGACTGGGACTGTTTAGCCTGGAGAAGAGAAAGTTCAGGGGGCGTCTTATCCATAAAGAAGACAAAGTCAGACTCTTTTCAGTGGTACCCAGTGGCAGGACAAGAGGCAATGGACACAAACTGAAACATAGGGTCTGTCTGAACATCAGGAAACAATTCTTTACTGTGGGGTTGATGGAGCACTGGCACAGGCTGCCCAGAAAGGTTGCGGAGTCTCCCGCCTTGGAGATTTTCCAAAGCTGCCTGGACATGGTCCTGGATAACCTGCTCTGGGTGCTTGAACAGGGGGCTGGGACAGATGACCTCCAAAGGTCCCTTCCAACCTTAGCCCTTTGTGAGTCAGTGATTTTGGCGATCATATAAGTTAAAGATTTTATAATATTGCATCAGCAGGTGAAGAAGGTGCATGGAATGGAAAACATTAGCATGCCAGCCCTTCCTTCCCACAAAATTACAGCCTTATACCTATCTGAATTGATTTCTCATGGAGGAACACAGGTGATCCCAACCTGTGTTTATACTTTCCACCCTTACAAAATTGCAGAATCCATTTTCCAAATTCAAATATAACTATTTGAAAACTGAAAAGATAATGGAAAATGCATGTAGGATTGGCTGTATTTGTTTATACCTTTATAAAAATTCTCATTTCAAAGGAAAAAGAGAGATGAGAAATTTGACAGCATACTGAAAGCTAGTGGTATATATCTCCTTTGGGGCAAATGCAGTGCGCACTGCTAGGGAATATAGGGTGTCTTTGCTGCATGTAGAAACCCAGGACTTTCGATTTCCCTGTTCAATCTCCATATTCTAATCTTTCATGAAAATATAACAGATTCAAAGGATAGTCCAGGATACTCCAGGAAGTTGTCTGTCCCACAGGTGATCATCAGAGTTCAATGACTGAGCTCATTGTTATTTGCTTTATGAATAAATGTAATGGTTGTTAGTGCCTGGTGCGTTTTCATTTGCCTGTTAATGTGCTGTGTACTATGTAACACACAAAATCTGTTTTTCAGATGATGCATCCACCAGAGATGATATCTAAGCGTTTTTGCTTGGATTTGTTTCTTTGCTATTTGTTATACATCATTATCTGTGTCATCCACCATAAGTGCAGCCAATCTCCAACAAACCTACTACTCCTTTTCTCTTTGACTATATTAAACAAAACTACCAGCTGTTCAACAAATGTCCAAGTGCCACGAGTGGATTTCTGGTAACGTTTATGCCACGGAGCAGTATCAATCAGCTTTCTCTTAATCATCATCGGGCCAATTTTAGCTTTCTAAACCATGTAAGTGCTTTAGATATTGAAGGTGCCTGATGCTCGTAGAGACTTTAATTACCACATTAATTCAAATCCCACATATTCACAGAAATCCTGAACTCAGTCCTTGTGGGTCAGCATCTAACATTCCTAGTGTGAAGGAAGGCTAGCTAAATTTGCATTACAAAGCCTTCCCAGTCTTCCCCTTGCGTATCTGACCTGGAAAGGAAAGACAAATTCTCTCAGAGTACACTGACAGACAATTCACAGCATAACTCAGCTTACTACCGTGAAAACAGCATGTATTACCCAAAATGCTGGTAAATGCAGCATCACTGTAGACTCAGCGGCTCATCTGTCACTTTGTAACATGGCTACTTCTACCTATTCCAGGCCAATTTCTCAAAACAACTCTGATGGAAAATATTCGAGTTAAACTGACAGCGACGATGTACTATAAATGTTTTTTCACGGCTATTGCAAGGTTTTTGCTTCCAAAGGTGGAAACAATCTCTGTGCTCCCTTTTCATTCTTACAGAAGTTACATGAACATACCTGCCACCTCTGGCATCTGCACACACTGCCTTTGTGCTTAGGTTGGTCTCACACTATCAAATACTTCAAAAGAAGTGTTGAGATTTTATAATGAACTTGGACAAAAGTTTCTCTCTCAGCATACAGAATGGTTTTTAATCAAACACAAATAAAAGGATTAGTATGTAAAACAGTTACTAAGAAACTTTGTGTACAAAATTCTGAGAAGGAAATGTTATAAAAAGTCAGATTGCAACAGGTTGACAGAAACAAACAGCTTCAGAAGTTATTTGCACTGCTTGACTTTACTTCAGAAAGGTTTATATCAGCAAAGCAAGGAACAACACATCTCCGGTCAGAGTGGGTACTTTTGTTGATCTCTCCTATAAAAAAATCAGAATCTTAAAACTAAACGCCTATGAAAACCAACATTATAAACGGATATATTTCTCTCTTCTAAGTCCAAACTGTGTTAGCATGGAAAAGTCCAAATACTTGCCAAAGCACAAAATAATTTATTCTCTGTAAACTGCAGCCTGGACAACAGATGCTATTGGAAGACCTAATACATACTATACTATACTATACTATACTATACTATACTATACTATACTATACTATACTATACTATACCATCCTATACATAAAAGTGAGGTATGAATGTTTTGTATGGATGAACAGATACAAGAAACCTGGGAACAGCCTTATTGAAAGTTTTGAGGCATTTTATAATCTCTTTCTCTCCACTTCTACCAACAAAGGATTTCAGACACAATGTGTTTGACAAACTGCATTCCTGCATACTACACTATGTTCAGAAAAGGATCTGGGAAAGATAACACATGCCTGATTGAGTCACACTGCTGAGGCAATGAGAAGAGAGGAATTAGACAGATGAAAGAAGATATTTAATGGCCCAGAAGTGTAATGAAGCAAGTGATTTTCACTGTTTACTTACAGATACTGAATATCTGCCATTGTTAAAATCACTTGGGAAGTGAGAAATTGTACACTGCTAAGAATATAGGGAGAAAGCTAAGATCAAAATTATGACATTTTGAATCTAAAGTGAAAGACAAAGCAGATTTCTATTCCAGCATTTGTGTGTAAGACAACAATATTTCAGTTATTTTCTTAATCATTTCAGTTATTGTATTCATCAGGCAGTTGGAGCTGTAGAAAAACTATTTCAGTTTAGCTGGAGAGCACCATAAAAATCTCCTAAACCTGAGAACCATTATTTCAGAAAACTGAAGTTTTTCTGGTGAAATACAACACCATTATTTTTCAGACCAGGAACTCATCCACAATGAAACTTCTCATTTATATTTTAGTATTTTTCAAAATCCCTAAGAACTAAATTACAAAAAAATTCTAAACAAAATTTTGATTAGACCTTTACATGAAAACGCAGCAAAGAAATATTTTGGCTTGTTTAAAAAATGTCATCTAAAACAAATTCATGCTAATTTGCAAATAGTTTTAATCGTTCCAAATTTCAGTTTTTCAGCAAATGCAGTATTTGGCCAGATGTCTTCTGTATTAATCTACACACACAAACGATTTATGAATCATTGTTGAGACATAAGATTTACACTTTTTTGAAGAGCTGATCCTTCAACCAATACTGAATCCTTTACGATACTGCATATAAATCAAACTAAAAAATACAAAAATATGCTAAATACCTTCCTAATACTAGTTTAGTTGCTATACAAATGCATGCAAGTGGGAGAGAAAAATGCTCCTAAAGTTAATTTGGTAGGTATTCTCTTCAGCAAGATGTGGTCCAAACTGTACAATGAAGTACAAATACATGAACACCTCACATATTTTCCTATACTGGAACTGGATAGATTGCACTGCTAGCAGTAGAACAACTGGTCTGTTGACTGCACTCCACTGTGCTATCATAGAAGTAGTAAAAACATCTGAGTTAACATCTCCCCTCACTATCACCTCCTGAGAAACAAAGTTTGCCGTATTTTTGATTTATCTTCAGCAGCTACCTAATGTTCCCATGCTTTTTAGCTAAGGAGCCAAGAGTGTGAATAAGGGCATGGAAAAAGCATCTCAATGCCTGCCTCAGTGTTCAGCCTCCCTTGACCCCCAAAAATGGCAAATGAAACAGGAGGTGGGCAGCATGTGTCCAGACCCATGGCACTGCCATGTGTAGGGAGCCAGGAGGCTCCTCTCCTGGGTGATGTGCAGCACACAGCTACAGCAAAAATGCTATGTTCCCTCTGGGGGTAAGTGGAACAATTAAGACCAAACAGCTTAATTTGCAGAGATGGTTGGAAAACTACACATTCAGGCAAAAAACATGATCGTGGAATAACTGGGTGGGATTCTACTTTTCATTTAAATGTTTTTGAAGCTTTTCTCTTAATCACCATAAGTGCCAAGTCAGCAGAGAGGCCCCAGCTCCAAGAGGAGCACCCTGTGCCTCACATGTTCCTCCTTCCTAGAGCGGACCAAGGTAGTGCAGAACAATGGTACAGAGGGGAAATACCCATGGAATTATTCTAGCCCTTTCCCAAGACAGTACAGGATTATGCCTGCAGCAGTTTTACCCCAGTATATTGCACAGCCTGGACCAAATAACAGGCAACGGATCTTCCACCCTACCCTTAACCAGAAGGTATTTGCAGAACTGTATCTTTTACTACCCAGCTTTCATAGAATCATAGAATCACAGAATGGTTTGGGTTGGAAGGGACCTTAAAGACCATCTAGTCCAACCCCACTGCCATGGGCAGGGACTCCTTCCATTAGATCAGGTTGCCCAAAGCCTCATCCAACCTGGCCTTGAACACTTCCAGGGATGGGGCATCCACAGCTTCTCTGGGCAACCTGTTCCAGCGCCTCAGCACCCTCGGAGTAAAGAATTTATACCTAGCATCTAACCTAAACCTACCCTCTTTTAGTTTAAAGCCATTACCCCTTGTCCTATCACTACACTCCCTGATAAAAAGTCCGTCCCCATCTTTCCTGCAGGCCCCCTTTAGGTACTGAAAGGCTGCAAGGAGGTCTCCCCAGAGCCTTCTCTTCTCCAGGCTGAACAACCCCAACTCTCTCAGCTTTTCTTCATAGGAGAGGTGCTCCAGCCCTCTGATTATCCTTGTGGCCCTCCTCTGGACTTGTTCCAACAGGTCCCTGTCTTTCTTGTGCTGAAGGCCCCAGAGCTGAACGCAATACTCCAGGTGTAGAAGTGGACAATCACCTCCCTCCACCTGCTGGCCACACTTCTTTTGATGAAGCCCAGCATATGGTTGGCTTCCTGGACTGCAAGCTCACATTGCTGGCTCGTGCTGAGGTTTTCATCAACCAATACCCTCAACATCTCCTCAGGGCTGCTCTCAATCCATTCTCTGCCCAGCCTGTATTTGTGCTTGGGATTGCCCCAACCCAGGTGCAGGACCTTGCACTTGGCCTTGTTGAACATGAGGTTCACACAGGCCCACCTCTCAAACCTGCCAAGGTCCCTCTGGATGGCATCCCTTCCCTCCAGCTTTGTGGTCCCCTCTCTCCCTTGTAATGTGTGCAACTGCATCCCTTCGGTTTCAAACACAAAGAGTTGTTCTTAGCTGCTTCTGTTATTTTTACACTTCTTTGTGTGTACCAGCTTCTAGAACTTAAGTGACTATAGGTCAAGTGAAAAAACATAGTTCCCAAATCCAGGGAAAGACTAAATGTTGATAAAAGAGAAGTCTGAACTCCAAAAAGATCCTTACTTTATTGTGTTGATACTAAAATGTCCAGTGTTGAAAGGTTCTACGTTATTCATGTTAATTGTTAATTAAAGCAATATCATAACTTCATATGCTGCTACTCAAGGTGATCTTTAGAGCCTAGCACAAAAACGAGCGTGTATTCTCTTTGGCAGTGCTGGCAGACAGTAAAATAAAGACTTTTCAAACAGATATACACATTCTCAGCAAATTTACCCCACAAAAGACAGCAAAACAGAATCCAGTGGAAAAATACATTATAAACAGGAAGAGAAATGCTACTTAAGAAAGAAGAACACTAATCTAATTAAACTAAAACCCCTCTTAGCATTTTAGCTATGACTTGAGAAACTCTCCCATTACACTCTTGGTGGTTTTTTTTCTGACTTTGAGTTACAAAGGACTGTTCATGGGAGAGTGGCAGACATTGTTATATGACCTACAATCCACATTCATTTTTGTTCCTGGGCCTCAGAGAGATTTGGGTGTGAGTCTACTACATTAATCCAGTCTGCCATCTAGTTATCACAAATCTCTTAATAGTGCTGTTCTGCAAAATGTTCAATCTGATACAATGACCTCTCCATTGCATTATGCTCTAAAAATGTTTTCAGCCCAGTGGCTCTGAAAGTGCTTAAATCAGGCTGGCTGTGACAACTAATGTGCTGATCAGCCTTTATTTTTCATTAACACTGTCTGTTCTCACCTTAAGACTTCTAGCCATTATTTTACTCTGTGGTTCATCATATACGCTTGTATTACCCTCTCTGTTGTCATAATTTCACTTACTCTGTATTTGCTTTGTTTTTATTTTTTTTATAACTTCCAGATAACCATGCTGGTTCCAAAAACAATCTGAAAATGACTACTTGGAATTGTGCCAATGATATAATACAGTAATAACTTTGAGGGTATTGTGAGAGTATATAAGGTTGAATACAGTTAAAAAATACAAGAAATCTAGAATCCATATAAACACACTGGCATACACATTAGCATGTGCATCATTTATACTCAATCCCCAAAACTACATAATTGGATTCTCTTTTTGGTGGATATGTTAATTTTAGCACTAGGTACACAGCAAAATCATTTATTACAGTTGCACCCTTATTTAATAAAAAATGAATCTTATAAAAAATCATGGAAAAGTTGTAGACATGATTTACATAATTCATATATCACACATAATCTGTATGATTGTGTTCTAAGAGCTTCTAGAAAAGTTAAAAGACATTAAATATAAGTCATATGCAAGTCACTGAATTGCTAGACTCAGATAAGCCACATTGTTTTACTATTTATTGTTTTACATACTTTTTATGAACATGCCCTGCATGTAAAGCAAAGCATAAATCTTCTTAACACAAACAACAAGCAATTGTTGTGGACCTTTTCTTTCCATCAATCTTAATTATAGCGGATAACTACTTTTGCTTGGGCAGGGGATCCATGAGGTGCTATGAAACTGCTACTAGTGATATTCAGGACTTTTAGGTATATGCTAAAGAACTGCTCTTTTAAGGAATGATAGAATTCAATTGTATCAGGATCACTTGTTGCAGTTCAACATCGTATACTGTAATTATAATACATATATAGTAAGAAACAGATTGTAGCATGAAATGTAATCTCTTTAGATCACTTGACTGTCACTTAGGGTCATTCCCTCAAGGACTAGTGTCAGAAAGAGGGGAATACACCTTCAAGAGCAGAGAAAGGAAAGAATATAAGAGGATACAAATATTCTCATTTTAGTTTTTTACTAAATTATTAAAATAGTGTGTTTTTTTGTTGCTGTTGTTTTCTTTCTAAAAATTCATATGAGAAATGACAGTATTGCTACAGTAAAACACTGGCCAATGACCAAGAAATTTAGAAGACTGACAAAGAAACTCCTCCCCCAGAGTTTTTGGTTTACTGTGTTCAAAATGGAGGCCAAACAAAACACAGTAAGTTTCTGATGGAGACAGGAACACGATGTTAGTGAAAGTGCAAGACAGCTGTTCAAGCCAAGTATTACTTATGCATGTAAATTTTGGTCATATAAGTGCCGATAGATGGTTGACTATCCAAAATAAGTATACAGTTAACTTTCCCGGTGGCTTGTGGAAAGCCACTCCTCATCTACATCCTATTACACAAAATATTCCTGCTTTGGCCTTTTAACTCGAGCATCTTGCGTGCTTCAGAGCAAAGAAAATCAACATTTGGCTAACCAACCCAATTACAGTCAACAAATACATATGGTCAGATCTTGGATTCATCGAAGCCAGAGGATTGTTTTCCAACAGCCTTGACCTGACCTTCACCTTCATGCTGCATGGTTTCATCAGACCTTCTGGACATTTCTGGCCCACTAATAAGGGACTTATTCTGGGAGGTGAAGAACATCTGGTGAGCTTGGCTACCCAGTAAGAGCCTAAGATGCTCTCATCTCAAAAGAGAATATGTCCTTACCTGAGGACAGAAAAAAAAAAACACCAAGATTTTCTCTCTTCAGCAAGAAAAGAGAGGATGAAACTAATTGATTGGGGCAGCTACCCTTCCTCAGACAATGGTAATGTCATGGGTACAAAGCACCCACCTAGGAATAGACCACTGGAGCTAAGTGAGAAACCTATCAGGTATGCCAGAAATATAATAATCTATTTCACGGTCTATATTTTTCATATTGCTGAGTGAATGAACACAGGACTTTCTTTCTGCTTTCGTTTGTGGAATAAGTTGCTTGGTTCTACCTAAAGCTTTAGGAAAATACAGTTGTTTTAGTGACTACTATCTCACCTCAACAGAGGTTGAAAAGAAAACTAAACAAATAAAGCAGGCAAACTGACCCAAGGAAACAGAACTCTACCCTATTAAGTAGGTTGGCTGGATAAATTCTGGACATTATACAAGAAAACAGCTGCTGGTATATTACAAAATAAACAAGTTCAAGTTTGTTTAGCAATTACATGTGTTTTCAGTTTGGATATAAAACATGCTTAGGGACACCATCGTCAGCAGGCAGACTTGCAGTCTGATCTCTGACAAAATGCTCCTGCTCTGAGTGGCAGCCAGAAAAACTGCATCTGTCATCCAGCCCTGAAGAGAGGTTTTGTCTTAAGATTTAAAAATAGGCATGTGTCAGAAACACAACTTCTTTCTGTCAGCAGTAAAGGCAAAGATTTGCAATTCTGCAAAGGTACTGTAATTTCAGAGAAGAGGATAGAAAGATTAAGTGAATGATGGCAGTGAATGGACCAAGTTTAATTTACCAGAAAAACCATGCAGGTAGGGAAAGGAAATAGAGTCAAAATTTTGCAGAAAATGACAACAATTCCTGTGGGACCAAGAACAGAGAATACCAATGACAGGCAGAAATCCAGCCCAGGTTGGTTGAGACTGACTATTGTGATTGTGTGATGGCTTTTTGGTGGATCTTATAAGGGAAGTTTGGCAAGCTCTGTCTGCTTCCCACATTATAGAGCTACTAATAGGAGCTGGTGCTCACGGAAACCCTTCCCAATGGTCTCTGTGGGGAGACTGAATTCAGTTACCTTCTCACACACACACGTGGTTTATCTCAAAGACGATTCAGCAAGACAGCACAGGGAACTTGTGCTGCTGCTGTTCTGGCAAAATCAAGTCTGTCAGTCTCTACCTATATCTACTTGGCACCTGCCATCAACACTGATTTCACACAAAGGGAAAGAAATGGGAGGGGAAGAGAAAGACAAGGAATGAAAAGGAAAGGAAAGCAAAACAAAACAGTCAACGCTACTACATTCTGCTTTTAATTTTCCTTCATCTTTAAACAAGAATTCCTTAAAGACCAAAGCAAAGCAAAAGAAAAGGTTGGTTTTCGAGCAGATACTGCCACACAAAGCCCATTGGTAGATGGAGGTAACCCTGAACACAGGTGAGGCTATGCAGTAGGCATAGCTGAGGAATGTTCTTTCTCCATTTGAGACTTCACCACCGCTGTCATATTTCTTGGTGTCTTGGTGGGAGCCACTAAACCCTCAGTGGCTCTGATATCCCAGCCCTCAGAGATGTGGTGCTACAGCAGAGCTAGCAAATGACAACATCATCAAGGGTCAAATACCCTCAGAAGAGCAGGAGTTCGGTAACCACAAAAAAGGCCTAAGTTGTCTCAAAAATGAGAAACTCCCAGGTTATTTTTGAAAATACTAGTCTGGGCCTCATAGCATACTGAAGATACGAAAACCTCACTCGCTATTTTCTAAATGCTCTCTCTAGGTATAAAAAATTACTATTTGTAAAATGTGAAGGTTGTAAAGCATTAGAACAGACGATGGCAAGAAGATGTTTTTTTCCTCCCCAGTCACAGGAAAACTCAGTTTTTAAAGAAAAATTCTCTACCTACTGTCATGTGATACCAAAAGATGATGCAAAGTTTTTAGTTCTCCAGTAAAAAGACTTACAATAATCCCTGAAAGCAGACACTTTCCACAAAAATAAATAAATCATTTAATTAAAAATAAGCTTTTCATTAGTGTTTCATGAGGAGGTTTTGAAAAAGGTCTAATCAAAGTTTAAACATTATTGTCATTCGTGTAAAGATAAGGTAGCAAATGGGATGGGAATAACAAAATGAAGTCTAAAAACTTCTATTTTTTTCCTTCTGAAATCTGCACAGCTGACGTGAGACAGCCTTGGTTTCCAGAAAGAAATCATTCTAATAACATATTTCAAAAACAATAACATATTTCAAGGGCACCTTTTCAAAACACGTAGCATATATTCAAATAGACAGACTAGCAGTAAATATTTCAACAACACTTAGCTCTGCAGGAACTCCTTCACATCCCAAACTCTTCCTAGGAAAATTTCATAACTTCTTGCAACATCACATAATAATATATAAAATGAATATGTGCTTGATCAGCATCTTTGAAAGCAATACGAGATACTTAGCAGGTTTACTTTCAGACTCTGCTATATAAGCAAGCTGTGAAGTAAATAATCCTCACAAAGCATCAGGATGAAACAGATTCTCATTCTCAGTTCCTATTAAACTTTAACTAAGATGTTTTTTTTCCCGTGGAACCAACTGACGATGAATGCCCTGGCTGTGTGTGAGGTTTATGTTAATACTCCGAAGTGGAAGAACGATCTCAGCAATGTCTATTCTGCACTGGGAATATACTCACAACTCTCAAATTCTTTTTCAGGGAAGTAACCATCTCCTGTGCCCTTGACCTTATAGGCACTACCTTTCTGAGGCATGATACATCCCCAAATCAGACAACATTTTCTGAAGACACTCCAAAGAAACCTGACACTAATTCTGCTATTTTAGAAATACTATTTATTACCATGAACACAACACTTAAAGACATTTCTATGTACTTTGTGTTGATGGCTGGAAAAAAGCTGAATACGTGCAATTGGTTTTTTACTATTTTTACATCAACAGAAAATACATTGTAGGACTAGTTAGCAAAATGATACATGATATTNCTACTATATATACCAGTATATATGTACTGTTTTATATGTATTATGAACATTACATACATAACTATATATAATGCTATGCATGCATAAGCATATTTACAACCTATTTAAACCTACAAATACATTGTGCAAAAAATTAAGACTGTCGACTGGCCT
>VXAL01012002.1:933967-957524 GCA_013399475.1 Chauna torquata
CACTCAGGTTTTTTCCATGTTCCTCAATGACCTTATGTTACAGTTGCCTGCATACCAGTGAAGATCTTGGCTGGAGAACATATATGTTTTTCAGCATCTTTAATAAAGTTTTGTGAGAAGGCTTGATTTCACCTACTACAGTCTTTCCCACCACAACTCTGTATAACCAGGCTCCTTGTGGGGTGACATCAGACCAAAGAAACATTATGAGCATTTCCTCTCTGCCATTGGCATAATGACCATCATTATCAATACCCAGCAAAGCGTAACAGTGGAAACTCTACATGGTCAGAAGCAAAGTACTGGACAAACTCTTATTTTGTAATACAAAAAGGAGCTTCAGACTCCAGGTGCTATGCTAGATGAGCTTAGCATTGTTGCATGCTTATGAAATTAAGTTCTTTGTGCGTTAAACAATGTTTCTTGTTTCACCAAAAAAGCCGTAATTAGCTGGGTTATTACCATAATTTGGAATAATCTGTGGACCTGGAAAGTTGCCACAGGGTGTGGGTTGTATGCAATTTCAATAGATGCTGTATGTTGTTTCCAAGTATCACTGATTTTTTCTTCTAGACTCATTGAAACAATAAAGGAGACAAAGAATATACACTTAGGCCTGACTTCAAATTTGAAAAGTTTAGTTTGATGGCAACCCACATCCTTAAAAATTACAGGGTACCATAATATGAGTTAAACCCAACATATGCACATCAAACTCCATCTATCTCATTTGGCCAGCCAAGGAAGAGAACACAATGCTACTTTAGGATGTGCATGTTTACTGGATTGGAAGCGCTACCCTCAGTTTTTGTGTAGAACTTGTTCTGCCAAAAGGAATGAAGAAGACAGGCCAAGTAGTGGGTGCCAGAAAGCAAAACCAGGACAACACCCCTTAAGCCCCTCAGAGACACAGTAAGCCTTTCTCTTTTCCCTATGCTTGCAATTCTTCTGTGAAGCTGCTTTTACGACCTCGCCTTCACAATTCAAGACGCACATTTATAAGTCTGGCACATCTGATAACCAGGATTTGTATTACAGCAGCTTAACAACAGTGAGTCTCCCAGCACTAGCGAGCCATTTTACATCACTTACAACATTGCTGCTCCACATTGATGCCACTGCGTTTCCAACTTCAAGTTCATGGCATGAGCAAAAAGACAGAGATCTTCCTTCCATCTACTGTTGTGAAAGCCTATTGGCAGCCACTGTACTTTTTTTTCCATGATGGTAATTGCCAGATTTCATAAATAGTGAGAGGGCTGTTATGTTACTTTTGACCCTGACTCATCTTCCACATCTTCTGCCTTGCATGTAAGTTTTACAAATGTCAATGAAGAAATAATGAGGAATCAGACTAATGATAGGTAAAACCACAGAATCTTATAAATAAATAGTGCTTTGTAAGAGGCTTTGCACTAATGTGTTCTGCTAAGATGACATTTGTACTTACAGTCCTACAGAATATTTTTTTAATGAAACATTGAGTAATTGAAGATTGAGAGTTTAGAAGAGTCATTGCTCTTTACATGGAATTTATGATGTTGCAAGAGATTTCAGATTCAAAAGCTATAGTACAATGCAATAATCACCAGAAATCTTTTTACAAGCAAAGAGCAACCTTTTTTCCTTATTAAAGGAGTAACTAGGCAGGGGTCTTCATCTGAACGGAAAAGACAACTGCCACTGACTTCTTTGCAGGGGTCTCAAGCCATTAATGTCAGAACAAAAAGGAAACTGTTTGGAAAATGATTTTGTGGTCATTGGTCACAGGCCATCCTAGAGGAAGTTCCTGAGGAAGGTGTATGAAAAGATTTCCAAATGAAACCATCTGTATGGACAGAAAATTATACAGGCTCCTTCTTCTAAGATAATGCAAGCTAAACATGCCATCTGCTTGCAGAATGACCATTCTATTGTGGCCATCACTTCTATGTAAATGATACACTGCTACAATTTATTGTCATGCTGTATAATCATTGCTGTCACTGAAAATTGTGACAGGGATTATGATAATGTAGCATGGCTTATTTTATACAAATTGTGAACGCTTATTCTTTTAATGATGCCTGTTACATGGGTACCTTTTCAAGAGAAGTAAGTTGTGGGCAGATCTGTTATCAACAGAAAGTATTTTATTTACTTCAATATCGACAACTTCATTGGTTCTATAACAACTTTTTGGTGTTTAAAACTGAAGGGTTAAGTAATTTCTTACCCTCTTGGACAAGGTCAAAGACCTTAAGCACTAAACTTCATTTTAGCAGGAGTAAGGATAAACTAATGTGCATTCCTATGTCATGCAGTGACATGAAGAATCAGTGTTAAAGGAACAGTGTCAAAGAGAAAGGCCAAAATATGAAACATACCTAATCTAGCCAGAGTCTACTAGCATTGTTGACATTGCTTCTTGATAATGACACCTGTTTTCAATGTCTTCAAAAGTTTTCAAAGGACAATAAAGAAGTTTGAACAAAGCTAAATGGCATCATTCTCATAGTAAGGCCAGTTGAGTCAGCAATCTTAAATGCTACTTAGCACAGCAAAAACACTGCTTCCCAGAAATCCCCAAACCAACTGCATCTTACATGAACAAACAGTAAACCCGCATCTGAAACTGTTTAGATTATAGTAGCAACTCTGAAGAAACTAAGGGATATGAAAGTGTAAAGTCTGTATTTTTACAGTCTATCTCAAATAGTTTCTGTCTAAACTAGGAATACAGTCTCTATTCTCCCTGTATAGTTAAGGGAGAGAAATAAACTTCCCTAGAAGTCAGAATCTCTCCTGAACATGTGATATTAAATGCAAGGAGACAATGTGACTATCCCTTGATTCCCCCTAACCCTCCAACCCCTTGAAGAGTTTGTTGGTGAACTACAACTCTTCCAAGATTATGTCAGATGATTGTTTTTTGAAAGATGATTAAATACATGATGGTGGATAACAGCCAGCAATCACATCAGTTTTATGTCTCACACACAAAAACTGTTTTGGTATCACAGACCTTTCAAGTTCTGATTCCACAGACAGATGAGAGACAAAACAGAAACACTATGGTCATTCTGGAAAAAAATAAAGCAAGCCACTTCTACAGGACTAGAAAGTTGTCACGAGTGAGAAGGAAGGTAGTCCATCTCCTGGTTAGACTCATGCAGTCTGTAGCAAAAAGTGTGAATGAAGACTTGATCAACACATCTAATATTGCAAATAGAAAGAAAAAAGACTTTGAAGTAATGAACAAATTGTGAGAAAATATTACTGAACAGTCTTATGACTGAGAAACTAGGAAAAGAGTGCATGCATGTCTGTGTGTATGTGTCTGGCTAAGACAGCAGTCTAGCACATGACAAACAAAGAAAACACTATTTAATTGTTTCAAAGGAATGTAGTTTAAGAATGATAACAAAAACTGCCCAGCACCTAGACTACTGTGTTCAACTTCAGTTAAACAATGATATTACTGTCCCATGCAAAGTATAACACTGAAGAAATCTGCTCATTCTGAGAAGGTCTGAAATACTGTAAAAGGAATAAAGACATCAAGACTACTTCTGATGAAAATTAAAAAATTTTAAGTGTAATATGCTGGCACAGTGAAACAGGCATCCTGGTCTGCCTCAAAAATAGTGTGGCCAGCAGAACTAGGGAAGGAACTGTCCTCTTGTATGCCACATTGGTGAGACCACACCTTGAATATTGTGTTCAGTTTTGGGCCTTTCACTACAAAAGAGATACTTGAGCGTGTGTGAGAGAAGAGTGATGAAGCTGTTGAAGGGACTAGAAAACAAGACTCATGAGGAGCTGCTAACAGAACTGGGGTTGTTTAGTCTGGAGAAAAGGAGGCTGAGAGGAGACCTCATTGCTCTTTACAACTACCTGAAAGGAGGCTGCAGTGAGGAGGGTGTTGGTCTTTCTTCTCTGGTGATAAGGGATAGGATGCGAGGAAACAGTCTCAAGTTGCACCAGGGCAGGTTTAGATTGGATATTAGGAAGAATTTCTTCACAGAAAGGGTGGTCAAGCATTGGAATAGGCTGCCGAGGGAAGTGGTGGAATCCCCATCCCTGGAGGTATTTAAGAGATGTGTGGATGTGGCACTAAGGGACATGGTTTAGTGATGGGAATCAGCAGGTCGGGTTCATGGTTGGACCTGATGATCTTGAAGGTTTTTTCCAACCTAAATGATTCTATGATGCTATGAAAAAGCTAATTAGCAAAAGACTTTGCTCTTAGATCTGCAAATTACAAAATACAGTGGAAAGGTTGTCAAATTTATTTCAATCACAAAGTGCAACAACTATATCTAGAGAATCTATCAGTGTTTCCTTCCAAACTTTAAAGTACTTTCATCCTACTATTCTCTGCCTTCCCTGCCACCAGTATTATTGGTGACCGTTAATGCCATGGTTGTGCCTTGTCTTTACATTTTCAAGTCAGTCTAAGCAAGTAGCAAGAAATATAGGTACGAATTCTCTCTTAAAGTCATTGCCTTTCATTTTGGAGGTACACAAAACCCTTCTTCAGTTCTTAGCCACAGCACTTCATTATAACAAGTAGGCTGTCTTTCTGAGCTACCACTTGCAAACTTAATAATGAAAGCTAGAAGTGTGGCACTGAGGGCATTGGGTTTGCTTGCTCAACTGGCTGTGTTTTCCACAAGGACTATAGCCCAGAAGCGTATGACACTAGAGAAAACAAAGTGATTAAAACTACCTGCATGTTCAAGCAAGTGGAGAACAGGGAAGATGGATGGCATAGAAGATTTTTGACCCTTCCCTCAGGACCCTCCTGTGTGAGAAGTGGGCTGAGCCCTTCCTTTAGGTGACTGCAAATGGGTTGCAATGGGAAACAGGAATTGAAAACTCAATAAATAGAAGAACTTATGGAGGAAAACCATGGCAAAACCTAACGGTAACACTTTACATTGGGAGAATGAGTAGACAATTCTGAATTATATTTGACTTATGTGGTAACTACACCAGCCTTGCTTTGTAAATATCATAGTTAGGTGTTCATATTAATTATATGTCTTCGCAGCTCACTTGATAATTATTCTCAACCAGATCCCGGAGTATTTACCATGTATCTGCTCTGTGGTTTAGAAGATGAGATGGCTATAAAATTTGAAGGTATTTTTCATGGCTAAACCCTACTATTTCATGCTGTACTTATCGTGAACTATTATCAATATGGTCAACACACATGCTGGTTTTCAGCAATAAAACTCCATAAGATTGGAAACCTGAGTTAGACTGAAATCCTTTTTTTTTTAAATGCTCTGAATTTTATAGTAATGTCTGAATTTTATAGTAAATGCCCAAGAATGCTACAATTCCCTTTTTATGCATGCTTTTAATTAATTTCACACAGATAATTTACTGGCTAAATAAATATTTTGAGTGTATGTCATTGCAAGAATTCAGACTTAAGCTCTGATTTTCAGAAATGCATTCACCTACTCGCAGAAAAGTTATTTCTTGCATGATCTGTGCATTTAATCAGAAATCTACTTTGAATATAAAGAAATTATGATCAACTGCCAACGAATACGCTTCAGACAAAGAAGTATTCAGATAAATTTGTGCTTTCACAGGCTGCTGTACTTGACTGAGTACAGAAATACAGTTCAGGAAGCCTGACCTCTTGCAACGCCTGAAGGAAATTCACTTAAACTCCTCTGTCTCTGTTTCTCTCTTCAGTCTCTTGTACCTATTTAGATGGAAAGATCTTTGCTTCAGATCTGTACTTGCTCACTGTCTGAATGCATGGGCATACCAACACAGATCTAGGAACAGACTCGTCACTCTACTAATCACAGTAATATAAATCACGAAGAAATGATTTCTAACAGTGTGCACATCTGGACAGAAAAATTGGATTTAATCATACAGCTTATTCTTCATGAACAAAATCTCTGAGCTGTAACTACTAAACAGAATAAGCCTCCTCTTTTGTAGCACTTGAGGTCTGATCAAGTACTTCTGCTAATCATTACTACTACTGGATTACAGTTGGGCCATTGAATCCAACCAAGATCAACTTCCATTCAGTACCCGTCATCTATAACCAGGGAAAGAATCCCTGCTGAAGAGTTTAGTAAAGATGATCAAAAACATCCATCTAAACTTTTTTCGAAGAGTAACAACATAATTTGGTCTAAAAATAATACAAGTTTTTCTTTTAACTATTTAAAAAGATCAGTCTACTGGAAATGAAAAACAATACTTTCCAAGAAGAAAACAGAAATGCAGAGAAAAGAGTCCAGGGTAGCAGTCTTAGTTTGCATGTTTAACTTGAAATGCAACAATTACACAGATGTTCACACAATGTTAGCAAATGTGAAACGTTACAATTTTGTAAGCAGCCAGTTCTAGATCTGAAAGTCCAAATGGCTTTTCTGCCCATTATTTGGTACAACTTCTGGGGGTGTGAGACAAGTCCTTCCAAATGTTGGCGTGTGTGAATTTGCTTTCAGGATGTGGCAGTGATTCTTTTAGACTGGAGATAGCATTTTGAAGCAAAAATCTGTGTAAATTTGAAGGCTGTTTATTCTTTTAACATGCATCTAGTGCTTAAGATGGACACATGAGAGTGAGTCCAGTGAAGAGCCATGAATATAGTCGAGAGGCAAGAGCATGTGACAAATGAGGAGAAGGTGAGACAGTGGGGATCATTTAGCCTCAAGAACAGAAGGCTCAGGGGGGATCTTATCAATGTGTATAAACCCCTGACGATCAAACACTGGCACAGACTGTCCAGAGAGGATGCAGAGTCTTCATCCTTGAAGAATGGACGCATCTCTGAACAACCTGCTCTGGCTGACCCTGCTTTGAAAAAGGGGTCGGACTAGATGATCTCCAGAGGTACTTTCCAACCTCAACTACTCCTTAACTCTATGAAAATTTACAGATTCTATTGCCATGTGGAGCAAAAGGAACTTGTGGCAAGTTTTACTGATGAGCAAATCTTACTGAAACAGTTATTCAGATAACAAAATAAGATGTTGATTTGTCAACATGGACCTGAAATGAACATACTTCTGTTGATATCGATCAAGTGAAAAACCTCTGTGCATACAGCTGCACTATACACTGAATCTGTCTCTATGCATTTTTACATAAGATGAGCAATATATTTTCTCTTTTCTCCTAATAGGCCCTTGTCACAATATGACATGCTTGAAACATCCCAATCTTTCAGCTAAGACTGGAAAGGCCAGACAAGGTTTATGGCTGACTCACTGCCTCTGGATTTAAGGGAGATAGAAATGGCTCTCTGGGATGCAGTACCTAAGGCATTGGCCATGCAGTCTTCAAAAAGAAAAGCCAAATGTGGATAGTTTCAAAATAATTTCTTTCTATGCTACTTTAGAATTTTATTTGTTAATAAGACAAAAATTATTGAAAGGGAGTGGAAAAGAACTTCACATAGTATCCTTGTCTGGGAATGCAGAGAAGAAAGGAAATGCATGCTTGGAAACCTTACCTGCACTCCTTACAACTCCTCCTGAACTAAGAACTGATCTCTGCATGTGGTGTCTCTACAGTGAGAGTTCGTATACAAATTTACCCCAATTCCTGAACAACAGATTTGCGCTTCAAAGTTATTGGGCAACAGTTTCAGTGTCATGCAGCCAAAGACTACTTTTCTCTATGCTCATTTGGCAGCAATTTTAGAAGCACTTAATTAAGGCTAGGTGCCTCCAAACGATTTTAAAAATATTTGACAACTGCTTAGTGCTGGACCAATCATTTCACACACCTCCCCGTCTCCCTGCCTGCACCCTTATCATCCTATCCTCAGAATATTAACTATAAGAAGTCCTGCTGTCATAAAATTATTGAATAATTTAGGTTGGAAGGCACCTTTAAAGATCATCTGGTGCAATCTCCTACTCCAAAAAGGGCTAACAGAAGTTACATTGGGTCTTGCACTGCTGGATATTTTTTTTTTTAAAGGTTACCTGTATCTCATCATAGCAATTACAAACCATGTTATATGTGGTGAAATGGCTTTTTTAAACATTTGAAAATCAACACCAAGGATTTTTACTATAAAATTGCCAGCCATTTGTTGTGGAATTCCTGTTGAGTTCATGCTGGTGATATCTGTCATTTGTATGTTTGTCACCTTAACAATATGCTTTTATAAAAAAATCTGATTAACAAAAGAAAGTTATCTGCATGAAGGAGAGAGGGAAAGAGTATCATCTGGAGAACAATTACCACCCTTCTCTCTCTCTCTCTCTCATCCCACCAGACATAACTCCCTTATCACCCTTCTTTCCCCTTCTTGCTGCTGCCAACATTTTCCTCAGTGTATCTAGTCAAACATGGAACAACCGTGCCCAGTGCATATTTACTTTTGAACATTCTTGTTTCTATTCCAGACTTCAAGATTTTACACACTCAAAGCTTGCCAGCCTTTCCACATATATCAAGTAAGTCTGAAAACATACGATCTCTTCTGACAATCCTTACTTTCATTATGCCATCAGACTATCCCAACTATGACAGCCTGACTGTTCCAACAAGACATCTGCAACACACTGTGATGTCCTCCATAGTTTAGGTAAATCCTTGGTTTTAAGATAATGTCAAAATTTGATGAAATTTCAATAGAACTAAGTTTTCACTGTTGACACTATTTGAAATCCTCCCTGTATTTTGCTTAAAAAAAGGATGTAGAGAATTTCGACATCTGACTCCAGTCAGCTGCCATTTCTGCGAGCTAGGGCACGGCCCTCAGATGCCTGGAAATCTGCCAAAGCAGCTGTCATCAGAGGACAGCTCAAGTGCCCCTTGCCTGTGGTTAAGCTCTACTTGTAGGGTGATGAAAGTCAGAGTTAGAAGAGATCCTCAGGTGTGAAAAGAAAAGATACTTGCAACCGATCATCTTGTCTTATGTATTAGATCCACACTTCCCTACCCCTGATGCGGTACTGGATTCATGACCAGGAAACATGAAATTATTCAAAAGGAAATACTATTTTGGGGGCGAGGGGTTCTTTTCCATGTCTTATCTATTTGTGGGTTATTCGTTTCCAATCTTTTTCTTTAGTCTGTTCCAAACACTACGTCAAATCTATATACATCTGATGAGAAACTTCAGGCAAGTGAACACATCCTGTGGAAAGAGCTTTATCCAAAGTCATCTCTATTGTTTATGGGGAATAATAATAATAATTAAAAAAAAAAAAGACACTATTTCTCTGTGCATATATGGCTAGGTATTTAGCCATGTACAGAATTGGCTCACTGGGAAACTTTCTCTTTATGACCACATAAATCTTTTTCATTAAAATCAGAGTTATTTATGCTTAGGACTACCTGTGCTTGCACCAGACCTGGTGGGCCAGAAGAAAATCCTGCCAAGACCACAGACTAACCCAACTCTCCAGGGATTCCTAGTTTGCCATAAGGAGTGGCTTAAGAAAGCAGGTTTTTGAAGTCAGGTTATGAGTCCCTGTGGGCCTCCTGCTTATTTTATAAAGGAAAAATTCATGCTACCTCTTTACCATATAACCCAACACCAAAAGACAAGAGGAAATGCTCTGAGAAATTTACAGAAACTTATCTCTGACAATTGCAGAATCCTGTACACCTTGCTCATGCTGCTGCATATCTACTAAAGAAAAAGACAGCTCCCTAGATTTTGTCCTACAGAGTATGATACTAGGAATAAAATACAATAGTAGACATTGAAAATACAACATTCATAAAATTCTGAGCAAATATTTGTGCTAATGAAGGCTAAAGAGTCGGCAGTCCTGAAAACTGTAGTCCTCTATTTATCGACAGTCTAATTTCAATGCAGGCAGCTGGGGTGGAAGCTTCCCTACCCTGGCCTGCCAATGCTTTCAACCCTGACCTAAAGAGACCCTCTCTAGAAGCAAGAAATAATTCATTCTTTATGCTTGTTTGGTCCTGGATTTATTTCAAGCAAAGGCTGCCAATTCCACCGAATCTGTACACAGTGGTTTTATAATATGGTCTACAGTCGACTAGGATCTGAGACCACCTAAGTCATTCCATTAAAACAACACACTGTAGTAGAAATAGAGTGTTGGGAGCAAAAGGCCAGAGCTGTTATCCACTTCAGCTTATTTTTGTGATTTGAAGGTGGTTGCAAAGGAAGGGAAAGAGTTTTCAAGCAAGCTGAGTCACACCTAATAGCCTTGAAAATTGCATAATAAAAATTAAGAGGAAAGGTCAGACAGCATCCAAAAATAGTTTGGACTTTTACACTTGTATCACCTATTCTTTTAAACACTAACATTTCCTATTCCTTTCATGAAATGAAATGCATTCTTGATGTCAGAATGCACCTGTTGTAGGTATGTTGAGTCTGACGCAGCACCCGTTAATAATAAGTACAAATATCTCCATTGACTGAGACAGTGACTTATAAGCCTCTTTTTATTTAGACGAGCTTTCAGAAATGGATGTCTTGGTATTTCAGGATCTTACTTTTGCCTTCTGCTTAAGGAGTGTGATCTTCAGAAAATACTGAGCACTCTCCTCCTGAAATGTAGTCCATTTAATGTCACACTGTACCCAACCAGACTTACAGGCACACCTGTCACTTCTGAAAAGCAGAAATTCATGTGGCTCCACTCTGAAGCCTCATCTTGCCTTTTTTTTTTGTTGTTGGCAAAACTCTGTTCAGCAAAAGATTATGTCAAAAAGACTGAATTACACAAACAGTATTTCTGCAAGTCTCCAGTACAGTCTTTAATTTATTCTTCCTTAGGTGTGTCTAGAAACAGAAATTTTCCACTTTCAGAAGGGTGAAGAGTTTACTTGTTTTATGCCCATATCATCTGCTTTAGGAACACCTGCTACTCCAAAACCTCAGCCCAGAACATAGTTCTGTTTTAGGAGACTCATTCCTCCTGTACTCAGAAGTTAATTTCACTGCTGACATTTGTGAAGCACTGGCTGGTTTTATGATATGACTGGAAGGGGAAAGAAATCAGAGGCAGTAGAAAAAAGGAATGACTTCCAAAAAATTATCTATATGATCAACATATACTGCTTTGGAAGCATGCTCATCATAAACTGTTACACCTAACTAAGTCATATGATAGTAATTTGTAAAGCAAGGAAAGTAACAAAACTCTCCAGAATAATAGCATGAATTGAAAAACTATCTTGGAAACAAAGCAAAGTCCTCAGTGATTATGCGTTTAATCTTGCTAAATAAAGATGCACTGATATCAGTAGTGATGGATTAATCTCTTAAGCTCTCTTTATTTGTTCAGAAATAAACAGTTCAGGTGGGATTCTTTAAAAAAAAAAGTAGGAAAGGACATATTTTCTTTTTTTTCAGATCACTTTATAGTTAATTTCTTCAGAACTGATTAGGTGCATAACACAGGCCTTAATACTATCTAGTACACAGGCTACTACAGAGCATGACTCCTTCCATTTTCCTATGATTTTGTTTCATAGAAAGATAACTGTGCTAATTTTGACCAGAGAATCATATTGACTTGATTTCAAGAGAACTATTTTTATTGAAAATGGTAATTATGCTTCTAAAAGTTCAAAAGATTGGACCTAAATCAATAACTTTATAAAAGGATAATTTAAACTTAAGTGAACACCACCCCAAAGTGGCACTTTTAATAACATTTTTGCCTCTTTTCCCTCTTATTCTGACAGCCTGACACAGTTAACAAGTTCTGCTACTTGTATTTTCCACCTCATATCAGCGCAGAGCTGGGGCTTTGATACTGACCCTAATTGCTTCCGCTTGCCTCACCCCACACCTGTATCCACTTAACATCTCAGGAAAGCAACAGAACTGGAGAGCACAGCGTTGCAGGAAATGGTGTACTTGCATTGGAAGACCATATCAGACATGGAATGGTTAGACAGTACAGTATGAAATAGTTGCAGGGAAGAATTACCACCAAGACAGGCATTACAAAGAACCAAAGCAGCATACCTGCCCGGTTGGCTTAATATGAGCAGAAACCATCACTGTATCTTTTAAGGAAGGAAAGGGATAAAAAGGGGTTTTTTTGTACTATCACGTACAACAAAAATAATAATTCTCAATAGCAAGCCACCCACAAGAAACAAAAGCTCATGTCAATTTGTCTATTTGAAGGGAAGCAAATACAGTTACCAATTTTTTCAGCTGTACTCCGTATTTACTTTGAGACATATTTGATGTTTTTGTTAAACAAGTCCTGGCATTTAACTATTCAGAAATATCTCTAATGCTTTGTATTTTGTGTGTGGCTCCCCTACTACTTTTTCAAGCATACATGAACACCACGTAATCTTCAAGCAAGCAAACTGCCACTATTTCTCATGGCTCTCTCACTGATGCAAGCATGAATCTACATTGTTTTGGATTCACCTCTAACAAAGGTGGAATCAAAATTAGGAAGAAGCATCCACTTTTACTTATCATAATAAAGCTAGGCTGGATTATACACACTATATGAGGAAAACAGTAAATTCAACTACTGAAACAAAATGTCAACCAGAAAAGGCACACAATGGGCCTCACCTACTCCAAATGCATAGCATGCAGCTAGTGGCAAAATCTTACTGCATTCTGATAAACAATAAACTACTGGTTTGATATGAGTGGCAAGTGATGTCGCATGCAAATAAAATAACAGGCTCTATTTCATTCATGGTATATATTTCCATGCTGAAGATTAACAAAGCTGTTAATCATTTCAGGTCAGACTGGCTAACAGCAAAATCACATAGTATTATATGCTCATCGGGTCCTCTTCCACCAGAAGTAATCTGCCCATTCATGCTGGGTTGTTAATAAGATTGACTATACCCGATCCAGCTCCTGCAGAGACGCTCACAGGTCTTTGTACTGAACTTGTGATGAGCCTGGAAGGGTTTATCGGCTTGTGCACCACATGATGTGAATGCACAGGGCAGCCCAAGAAGCTCACCTGAGCCAGGAGGACCCAGTGAAGCAAATTCCTCAGCCCTCAGTACAACTGTCCATGGGGGGTGCACCTCTGCACGGCTCTGCAGCTGCTGCTGGGCTCCAGGTTGGTTTACCTGTTCCAGCCAAGGGCTGCCCATGCCAAGGTTGCACCAGATGTATGCAGCAGCACTGGAGTGAGAGGGTATCATACAGGTCTGCAATGTGACGAATGCAAGGGCAAGAGTGCACATAAACCAGCAGTTCTCTTTCTCTTGCAACCTGGGAATAAGAGGCCACCAAATGGAGGGAGCAAGAGCCAGGATGAGACAAACAGGAGGTGGCAGTTCTTCAGCCAAGATGCAATAGGCCCACGGGGCTCCCGGCCAAAGAAGGCAAAGTGCCTGTATGGATTCAAGGGTAGACGAGATGCACGCATAGGAGAGATCCACTAACGGTTACAAAGCACACAAACCACAAGAGGCGTAGGATATCCCCTGAGCTGGAAACCAGTCAGGTGCCAGGAAGTATCCCATGTGCTTGCCCTGCTTTTTCTCCTCCCTAGATATTTACGGCCATTAATGGAGACATGGGCAAGATGAACCTGTATTCTGAACCAGTACAACTGTACTTAGGCCCTAGCATGTTCCCTAGGGCCTAAATAATTTCTTTGACATTCATATATCAACAGATTATTCCACTCCATGTTCTTCTTGAATAACGAAGAAATTATTTTACTCATAAGGCAGATGAGGCATTTCTCCAGCACTCTTTTTCGCCTTACTTCTCCTAATTCCACAGAAATAAACTGGCAGGTAAGCAACAGCTCATGCACTTGCATATTTGACTCCTCTTTACTTCTACCTAACAGCTTTCTGACTCTGAAAACAAGACCACTTTTCTAGATCACCAAGGGTGGACTGGAGTCATATACAGAAAGCAAGGTTAGGTACCTACATTGGAAAATACCGGCAAATTTTTTTAAGAAGGCTTTCTAAGTTCCAAGTGCTTTTAATAACTTTAAACAAGTTTTTACCCTATAAAATAAATTTTGGGGTGCAACAGTTTTATTTCAGAATTTTAAAGTAGAAGTTCTTTTAAAATTACTTACTGTGGGTTTAATTGCCAGTGAGATAAATGTTACATTTTTGCTGTAAATTCTACACATCTATGCATTCTGCTTACATCCTCGATACCAGTGGAATAAACCTGCCTCCTTGCTGCCTTAGTAGACCTACATTAGCATGCAACTGGTTTCTTTTTCAAATAGCTTATCTTCACAAATCTGGAAATTACATTACAGGACTGAATCGATATCAAAATCAGAGGCAAAAGGATGTATTCGCACTGTTAACTTCAGGCATCTGATATAGTGTTCTTGGTGGCTTGCTGGAGATGCTTTCTGACATCCACAGACAGCCTCGGCTCTTAAACTCAGGTGCTCTGAATCACTTCTTGGTTAGATTTCATAGTCATTCCTATTACTGAATTCAGCCTGAAAGCTGAAGCTTTGAAGAATCTCTTTCCCTCATACTCATATGGGGGGTGGCTTTGTGCATTGTCTGAAACCATTCTGATTTGTTTCATTTAGGTTTAGCAGATATTTTTTGCAGTTTTCTTGGCTAAATGAAACACATACAGCTTCATTTAAAGTAAATGAAAATAGTTTTTTAATCTGCAACCATTTCAGGTAGTTTCCCTTTTTTTCCTAAAATCTAAATGAATTGTATGTATATTTCATTTCAAAATATTGTTTATTTTTCTTTGTCTGAATATGTTTTCTGATTTCTCTGTGAGTTTGCTCATCATTCTAGATTATATAAACATGATTTTTCAACTAATGAACAGTTTGTCTGTGAAACCTTGCCCGACACTGGCAGTGAAGACTAGAGATGTAGAGAAATAAAAATCAGGAGGCAGCATTCTCTCCCTAGTGAAGCCAGCTGAGTACCATGCTTCCTTGCCTGTAAAGTAGGGATACACATCTTTTGTCTATTTGAATGGTAAGGGAGAGTCTCAATCTCACAGAGAGTCGCTCTTTCTCTCTCTCTCTCTCTGTATAGAGTGTAGAGCAGTTTACACAATAGACCCTGACCTGAAAACTACTGTAATACAAATTAATACTTGTTTTCCACAAGCACTTCAGTAACGCTGCCTAAATACATTTTTTGGCCACAGTGCTATTCAAAACCAAATGCACTGCATTACAGATTTTCCCCACTTGTATTGCAATTATCAGTGAAGTAAATCTTTTAAGAATCTTAGTGGTATAAAAAGAAAATAGCATCATCTTGTTCAATGCCAGCTCCTCCGCTGAAATATTCATCACCTAAGTGATAGTTATGTGCTTTTTCAAAGTGTTAAATATGCACAGGCTTTGCCATCAGAAGGCTATGTTCTTACTGTGTTTAAAGTTGTATAGAGCAGCTGTAATTATTAAGCTTGGATAGCCAAAAATTATGATAAATTTAAAGAGTATTTTTATTCAAGTTACACACTGACATTTTTAAAAAAGAAATTAAGAAAATCTCAGAACTGAAAAACACAAGCCTATAGCTGGATCTGAATTGTGTAAGTAGCAATAACTTTAAAATGAAATGCTGATATAGTTATTAAAATAAATTAATTTATATTTATTTTTATTACTATTACTTGTTAGTATTGGTACAATTTGTGTTATTATGTAATGGATATTCGTTATAATTGTTGTTTATAAGGAAACAATGCTTGTGTGACTGCACCAGCTATCAGCCAGTCCTCCCATTTAGTCACTTTTGAACCCACTGGGCAATCCCAACTCATTTAGCTAGAGGGTAGAGGTATCAAAGATAATTACGTTCATACAAACTTTGTACAAATTGGCAACCAAATGCAGAGGAGAGAACCTGACTGGTATGGCCAGTGAGGAAAGGCTGCAACATCAGCGCATGAGCTACCCACTTTACCTGGCATACTGTCTGGTCAATCAGCACACAGGTACTAGGTACTAGCACATAGGACTAAATGGCAAAAGCACAGCTGAGAACCACAGCCAGAGCACACGTGGCTTCTGGTTTCAAAGGAGACTGGTGCCCCGGCAGGGGCATGGCTGGGGCCAAAGATGGAAGGAGCAAGGGGTTATTGTGGTAGGGTGTGAGCACAGTTAGGGAGAAAGCATGAGCCACACCGGTCAGAAAATGGGCTTCACTGGTTCCACTGACCATGGACAACAGGTCCCAAACTATAGAACTATAATGAAATTTCTTCATGGACATAACCCGAGCAGCTCTACATAAGAAAACTACAAACATAAAATCAACAGAGTGCTTCACTATATAAACTCCTGGATCAAGCAAAATATTAAGGCAACTCCTGAAAAAAAGGGATTGGGGAGCAAAACTTGGTGAGGAGGGGTATTAGATAAAAGGATTAATTTCAAATAAAGCATTCCGTTACATCTTCTTTGGTCATTCTGTACCTATAAAGAAGGCAGAATTCATCTTATCAGAATGACTAGACTTTTGGTGTTTGTCTTTCCTGTAACGCTTGTTAGCCGCTCTGCTGCTTCCAGTGGTGCAGCAGTTAAGGGTTCAAGTGTCATTAGAGATGTCCTACAGAAACCTAGATAAAGGGAAAAAAAGACTAAATTCATAAGCAATTTTTCCCTTGAGAGGGCAGTGACCTAATATGCTGCCATTCGTGCTCCTGCAAAGAAATCCTGTTCATCACAGGCCAGTGCTCTAGAGTTGAAACCCTGTGGCTTTAAGAAGCACTTTGAAGTGTTGTATGAAAGCTAATGAGATCCAAATGACCCTGCAGCTCCTTGCAAAATTGCCTTAGCTCCACTCTGCTAAGGCGCTTTTGCCCTGAATCCCACTATGTGAACTATCTTGGTTCTAGGTATCCTCCAAGGCATGTGATAAAACTCTTGGCTTTGCTTGGACTTGTAGGAGTGAGACACAGCTAGCCATTTGGCAAGAAGTTGAAGAATACTGCTTAGACCGCATAGGTTTTATGTTTGTTACAATAGCTATTCCAAGCACCTGCAAGTGTTTGTTTATTGGTACACAGTCATCATATTTTGACCATGAGATTTAGAGATGAGGAATTTTCTGTAGGTTAGTTCAACAGGGAACACTCTGGTCTTTTTTAACAGGGCAGAGAACAGTAGGGTCATCTGGAAATTTCGTTTAAGTTCTCCATGATTTCAAGGATCTAAGGAACTGGCAATGGCCTGGATTTTTCTTTTTTCTTACTGTGGTAAATTACAGTCGTGGCTTTTGGGGTTCTACTACAAGTTTTGAGTTTGTTTTGCCAGCAAGCATTTGGTGGCTTGTGGTATTTAGTTGCATCTGGAATAGATGTACTCTCAAACTTTTTAAACTACGCTTGCATGCTTCCCTGCAACTGACTTCAGTTGATGGCCATGGTGGGCCTTGCTAGCCATATATCGCTATATTCCTGTTATTTGTTGACTGAGGTTGCTCAGACACCAATTCAATGAGGTATCATGCTACAGAAGCTGCTAGAATTAGGAAAAAAAAAATAATAACAACAACAACAAACTAAAAGCTTTGTAAGAACAATTAAAAAAACATTAATGGTAACAACTACCATAGCTAAACACAGATAATTAAAGTAGTTACTAGGCAACTGTACTTCTTTCTGAAAACATATTTCCCCTTTCACTTTCTTCTAATCAGTCTGTCAATGTAGAAATTAATCAAGATTGCATCGGTGTGAATAAAAAGAGCCAGAACACCTTGATCTGAATAAAATTTTAGGTCTATGGGGTTTTTATTTTATTTATTTTGAAATATCTTGCTCTCAGATCTATTAAAACACTCATTGTTTCAAGGCATGATGTTTGATGTCCATAAAGCACATTAAACAGATACTTACATATTTCACTCTATATTAAAATGGCAATGATTGGCTTCACAGAGCCATACAAATACCTTTTTAATTGAAATCTTTCCATCTCCCCTACCTTCAAGTCCCTAAAGGTACCAAGCTATGAATTTCAATGAGAGCTTTGCAAAACAGTAGTTAATTAGTGCTTTTCTATCAGCCTTTCTTTCATCACTCACCTATACATTCTTGTTTCTAAATGACATGTAACAGCAATTTAGTATCATACAATAGGAGCAACATTCTTTAACAGTAGCAAGAATCTGAGACATACCAGTTCAACCTAATTTTTGTATGGCTGTTTGTCAAAGCCATATGGAACACTATCTGTTTTTATTACGGAGATAGCAGACTTTCATTCATTCAAAAAAAAAAAAAAAAGTCATTTTGTACCAAAAGGAACCAAAGGCTTCAACACAGAGTTACAAAGCATAATCTGAAATTAATCCCTTGTTTTACAATGCAACCATGAGTAGTTCCTCGTAAGGGAACCAGTCTTTTTTATTACTGTTGTATTTCAGCTGTCAATCTGGAAGTATCACCACACTGTTCTTCATTCAACATTCGAAAAACAAAGAGTGAAAACCTCAAAGGTCTGATTTTTGAGATAGGATACCAGGACCTCTGAATCTCAGCCAGGGCCCTTCTGACTTGTGAACTATTATCACTAACAACTGCTACCACCTTGACCAAAACAACCACTACTGCACACACATGAGCTTTCCCTCCTTCTCCAGACATACAGCAGCCAGAGCAGTGCTAAAGGCCCACCATGAGTATGCTAGTTCTAAACAACAGTCACCTGATATCATGTCCCAATCTACATAAATTCACAGAGAAATCTGCCAAATGTCAAATACAAACTCTTTTCAATGAAGTCAGATATTGCTGACCCAGCACAATCTGGATTTCACCTAGGTCATAGAAATACAAACACTTAATGGTTTGAATGGATTGATTCTTATTCTCTAGGATTCTGCACCAGACAATATAGTCTCACCTGGTAGTGAGGGGCATAGCTAATGCAGTATAATACTTTGATTCCTTACAGAGTGATTTATCCTTTAAGTAGCGAGAAATTACAGTATCACCACTAGATCCCATATTTGTGAAGCTGCAAAATGGATCGATTCTTTTTCTGCCTCCTTTTGTATCCTCTGTGCATATAGCACCAAGTAAACTAACTGAACTATACAGAAACAAGAGCATTCAATGTACAGATAACTCACCGTCTTACCTGCTTACTCGTTATCCTACACTTGACCATAACACTACTAGCAGCTGGCAGAAATCAGTTCTTGGACAAAAGAGTCTGACTGAAGCTGAACCTCAGCAAATGATGCAGTTGGACACAGGACAGTGTTTTCAGTAGGCTGCAGGCACTCTGCAGTCTTCTTTGGTTGAATGCTGATCGGTCACTTTTATCCTCAGTTACAGAACACTCTTGCATTCCTTGCCAAGTAAACCTTAACACAGCAGAGTTCGCAGTTAGCGCCTTCTATATCTTCTGGCTAAAAAGCTGATTAGCAAATAAGCCTGGCTTCAGTACTTGACCATTTTATCCTCTTTCACTGGGACCACAGCAAGGTGATACACCCAGGCTCAAAACCTTTACTGTTTAGAAAACGCTAGTGCGAAAAACTGCAGCACATCACCTAGAGTAGGCATGTCAGACATCCCCTCCATTTTTAACACTGGCTTGCCACCAAAGCGACATCAAATCCTTCTTTCTTATCTTTAATGACTTCTACACCCAGTTTCTCATCATCTTCACAGGAATCCAAAAATCTCCACTGTGAATAGGAGCCCCCAGCTAAAAACAGTTTTTACTGAGGTTAAATTATCCTTGAGAAAAGTAAATTCTGTCTATGACAGGCACATACCATTCCTACAGGTGAATGGAAGAAGGGTAAATGAATTACGAGATCTTGTACACACTTCTTGTGGAAAATATGAGAATAAAAACAAACAACGTGTGATAGAAACAACCGCCATTGATGCAGATTAATATTGCAATGTTTTTATATTAAAATGATAAGGACACAGTAGCATACACAGAATGGAACAGCATCACAACAGGCTAATGCTGCTTTATCTATATTCTAGAAATGTAAGTTCAGCTCTTGAAGTAAAGGCATCATTCATTCAGATGAATGTTCCCATATGAAGTCTTTAAACAAATTTCGTCATGACTGACCATTTCTTGCTCAGACGAGGAGTGAGAAATGGAGTAAAAGGCATGCTACCAGCAAAGAAAAATGTGGAATTTTGAGGAGGTGTCATGTGTAATTATTCACACTACCCCTACCCTTTCATAATATTTCTCCTTCCTTCAAATACCGTCTTAACATTACACTAAATACTTTCAGAAAACAGAAGATCAAAGCAATAAAATATTTTTTGACTTCTGATGGCAGGCAGACTTGGGAAAAGATGGGGTGGTATCCAGCAATAAGAATAAGAACCATGAGAAAAGCCGACCGTATCACATGAATTGCTCCTTACTGTAGACTTTTCTGTCCTCAGTTTTGACTACAACTTGTGAGTCAGTTCAAGACACTAATTTTGGTACAGAGAGAGCAGAGAAGAAAGTGAAACTGGCAGTAAAAGCCAGAAGGCACCACAGGAGGGTGCTGCACACAGTCACTGTATTCATCTAGCAGGAACACTTGAAGGCAGCATCATTTTATGCTTTCCATAGAGACTGAAAGCAGGAATAAGTCCTTTTCCTTCACAGCACCTCAGAGTGAATCCATCTACTTGTAATCAGAGACTGAAATCAAAAGGGCAACAGTGGTGTTAGCCTGATGTCTGCGTTGGTTGTAATGACAATGTCAACTGTGGTCCACTGCTAACATAGTAAAGAGTGATGATTAGCTCTGCAAAGGACTGATCCAATGCAGAGAGTTTAAAGACTGTATAAATATTTTATGGTGTTTACACTGTGTTAGAGAATAACTGCTCTCTACTTCAAGACATCAGCAGTTATTCTCTACATGCTTAACTTCAATACATCTTTGGAAGACTCTGATTCATAGAATTAAATTGCTGTATGAAAGGATTTGCACTTCCGTGAATCCATATGTAACAATACACTGATTGTATACAAGTATAGATATATTCTTCTGTGCCCAGATATGTTTTCTTTCACACATCCCACTTGATTCTGAGTGGATAAACAAATGCACAGCACTGTACTGTATATAATACAGCATAGTTACTATTACCTACTTTTTACTGAGGCTGTTTACAGCAATTTAACAGAATAATCTTGAACTACTGGTCCCCTTCCCCTCTTAACAAATGAAAGTCAGGTTGTATTGCTATATAGAAGCTGATGAAGATAACAGGGGCAGAAAACATCACAAGAGATTTCTCCTAACTTTCCAGGTTATAACTAACTCCCTTCTATATACCAGTGAAGCTCAGAGAGAGCTCACCACAGTAATCTGAGGCATATTGGACATCCCTGGTAACACAAAAAGTGCATGTAGTTTTGGGAATCTGACTCTCATCTAGTTACATCTCCCCAAGGTGTCTTCCCTCTGTGCATTGGTTTTCTCGCTAACTCCCTTAACATAATATTGGCCAACAGCTACTGCATTGCCAGCTTCACTTTCTTCAGTCACAGAATCACAGAATCATTTAGGTTGGAAAAGACCATCTAGTCCAACCGTTAACCTAGCACTGCCAAGCCTACCACTAAACCTTGTCCCTAAGCACCACATCCACACATCTCTTAAATACCTCCAGGGATGGGGACTCCACTGCTTCCCTGGGCAGCTTGTTACAATGCTTCACAACCCTTTCAGTGAGGAAGTTTTTCCTAATATCAAACCTAAATCTCCCCTGGCGCAGTCATAATATCCCTTCCAAGTTACCACTGCAGTTTTGCTTTCTCTATAAACCCCTCTTTCCTTATTTCTCTCTATGATGGAGTTTGCACCCTTCAAGGAATGAGCCCATCAGCTATTCACTCTTTGACCCTGTTTGCCTGATGTTATATCTACTCTATACAACATCAAACTTAACGCCTTTGCTTTCACCTGTCTCTGTTCCCTCTTACTTGATGAATTCCAGTTGTTCTTCAGGGAGATGGTGAAGGGAAAACAATCCCTAGCTCCTCCTTCTGTTCACTTGATTCTAGCGTTCAACACTATTGAGAGTATTACTGCTTGCTTCCAGTTAAACCCAGAGCGTGCTGTATGTGCACCCCATACAGGCCATGCCTTCAAGTACCTTCATCCAGAGGTAACGGTGCTACCTAGGATCACATCTGTAAAGCACCCTGAGAGAATTCAGGATGAAAGCTGCTATATTAAAAAACAGGAAACTATCTCAGAAGCAACACTGTAAGAAAACAATACATACCACTGCCTTAAAGTCACTGTGGTCTACTAGTCCACACAGGGATTCCAAGTTAATGCAAGCAAGCATGCGAGACAGCATCATGATGCAGAATGGAAAAAAAAGCGTAGCAGGCCAGGAAATAATGTCACTGTGCAAGATGAGATGCACTCAGCAGCACTGCTTTATGCAAGGCGGATCTCCAGTGCTGTTGTCTCTATCTGGGCATGACCTTGCTTTGAGAAAGCCACCAAATTTAAACACCAAATATTAATCGAAACTAGAAGTGGCAATCAGGACCCAACACAGCTGTGACAAATGGGGCAGTGACTGATAGCACGTGCCACACAAAGCAGTGGCAGTGGAGGAGTGGAGATACTCAGCTCTTGTGGTCAATTTCTTACTAAAGGAGAAGTATCAATATAGAAAACCACAAATAATTTAGCAAAACAAGAACTCATCTGCTGCCTAATACATGCTGTGTACAAACATACGTTTTCCCAATTTAAATGTCACTATTGAAGTTTCATTCCAAAGGAGAAATTTGCCAAAGAGATGCATAGCTACTGTCCCACGCTACAGGCTGGAAGCATAGAATTAGGTGAAGGCTTTCAGAGAAACTCCTGTCAGCCTGCATTGAGTATCTGTCATCACAATCACTCTAATCATTTGACAGCAAAATTCTGTTTCTAACACCGGGACATATCGTGGGGAAAACACATTCACACGTTGCCACTTTCACAGAAGAGAAGAAAGTGTGGCAACAATGGCCACCACATAGACTTTTTCTTTAGGGAATGGAGGTTGCATGGGAAGAAAAGGGGACAAGAACTTATCTGTCAGAAGGCGTTGCAGAAATACTAACTACTGAGGAGACATTTTTGCATACAATTTCATAAATACAGAAAACAAGCTGCTGGTCGCCCTATATCCTACACAAATACTGGAATTACAAACTGTCTGGAAAGAAGAAATAGAATGCTATACTCTGGTATGTGCCCTAATTCATTAACTGCTCTGTGGCTCCAATCCAGCAAAACACTTAAGCCTATGAATAGTCCCAATGACAAAGGCCTGAAAGCCTGACCATACATTAAAGTAAAATGCAGTGTAGGCATAAGCAGGGGAGANGTATAGACAAACTTTAAATACACATACAGTGGTGGTATTACATTACCCAGTTACTTAAGAAAAAACTTCAGAACTTCTTACTGTTGATGCTTTTATGGGAAGACAGTTAGCCATTCTGTGGAAACAGAATATGTTCCTCTGTTCTCCTCGACTTTTCCTCAGAGAAGAAATGTGAATAAAATGTCTGAGACACAGCAATCCTAGCTCACACAAATCAAATGTCAGGTTCAAGCCAGTGTGACGATAACATTTGGTGGGAGCACGAGGGAGACAGCTGAGTGA
>VXAL01012002.1:960408-978459 GCA_013399475.1 Chauna torquata
TAAGCAGCTGTTTGATTTCTGTACTTTGACAAATAGCATCAGCCAAACATTGAAAATAGATTTTAATTCGCGCACTATTTGCAGGTGGTCGCGGTAAGCAGAAAAAAAAGCAGTGCTTATTCTGATATCACGTCATATTAGAAGGCAGGGGAATCTTGTTTCTGCCTGTAAATAGATTGCGAAAGTCCAAGGAAAGAATAAATATAGAACAGGAAAAATGTGGTGTCATTCAACACAGCCACACTTCTGACCACAATGTTGCTTTTCAGATAGCACAACTAGTAAAGCTCAGCACAGAATTATCTCCATGAAGTGAGTCATAAGAAACACTAAAGGAAAAAGAGGTCATTACAGGTGTTTTTAAAAGAAACAAAGAAATGAAACAACCCCATAAAATATTTAACTAAGTGACATAAACTTTGAGGGCTTGGAGATATTTTTACATTCTGGGTTGAAGCACTTGATAGGTAACGAGAAGTGAATTTGATGGACACTCAGAAGTGGCACCATTTACAGCTAGGTCTAGAAACCCTCAGAGGTGGGTTAAAAACATATCCACAGTCTGGACAACAGGAAAACTCCTTTAGCCACCTTGTGTCCCTCTTGCATGAAACTAATGAGAGCAACACAAAAAATACAATGGGACTTTCCTGCTCTCACCAAGGCTCTATTTTTAAAGTACCCAACTACTCAGAATTACCACTGGTGTTTTCGTTGATTTCATTGTTTTTCTTACATTTCACTCTACTGTGGGGCCGTTTCACAGAGCATTTCAGTGAGCTCCTGACAGGTAATCCTCCAGACTAATTCAGAGTTCATCTGGCAGATAAGTGGTCAGCTTCTCAGAGAGAGAGCTCAGGAATGACAGCTTACTACCTCTTTCTGTGAATTCTCAGAAGATTGAACAGCGCAAGGTATTTTCAACTAATGCCAGCTGAAGACAAATGGTAACTTAGCCAAATGCCAAATCGTCACGCTGAGATCCACATAGAAAGCCTTTTCAAAATAAATGTCCAGGTAAACATACTATTCAGGATTCAAAAGAGAGACAAAGATTAGGCTAGGAAAGTATTGCTCACCAAATCCTGGTTTAAAGCAGCTTATTACAGGCTTTTTTTTAATGATATGTTTTTCAGACCCCAATTAGAGCAAAGTAATTAAATGTCCATTAAGGAAGCACTTAGGACAAATTATAGCTTTTCCTGGGGAGCTTAGAAGGAGTTCTGAAAGCATTTTGTCTGGAGAGACAAGGAGCAGAAACACAGTACTTAGAGAAGAGCATGCAGGGAGAAACATGCAACTGTCTGTAAGGGCAGGGTTTGCTGGTCTCTCTGCAAGCATAGCTTGAATGCCACCCTTTAGTAGAGTAGGTAGGACTTTTTTTGTATGTTTTTGTTTGTCCTTTTCCTGGAAAGCTTCCCCAATCCTGAAACATTTCACCTGTGAAAGGAAACAAGCAATTCAGAAATGCTGCCAGGAATATGCTCCTTCTCCAGGCAAATCAGGCATCACACTTGAGCTGTTTCTTGTATTAAATGCCCGGTCTACCCTCTTGATAAGGATGCTTCATGGACATTCGTGTTATGGTGTAACAGAACAGATGAAATCTAGCTGCACTGCCTGGCATATGGAGGCAGACAAGGCTGCCTAACTACCACTACCATATAGTGCTAAGGACAACACCTTCCAGGTCAAAACATTTTAGTTTTGATGGTTTTTTCTACATTTTTTTTTTAATTATTATTATTCCAGAAAAAGCAGCTACTTCAGAGAACAGAATTTGGTTTAGTGGAAAAACACACTTCTTTCAAAAACATTGTTGACAACATTTGGTTGACCTGTTCAGGTAGTTGCATTCCACCTCGCTTTTCAGAACTTACACATTCCCAATGTAACTTTGACTGCCTTCCCAGTACAAGGGCACAGTGCAAAGCATCATCAGGCATCCAGAATTTCAGTAAGAAGTTCCTTGGCACCATCAAAAATTGTTCAACTTACAATGCTGAACCAACAGAAAACAAACAGGTGAGGGAAGTATAGGGAGGAAAGCTAGGAGAGGACAGGATTTGCAAAATGCACTGTGCTATACTTTGATCACCAAACAGGTACATGGAATTCATCAATCACTGATTTTAAAGTGCATCAGGGATGAAAGAAGCGAACTGAGTTAACAGACCAAAAGAATGGGACGTAGGATATCTGCAATCTGTTCCTAGCAGGAACCTACAGAAAAACATACCCAGTCTTACTGTACAGGTTTGGTGAAATCAACATAGTATCAGTAAAAAGACATGCTCTGTCAAATGATTTCTTCACAACTTTTCTGGAAAGCTCTTGGGATTTCTGTAGCTTTCCTGTATTTCTTCTAAGCAAATTATTTAACTTTGCTGTCTCCCATATGTATAACCTAAAGCACATGGCCTAATAGCTCCTATTTCAGAGGGGGTTTAGAGTCCAGAGGCAGTTTTTGTAGACTCCTTCGACATCCTCTAATTAATTAGTGATTAGAAGAGCAAATAACTAGCAGCTCACTTCCAAAGCAGACAGAACGAGAAATGCACATCATAAGAACCATTCACACCACTGCTTCCCCATCTTGGTATTTCTAGCATTCCAAACAAATGTCAGTTTAAATAACCAATTGTCATTACACAAAATACTGAAATGCCAACATTGATCATTTGAACTTCTGTCAAAAATCAGTGTTTGAGTAAGGAGGCTCTTAGCTTTAGCTTGTCTAGTACTTTGCAGTTTGATATGGATTGAAGAGAGCAGTTATTATATTTTCCTTAGCCCATGTTACCTGTAGGGAGAAAACCTGCCAGCTCTGGTAAATCACCGGCATAACACAATGCTCGCAGCACGCAGTACTGGATACTATTGGCTTACACTGCATGTTCTGTGATTTAATCAGCTATGAACACACAGAAGAATTTTTAAAGGAGGTATTCCACACCAAAGAGGGATAAAAGTGCTGTCAGTTTTACTCAAAGGTGAATGTTTTACATTGGAACAAAAGAAAAAAGATACTAGCAGCTTCTCAGCACCGATAAGTCAGGCAGAGCCTCTTGAAAGTGCTCAATCATCCTGTGCATTATGCATAAAAAGCAGGTAAACTGATTCACTGCACAAGCCTAATGCTCTTATCAATGGTGAACATAGTTCAGAGAATAATGAACTCCAACAGCACATGATACTTGCTCCCTGGTATAGTTAATGCCTCTTTTTCTGCATTTCTTAACTCCTGGGAGAAGTGAGGAGTTGAACTCTTACAGGGCTACCATCCTGATAACTTGTGCATGACTGGCAGGTTTGCTTTGCAACCTCAGCACTTGACCCATTCCAATGAGAATAAGACAAGTTTTCCAATTCATTGATGGGGTTTGGGTAGTTTGACTATAATATAGTTTAAACAGGAAAGGAGTTGGCTAAATAGAAAGAAAAGTAAGAGACAGAGGATACTGAAAAGGAATGGCATCAGTGAGCCAGGGAATCAAGGTGACAAAGAAATACACATTTTGCCTTGTGCTAACTGTTCCACACTCTTCTCTTCTTCTTTGATCTAGTCTCCTCCACTTCACTTCATTCCCACTTGGCTCTCTGTCTGTCTGCCTCCTTCTCCTACTTTCTGTTTAGCTGATATGCCCTTGTCTCACTCCCTTCTTTGTGCCCCCTCTTAAAACTATCTCATGGTGCTACTGCAGTGTTTCTGCTGTGAAAGCATTCACTGCGATTGTGTGTTTTGTCCTGTCCTCTGCCCTATGTGTGCCTTGTTTACTTAGGCTGTAAATTTTCCAAGTTTGTTCAAACTCTAGCATGATCTGGCCCCATTCTTGACTGGTACTCAGGTACAAAAAAATCAAAGTACCATCAAGAACAGTAACAATAACAATTTTACTACCCAGATACTTCCAGGATGTAAAACTTAGCAGAGCATGCAAGTATTCTTAGGCTTGAAAATATACACTGCTATTAAATGCAAGCATTTTCCTTCTCATTTCTATTAACTCCTAAATTATTTCAGAATAGCTCAGAGCAACCAAAAACATAATTACATGGAATTGAATAATTAATTAAATACACAGTATGCATACTATATACAGAAGGTTATAAACAAACACAAGGTATATATGAACAGCTATTTAGCATTTATATCTTTAATTCCTACTGGTTTATAGCCAAAAACACATTGTGGTGTCAGCCTCTAGAGAGCTCCTGCTGGATCACATCTCTGAGATTTGTCACGAATAGCAGAAAAGAGAAACAGTGCCTGCAATATGGTCTGTGGCTGATTTCTCCAGATAGTGAAAAACCGTAAGAGATATACTGAGAGGCCCATAGTCACTACAGTAGGTATGAAAGATGCTGAGCATCTTTACACAGCATTTAGAGTGTGCCAGGAATTCATCATTGTATCCCCGATGGCAATGAGAGAGACATCATGACAAATTTAAAGTATGGCGTACTTAAAACAGAGTCCACTTGTTGTGTGCATGTGTGAATGCAAGCTTTTTCCAGTACATTCTGGCTTAATATTCTTCGCAGATCTTTCTCACCTGATGTTTCAGTCAACTGGATGCTAACGGCCTTTAAAAACCATGCCAGTTCTTTTATTTAGTATAATGCTGCTATATCCAGAGCAGACAGTATGAACAGAACATTGGTTCACTTCCAATGCTATTGAATGATTGAGTGTGAAAGCTCCCTTTGCATATTTTCTCTAATTTTTTTTTCGAATGTACTACTTTCCAGTGTGTTTTCCCATTCGTGCGTATAGCTTTCCCATGTTGTCAGCACTGCCAGTCAGTCAGGAGCTGAGCTACAGAATGTTCGCTGCACTTTCTGTCACACAGGTGTGGAGAGATTTTTGATCTGACTTACAAATTCTCTGCTCCCCCTGGCAAGCTGGCTGCCTGTCCTGCTGCTGCAGGGTGTTTCAAACAGCTGCTCCTTCCAAGACACACTTCTTTGCATCTCCAGCTTATTTCTTACACACTTCTTTTCCCCCTTTAGTTTGATCCCCTCCATACCGAAAGGCATTGGCAATGGAACCGTGCAGAAACAACTACCACGCCATTAAACTATTTCAGATTCTGGTTCATTGAGAGATTATCTGCACGTCCTGGTTTATCATTTAGTCAGTCACGTTCAACTGTGCTTCTGTTTTTACTACTGTTCAAGCACTATGTGCAACTTACACGTGATTTCTTGACTACTTACCAGTTGATGCTTTCTAGTACACTAAGACTTTTTTTCTTTTTTTTTCTTTTTTTTTTTTTTTAATATTCTTTCTTTTCATTATTACTTTTTTGTAAGTATATCTGTTCTGATCATGGACACTTAAATTTGGGACCTACTACAGAACAGCTTCTGCACAACATTCATTCTTAAATTCTTAAATTCAATCACAGATTTTGACAACATCTGGCAATCTGCTATTGTCCCTGTGTGTTGGGAGATTTTTTCCTTTAAGTTTTAATGAACTCACCCCATTGTACTTAGCTAACCAGCTGGTTTACTAGTGTATTCAATCTCAGCTGAAGCAAAGCAGCAGAGGGTATTGATTACTCAACAAAATTTGGTTTTCTTTCTGAATCAAACCTAATCCAAAGTCCCAGAAAATTTTAAAGCACAGTATTTTTCTTTCAGAAGGCAAATGAACTATTAAACTAAGGTAGACTATGTACAGACTTCATCATATCGTGTTGAGTATAATTATGAAATGGCCTCAATTTACGCATAAGAAGTCAACACGGGCCTGCAACAAACCATACTTGGCTCTATTTAACTCTGCAGCTTGGGATATACTGAAATTCTATCACAATTTCATATCCTATACCATTTCCTCACATATTTGTTTCCATCTGGACTGCTCTGAGGAACAGGACTGCAGCTGCTTTAACGGAGTGAATCTATCCTGCAGTTCAGACACAGTCAGAAGGGCTTTAGACAATACAGCAATGTTTACACCTCAGTTTTCTTACCTATAAAAGGAAGATCGCACCCTCAGGTTTCAGATGCAATTAAATCTTTTGTAAGCCAAAAGTGGCATGCCTTTGCCTCCAACTCTATGACATCCTAAGCAGTCACCACTTAAGCTGACATTTATTGAAGACCTTAAATGTGAAAAGCTGAAGAAAAAAAACACAACAAAAACTTCTAACAATTTTGATACTTAACTAAGAAAGCTGCTTTTGCACATTTATTTGGATAAACTACTTACTCTCACATCTAATCCTAAGCTTCCACCTAATATTGGTTTTATGATTATATAATTACTGCTTACCCTCACAGCTGAACTTAAGACAGATTTCACTTAAATTAATTTTATACCAGTGTAACTTTACTAGTCTTAATGGTGAAAAATCACAGACACATGAAAGGTGTGAGATCAGGCCTAAAAGAAATTATTTTTTAACTTATATCAAATGTTGTCACCTGTTTTATTTTCCCTCCAACCAAATTACGAAGTCCTTCCATTCTAAAAGAATGGAGAAAGCAAAGGTGATGTGTCCCTCAGACTGACTGCTGGAGCAAATAAGAATCCCTGAAACCAAAGTGCACCAATTTTTGTGGGTTATAAACACTTTCAAAAGGACACACTTCTAACAGGGCACAATGAGATTTAAAATGCTTTGTTAAGCCTTTTTTCCTGGATACATTCTGTATCCCATATTCTGTGAAAAATAATCAATTGAACTGTTTATTCAAAATGCATCATGTGAATGTATAAACAAATGAAATTCTATTACACTTCAGTCATACTGTGTGCAGTTTTAGGAAAAAGCTTCCAAGACTGCTATATGTTTGCCCAGATAAAACTTCTGCTGCCTGAAATGTTTTCTTATTATGTTATCTAAAAGCACATTAATTGATTTCCTTAAAATTTACTTTACATGTTCCTCTGCTTTACAATCATATCAGGATTTCAATTTAAAAAGACAAATAGGACTATGTTCCTGTGAATGGGATGCCTGTACTCAGGGTAGCTATGGCAAGTATATTGGAAGTAACGGAGTAATTTAACTGGTTACATCATCATGAAAGAGCTTTCATAGTTGAGATGAGAAACCCTGTACTTCATGAAGTCTGGAACAGTGCTGGCAACACTTAATTATTTAATGTCCCCTTCTACATTAATCTAAATATGAATAGATTATTGTGCTTCTGTAGAAAAAGCACCTCTGTCCTCTAAAGTGTGTTGCAGAAATTCTGAGTCACAATAACCTTCTTGCCCAGAGTCCCTCAAAGTATCAGCACCAGTGATGGGAATAAAGTCCAGAAACCCAACCTGTAGACTTCTCCTACACTGGCTGGGGACCATGCTTCCTCCCAGAGAGTCCTGACACATTATTCTACTGCTAAGAAATCCCACTGTACTAAGAAAATAGGCAAGGAATAAAAATAAATCATGGAAAGTAGGAAAGCAAAAAAAAATGAACAAAGGTGTTTTTTTAGTCCTCAGAACAAGAAGGAACTGGGTAGTTTGATGACAGCTTACCAAAGGACTCCTATGCTACTATTGCAAAATTATCAGGGGTTTAAATACATAATCAAGTTTACAAGTTACTATGTATCAGTACAAGCATGGTAAGTCATTTCGTAAGTATACTTAGCCCATTGCAAATGTAAGACAATTTGACTTTGCATGTTTCACTTTCCTCTGGGACTAGATTGTTGCAAAGAGACACAGTTTCTGAGACTTGGTTTGCAGCACAGTAATTTGCTAGACTGTGGTAGCTTGACCTTGTATGTCAAAACCCCTAACTCTGCTAAGAACATAACTCTAATGGGATAAGCAATTCTTTATCTTTTTTTTTTTTTTAAATAAACAGGCTTGAAAACGATGGTGACAACCATGTAAAAAACTTTTCTGCCATTTGACAAGACTATCATAATTTCCAGACTTCTATAGTCTGGTACTACTACACCTCTTCTTGTCTCCACTTAAAATTACCACTCCTAATTGCACTTGCCTTTTTAGAGTACTTGGCATCAGCTGTATAAAAATACTGGCAGTGAACAATTAGCAGATAAGACCATTAATATAACTATGCTTTTGGTAGACATTCAAGGCATGGAATTTAAAACAGCAGAAGTCTTCCTAGCCACAGAACTCCTCAAGCATCTGGCTTGTAAGCAAAAACCCTTCGTGGTTTAGGTGACTTGCTCTCTAGAGGTGGGACAGTAATGGCTTTCTATACCACTTCAGCTGAGAATTTTCGTTGGAGAGGCAGTTTGTAGCCAGGGCTCCTGAACACAATGCCTTTAATAGCTGTAATGCAAATGGGACACACTGCACCTTTCCTTCTGATTATTCTGAACTTCAGGGGCATTACAGGCCCTGAACTCTGTCTATTTTGGTGCTTTACTCCGTCTATTTCGTCTAAGTTTTATGCTTAAACTCTGTCTATTTTGGTGCTTTTGGGTTCAATTCAGGTTTTTAACCAACTTTGATATCGCTAGGACTTTAAGGCTGTGCCCACAGGTTTTGCTGAACTGGGGCTTTTAGCTTATCACCAAATTAAGGGAAAACACACTGTAACCCACTCACCTGACTCAGTCACAACTGCAGTGTATGATACTAATCTCCACATTTATTAAACACATGCTCCCTCTGGAGCTGGAGATGATACAGTAACAGCTGTTTTATTCTGGTTTCTTTTTAAGTCATGAGGAAACACAAATGTGTCTCCAGTGCAATTCACAGCTTTCACACCAACTTTTGTAATTAAGATGTCTAAGATAAACAAGTTCCCTGTATCTTTCACAATCCATTCTCCCTCCCATTCTCTCTCTCTGTTGTTGCCATCATTACTGTGAGTAAACTAGGCAAAGGGAAATTAAGTTTTATTCCAAAATAAATGAGGTAAGTTGTACTGGGCATAGTCTCTTCCCAAAAGATGAGGAGACTAAACATAAGAAATCAGTAGGCCTGTAACAAAGGCAGTGAAATAGAGCAAATATTGGGAAACCAGGGCTTGCCCTGACTTTAATGCCAGCCTGGCCTCCTATTGGTACAAAATTTATATTTCTCTGCGGATCCTTAATCCTTCTTGTCCACAGGAAATAATGAGAACATTTCTAGATGGCAAGCAAACATGTCATTTGGGACACAAGGATGATATTAAAAACACCTATCACGAACTCCAGTGTGGCTTTTAACCACAGCTTGTGTGTAGGAGGGCGGTGGTACAGTACACCCACCAAACCACCGAGACAGGCACAGCACATCTCTCACACAGCAGCTGACAGTCAGAAGGAGGACGCCTCATATCAGAAGTTACCTCTCCTTTGGTTGGTTAGTGCAAAAAGGGACACAGTCCTTCCTCTGTTCAACCCAAGAGAATATCCAACGCCATTTTTCAAATCTGAAACTACCACATCACTTCAACGTGCTGATGAGCTCAAAGCAGGTGAACAGCACCCGCGTTGCCGAAGGCCAAGGAAGATGAGCTGCCCCACAGCGAAGGCACTGCTCAGCCTTGGTACTGCTCCTTCCATTCTGAACTCATCCCAACTCCAAGTGCATCCTAAGCACTTTGCAATGCTTCTCCCCTTCTCCAAGGGTATTTGGAAACAGGAGGGAAAAAGTGATAGCAAACTGAATGAAGAACCTTGTGGTTGATGGTTTTAGACTAGCTGAGTCCTTGAAGAGACTAGGGGATTGTGTGACTGCACATGCATTTTTTAAAGACAGAATAGTACTCCCACTGCAATTAATGGATCTTACTATGCTCAAAGTCAACAAGCTTGCTAGAGTGCTTTGGCAAGTCAGCACCTTTGTGTTTGGATTGCAATGCTAGATGTGTGTTATGCCTTTGTCCACTTCAGCCTTGTTTACCAACACAGGTATAGACACAATCTAGCACTAGGCACAATTTTAGCTGAATGTGTTGATGAAAGTATTTTGGTATTTTTGCATTCCAACAGTTTCTGTAGAGGCACTTATAAGTGAGACAGATGAAAGTGAGTAAACAGATATTAAAAAAGCCATTTACTTTCTCACCATTCATTGTTTACTATTTGCAGTTCAGTCACCTCTGACAACTGAAATAGATCATCCCATCTCATTTCCTTCCTCCAGCATATCCACCCAACGTATTTGTGTGTGGGATCATGACACTGCAATGTAATGTTTGCTTTTATTGTAAATAGGCACCTTATTTTTCAAAAGTTAAAAAACACTTGTTCATAAATCACTCTGCAATCATTATCGGTCTATTTGGTAGTCGTTTTTTTCGACTTCTCTAAATAATGTGAAGATATTGCTTCAAATTAAGTGTCCATGTCTTATTTAATCTTTTCCTTGTAAAAAAGTTAACATAAATATATTATTCCCATGCATACTTATCAAGTGCATGCAGCAGTCAACCTTCAAATCCACTCCCCCAGTCCTTCCTGCAAACTAGAAATCTTTTTTGCCATAAAAACTCACCTATTTCCCTAAATAAATCTATTCCTTACAAAAAACTTTTGCCTTTAGAGTCTCATTTTTCATTTACTTCATTAGTTTCCATCTCAGATAACTAAATTCTCTTTTATGACAACTGGGAATTTTTATAATGTGCAAATTGAAATAATGATTCTATCACAGCGCTCTGCAAGTGGTTTTCATTAAGCCTCCAGCTACTATTCCTTGCTCTGTTGGATATCTTTGTGTCAGGGTTACTTTACTCTGGACAGAAATTTGAACAATTTATGTTGAAAAGGATAAATAAAAATCTGTTAGATAACAACCTCTAAAATACACTGGCTGATGGAGCTTAACTGCATGTTTTCATCATAATCAAAATACCTCAACTGCTTAAAACTTAACGGTCATGCTAAAAAGTGGACCTGTGAATATATTCGGGAGTTTCACATTTCTAAAAATCAAAATTCCTACTTGTCTTTACAATTCTGTGTAAACAGGCACACAGTGCCAGAAATACATTTCTGAAACACTAGACTACAAAGCTTTGATTTTTTGTAAACAGGGTGACTAAATTCATACTCTATGTTCAAGTAGGATTTTCTGGTTAATTTTAGTGACTTAAAATAGCTCAGAACCATTTGTGTGGCTTGTCAAAATTTACAGCATGCTTATATTGTTGATCACCAGACTCATCTTGCTACTTTGTCATTCTGTATTGCCTATTGGTAAATGAGTTTGCTAGCATATATTCTCGTTGCTGCCAGGGTCACCAGAAGTCTGAATGAACACATAAAGAGTCCACTTAATTGCAAAGATTTATAGCTATGCTGTTTTCTTTTCTCCCTTTCCACTCAAACTTGTCTTCCATGTCTGACACGTATAGAAAAGGGAGAGCTGCTTATTCTAGTCAAAATCAGCAGCAGACAAGGATCACAGTTCTGCATAGATTCCTTATTTCTGCTGCTAATGCACTGGCAACAGAGAAGTAGTTTTCTAATCCACCCTAGGCAGGGTACAGAACCAAAGAAAAATGACGTGTCAATACAGTATCAGCCCTCATGTCTGCAATGAAGCAATGAGTTACATGACTGGCAAAAACCCTGTAACTTCCAGAAGCAACAAGCTGTTCATTTTGATTTAAGGCATTGCACTCTCTAAGGTAGAAGACAGGTGAACTATTGTGCAATAAACAGATGAGAAATTTTTGAGTCTTTAAAGTCAGAAGCAGAAAGTTGCCATTTGAAAATCTCTTCTCTGCCTGTCCCAAGAGACTGCTGTTTGAACTATGTATAACTTCTACATCAAACTGAAGCCTTTTCCTCTGCCTTATTTACGACTGTGCTACAAGTTTGGGTAGCAGTGGAATTGATCAATTCCAACCAACCAGTGAAATGATTTTTAGTAACTCCCCAACAGTTTCTGCTTGAACTGATTTCTGATTGAACATAGTTATTCTAAAGAGCAAAATTAGACACTTACCAATGGAGCGATGAATGCAGGTGTGCTGGTTATCACTCAGAAAAAAGCCTTCTTTGCACTGACATTCATAGCTGCCCATAGTATTAACACAAATCTGCTGGCACCCTCCATTGTTATCCTGACACTCATCAACATCTAGGAGAGAAGGAAAAAGAAATGCAAGCTAATACGCAGATTCAGAACACACATGTGGAAGAGTAGGGAATCCATAAAAAGGTACATTGTAAATTAAGCTAATGAAAACTAGCCGGACCACATCACAGTTAATCCAAATTAATCCATCTAATTCTTTTTCCTGCATCCTAGGTTTAAAGGTAACATAAAAAAAAATAAAAACAGCGCAGACAGAAGTCCAGCAAAGTCTCCATGCGTTCTGAGCTGCAAATTGATTTCCAATGCACAATGAATGTTAACGTCCTAAAAAGGCTGTGACCCCATCTGCCAAGTGTGGTGTTGCACTCTGTCATTCCCACTCCACTTGGAAAGCCATACTTCAGGCCTACAGTAATTTCTAGCAGGGGTAGCAGGCAAACACAAAGGGCATTACTGGGTGAAAAGAGTCTTTATAGAGTTCTGGTCTTGAACAGAACAGCATGTTTCAATTACTGGAGTCATAACCCCCTACTTTGTCAGTTTGTTTAATGTTGTTTAATGAAAAGAAGGCTTCTTAAATCTAAATGTTCCATGTCCGTATCGTCATTTTAATAGGCAAATATATAAAACCACAAAGGCAGCAGTAGCTACTGGCTGTTTTGAGGGTCTCTGCCTAACCCCCATCACCTCCCTTTGGCATAAAAGCTTTTATGCTGTTGTGTTTGACAGAGACATGTTTCAGTATTGGGAAAACACTGCCACTAAATGATATCTGACCCACATTCAACCTCGCTACTCTCCTGTTTTGCTCATAAAAGGTGTATCATCCATTTTCTGTTTTCTCTTCGGATAACAGCAATTTGCCACCTGAGAAATCCATGTTTTGCTTTTTTTATGGACACACTGCCACCAGTTAAGTTATTCCACCGTATGTGCCAACATGTCAGCAAATGAATTGGTGTATGTTTTGCTTTCATTTTTTATTTTTTTTTTGCAGGGGTGGAGTGGGGGGAGGGACACCAAAGACAAAAAAAAAAGATCCACAACATTGAAAACCTCAGAAGAGCTGGCAGAGCTCCTGCAGAAATTAATTCCTGCAGGACTGGCCACAATACGCTAAGGTAAAACCAAGCTGCTTTTGCCAGTACTCTTTCAGGCAAGGTCAGGAAGTACAAAAAGGCTGGAGAAACTCAGCTGGTAACTAACGCAGGAACTTAAGCTAGTTCTGGCAGCTTGCTCAACTAAGCCTGCTATGGCTGTTTGTGCTGCTTACACTTCACGTAGATGACAGAAACTGTAGCTCTTTTTCACAGACAGAAAAAGCTCTAGGGTAATTACAGCAGTACCCAGGGAAACCAGGCTGTCTACTCCTGTATTGAACTACAATGCAAGTACGTAGACAGTTCTTTTCCCTTTTTTATTTTTATTTTTTACTTTTTATTTACCAGGAAAAGTTAAGTACTATTGCCTCACATTTTCTGTATCAACATCCTCCCTGCCCACAGTTCTTACTCTTTTCCAGATCCAAACCTATTTCATAACCCCATCAGAGCAGTTTGGGCGGGCATAAGAAAAGGAAAAGTGAAGACTTTCCTTGCCTACTGCATTATGAGAAGGAAAGATAAATCAGACAACTTTGTGATACCCTTCATCTGTAAATCAGCAGGCCTTGCTGCCCTGTTAGGGCCAACTCAAATTTGTACCTTCAAAACAGCACACTGGAATCTAGATTCCCCTCTCTGGAAGATTAGTTGAACACTTATTGAAGGAAAAAGTCTCAGTTTGTACATGTACAAACCCTAAAATTTTGTTACAAAGCCCGTAGCCTTCAATGCATTGTTTATAGTATCACAAAGTAACTCGAACAATTGCCTTCCAGCCCTGATGAATAACCTGAAACAAATGCAATGATTTATAAACAGTATATTTCGCTCTTGATAGTAAAGGATGGTGATTTATCACTTCCATAAAGATGCAGCTCAATTTACCACCAACACATATCCATGCGCTTGAATAAAAGTTACTAGAATTTAAACTCTTTAAAAATGCTTTATGAGGAATTTCTTCCAATTGTTTTCACTTACTTGCCTCAAAACGATTTTAATGTGTACTTATGAAGAGAATGAGTTGAAGAAAGGGAGCAGCTGCAATCTAGGACTACCGTATCTGTATCTCTGTAATACATGCCTTCCAATAAATCGGCCTGGTGGTGCAGAATTAACACTGTGTCTTCTTCGGCCTCAATCCTGCACTAGAATCAGGCTTTTTGGAGCACTCCATATTACTGCAGTCTTAAAAGGCAGTATTGCCTAATAGCCACCATACCAAGTAATCTATTGGCCATGGCTGCCTGAAAAATATTTACTGAATTATTTACTTGGTAAACTTTCCAATAATACTACTTCATGATCAGACCGTTACTAAACCAGTTTAGAGAATGGGGTAAAAAGTCTTCTGAAGTTAGGAAAGACAACTCCATTGACTTCAATGAACTCAAGCTTTGGTAGATTTAGCAGAATAACCCCTTCGTGTATCTGAATTTCTTCAATGCTTACAAATGAAATAGCTGCCAAAGATGCTTCTTCTTTCTTTCACTGTTTGTGCAACTCTAGTTCAATGCAGCTCAAGTTACCCAATTGAACATGTAAACACCGGTAATGCAGCATATGTGAGACTGCATTTTGGACCAGATTTCTAGAGATTAAGTTCCACATAAACGCCAAAATAAAAAGTCAGTTTTTCAATAAAGCTCTTCTGGCTCCAGTTTTGGAGGCTCTACATGTTAAACTGGGCTGTTGACTGTTTTGAAAAACAGAGGGTGGATCCTCAGCAGCTTTAATTATTGTCACTTTGTATGACAATTTATACCAGCTGAAGACCTGCACCCCATGGCCTAACACTAATACAGGAGAAAAGTAATTTCTGATGATGCAAAACCCCTTCTCTTGAATATCTGCTTTAAGCACTACCAAAATGCTTTTTAAAAACTTTTAAATTGAGCACAAATACAAAGCTCACTTTCTTTATTACTCCTTATAAAAAAGTGTGGTTTTTTAGAGCAGACTTGTCTTCTTTGGTAACCTTTTGCACAAAATCATCTTATTGAGGACCAGGGTTGCCTCCTTGAGGACAGCAGCCCCAAGGCAGTGGGTGCAGGTCTGTCTCTTCCCTTAAATTGCTACATAGAAATTCAAATCCAAATCCATTTCCTAGGCTCTTTATCTGGCAAAAGTTCTCCCATCCAGCTTGGCCTCACCACCTGACAGTGTGCCGATTCCTGGAGTTCATTATGCATCACTTATGGGATAGCTGAACCGCAAAATCCTACTGATGATCCCAAAGTGGAAGCTGGAGCTGGAGCAAGGTTTCTGCAAAACCATGTAATCCAGACTCACAAAAAGATGGGAAAAGGTTCTCACCTGAGCTGAGCTCAGATGGTTATCCCACATCTGTCCCAACCCTCATTCTCAAATAGAGGAGAAAAACTAGGAGAAAGTGAATATATGTCCTTCTCTGTAACACTCCTCACAAAGCCATTCTCTGTAACACTCCTCACAAAGAGTTTATCCTGTGATTGTGTCTACCAAAGACATCGATGGCCCTTGATGGAAGATGCTCAGTTTCCACAGCACCTACCAATACAACTAAATAGCTAAAATGACAACCAGCACAATAGCTAGAATCACTTACACAGGGTTTAGACCAGAGTGAGAAACCTGTGCTTTCAGGGAGACCAGGGCCTGGAGTTCAAATTGGCCAGTCATCATTAAGGACAACATGGAATAAGGGAAGAGCCAGCTTAGGGAGAGGCTGGGAAAGGAGAAGTATCTTTCAAATGAGAGGGAGAGATAATGGATGCATATATGCATACACATACATATATAGGTACATCTATATATCAGAAGCATGATGCAAATTAATGCATGCCTGAATTTGCATAAGACCTCTAGCTTTTTGGCCCATCGCCTTCACATAATCAAACTTGTGTTCTGTATCTTGGTAATATGAGATCCTCTAAGAGAGCAGCAGTGTGGAACAGTATCAAAGAGTAGGAAACATTACAGCTGATAAAGATGGATGTTTTATTTATTAAATAAACAAATGCTTTCAGTTTCTCATTTAATTTATCTGACGAACCTTTTAAACTAGCTCCACCGGTATTTCACCCTGATCTGGCTCAGAACTTCCCTCAGTATTTGGCCTAAAGAAGCTATTCTGACCAAGTGTCCTGTTTAGATACAAGGCACAAAGGTCTGCTAAGGGTACCTGAAACTAAAACCACAAGCAGGAAGACACAAAAGTGGAAACATTATACAGAGTCAATGACAAAAACAGTATGTCCAATGTCCACTTCCTCCCATGATCTTCTCTTCCTTCCTTCTGAAATTTTTCTTTCACGTCAGCATTCTTGTAAGCACTCAAGCCCCTCAGAAATCCGAGTCTCATCTTCAAGTCTCCAAAGCATTTAGGAGTGACAGTACAATTCACTTACCATAGCATCAGCATTGGAGACTTCTGAAAACAGGACTTTGACTCATGATCCTGGGAGTCAATTCTATAAATTTTACTGTAAGCTATTCTTTGAAACTTTTTGAAGATTTCTCTAAGCAGCCTATTTTATCAGTGCAGAACATTGTGATAGAGAGATGAACTACTTACAGCATTACTGCAGACTTTCCTCAAAAGTTAGCAACCAAACACCACTAAGGATATACTGTATTTGTAAGATAAATTATTAGCAAAGGCAAGCTCAGAAATTATGAATATCTGATTTTGGAATTTTAAAATCATTATATTCTAAATATTTCTAATCAAAAAGCTGGCTGAAAATCTCACAAAAATCACATTCTTGCATTTACCACAGTCATAGTTATTCTCATACCAAAAGAACATCTAGCCCAACATCCTATCTCTGACACTGCCCTGTAGTGGATACTCAGGAAAGGCTATACAGATGGGACAGAACCATTGCTGGCATGCCCTCCCGCTTCCAGTAATCATGTACCTATTAACCTTCCTAAACCACTAGCCACGCCATTGCCACTGGTGGGCCTTTCCTGTATGAATTTTTCTAATCTCTTCTGAACCCAACCTGATGGGGCAAATACTTCTGCAATTTAATTGAGTTACATAAAAGACATTTTTTGTTTCAAACATGCTGTTTTATAGTCTGAATGAATGTCCCCTAATGCCATTACTGTGAGAAACAGTTAATATTCATTTCCTACTTGCCTTTTTGTATCTTTCTTGATCTTACAGATCCTCCTCAGCCATGTACTGTCTACCTCATCTATTTTGAGCTATGAAGCACAGCTATACAAAAACATTTAGTGATAATTCAAATGGTTTCAGTATATTGCATTTAAAACAAGTGCCCATTTCTAGAAATCAACATTAATTACAGCAATATTTGGCACATATTCTTTTCACTTCTATATTCCATTCCCTCCAACTACCATGACACTCTGTTGGAGTGGGTGTCTTGGAAGATCTGATTTCAAGATATCTGTGGAAGCCCAAAGAGTAAATCTGCCACGTAGGAGCTGAGCAAGTGGTATCAGGTGAGATGCTGTAGGCAGGTGCTCCTGCTGGAATGGTCACACAAGTAGTGACATGTCAAGTTAGGGAGGTTGATACATTGCATCTGCTGAGGGGGCTATGAAAACAGGAACCATGGTTAATTGAAATAACTGCCAAACCATCTTTCTCAGACCAACTTTATACGAGCACATAAAGGGAAATATTAGAAGAAAGAGAGACCACTACCTACATACACAGCATTTACATCTCCAGGAGATCTGACATCAGACTTCGCCAAGAACTTGAAAGTATGGCTCAAATTTTCTACCATTTGCACATGAGGCTAGAATTCTGCTTTTTGTCCCCTTCCTTCAGAAAGAAATGGAAAAATGTGGTGAAGAGAAGGAAAAAGAACACCAAGCCCTTGAATCCAGTACTTCACTACCATGGTTGCAGAAATCTTCAAGGGAGTCTTTGCTGAGAAAAAGCCCACTTGCAAAAAAAAACGGATCCCACAGCAGCAAATGTTTACCAGAGTAGAA
>VXAL01012002.1:980105-1006489 GCA_013399475.1 Chauna torquata
TCCTTTGGGGTAAACAAAGTATATAACTTTACATGAAAAATGAAACTATTTTATTTCAAGTTGGTAACGTTCTCAAGGTCTATACAACAAGAAGCATTTTGTTCCTGGCCTCTGGTAATAAAAGCCAAGGAAATCACTACATGAATGAAACTTTCAGAAGACTGGGGTGACTTTCTTTTTTATCTATCAGTGACACAGGGGACTGTCCAGATTCAAATGCGGGATTTTATCCAAAACAGTGTGGCACCCAGGAGGCTACAAAGTCATTCTCACTATCTCTATAAATAACATCTCAAGTCCATGAAAAGTTGAAGATGGTTAACAGGAGGGTCTGAAGCACAACCTTCAATATACTGAAGAGGGAACTGTAACAGGAGAGAAACACTGGCTTAGTCAGGCATGTATCTACTCATTAAGCTTTAGGGGAACATGAAAATTCTGAAAATGTTCTGAAAGTGCTGAAATGCTCCTGTAGGTCACATCAAGACAATTAAATATTTCTGACAGTATCTCCATTGGTGAAAAGAGTTTCACAAATGCAACGTGAATTTCTGAATAGTTTCAGCACTTGCATTTTCAGTGAATGAATGCTTAATTTGGCACAAAATGTTTAGGCAAACGTTTATGCCACCTGAGAAACTGTTTCACCATTTGCGCTCTCCTAAACACAAGTAACACAAAAAGTGGTATTTAGAACCAATATTTTCTCTGATTTCTCTTGACAGAAATATCTGAGAGATATTCAAGATCTTACAGTAAACATTCACGTCTTTTTCATATGCGGCAGCAATACTAGCTTAGCGCTGAACTTATACAGTACAAGCTAGATTGACTGTTTTCTTTTGACTATGTATCTTTAAGAAAATCTTAGAAAACAGTTGGACACCTGAGCAACAGCTGAGCAGCAGCAGCAGCCTATTAGTACATGTAAGCTGCAGCAAGTTGCCTTAGTGCTACGCAACTCAACAAATTAACAGTCAGCCACGTGGATTATTTTTTTTTACAAAGAGAGGTCAGCATTGCCTTGATCAGTAAGAGTACTGGGAATTACCAATGAAACCCAACAGTGGTCAAAAAAAAAAACAAAAAAACCACCTGACTTAAGGAGCATTATAACTATGGAAAGAAGTAATGAATTTAGTAAGTTTGGAGCTGGTTTGATAGTNCATTGCCTTGATCAGTAAGAGTACTGGGAATTACCAATGAAACCCAACAGTGGTCAAAAAAAAAACAAAAAAAACCCACCTGACTTAAGGAGCATTATAACTATGGAAAGAAGTAATGAATTTAGTAAGTTTGGAGCTGGTTTGATAGTGTAAAGCCAAGACAAACAAACAAGAACCCAAAATACATCAAAACAAACAATCGCCTCATCCCCACCTTCCCCATAAAATTCACCAGAGCTGTATATTCTTTTCACCAGCAGCAGTAGCAACAATGCACTTTTTTTCTTAAATTGAAGTACTTAAGAGTCACAGCCTTCTGTTATTGGTGTCCAGTATATGAAATTAACATATAGGTTCACATGGACAAATAAAACATTTGCAGTTATATCACATAGGTTAAACACACATACAAGAGAGAAAACCTTGGGTTTCACACACAAGCTAATCATTAAATGACAGGAATTATGCAGGGCTTTCTATGGGCAATTTATTCTACTATGAGCCCTCCTACCTTTTACTCCAAGATATCTGATGTTGGTTGTACAGGATCTTGAGTCAGAGGGAAAACTATTTACAAGTTAAGGCAAATGGACTGGTTGTCCACTGAAAAACTCTGCAACTTTACTCCTTGAAGTCCCACTCAGGTATGTAGCCCGTGTGAAATCATGAAGTTGATGCTTGTTGGAACCTTTATATTGGGAGCTCTGTAGACTCCCCAATTTCCTAGAGTTATTCTTTGAGTTCTGATTTCAAATTCAAACACTTGAAGCAAAACTCAGTCCATTCCCAAGATATTCATGTCATTTCAGTCACAAGAATGAGCTTTCATGTTCCTTCAATGTGCAGTCACAAACAGGTTTGGCCTATGGTCTCTTCAGAGCCTAAATGATGCTGGATTTCTAGTTAAGAGGAGTTCTTCCAGTTCTTTTGTGAGCAAAATCAAGTTTCTTAGACTTCTCTGAGATGTTCATACAGTGAATTTCAGAGGGTTTTATAAGTACTGAACACCTGGTGGCATACAGAAAGTCTCAGACCTATTGAAGAAAATGTTGCAGCTGCACAGGCAGCGGACATCATTACTCATATCTAGTGGGTGCAAAAAAGTTTTGATGCACTGGGACCGTGGTGCTTAGCATCTTATGTAATCAAACCCTAAACAATTTCTAATTTGCATGACAGTCTGGCTTCCTGTCCTGTAAGTGCAGCTCCAAGCCTGTTACTATAAATCACTAGCAGGATATAGAACCCACTCTTTGCTGTCATATTAATTTTTTTTTTTATTGCTTCCCTGACTAATTTCAGAAATAGTTTCTTAGTTATGCCTGCAAAATAAACAGAAATAATTAAATAAATGAAGTTCCTCAGTTTTTTCAAAGGAAATCGTTCAAACACCACAGTTAAGTCTAAATATACCAATGGATATACTCACAATACTAAATACAAAAACTGCTTTTCAGAAGGTAATACGGAAATATTGCTACTCTTTATTTGCTAATACTTATCTGAAAAATATGATTCTGGTACTTTAATACAACAGTCTAAGTTATCAATAGTGGAAAACTTTTCATCCTGTACTGGTCACAACAGAAACACACTAGGAATACTTTCAAAAAATCACTGTAGGGTTTTTTTTGCTGATTCACATACACTGAAACAGAATACCTCATTTTCAAGATGCTTGTATACTTATAAATATATTACGTTGGAGAAAGTCTGTCAGAGCAAAAATCTTGTATAAAAATGTACTTCTTTCCCAGTCAAGCTTATTTCACCTAAAGAATTATAAAAAAAAAAAATCACCTATGAGTTTTCTCTTTTTAGTATGTCTCATATAATAGCTAACGCAAGAAAAAAATTAGCATGAAAAACTGTACAGTGTACCATACAAAAAAGAAAAAAAATTCTTTTTTCCTTGAAGAACTATACTTTTAAATTTTTCGCAATTTTCAGGGAAAGCCAACTTTCGAGGTGTTGCAACAGAAATCTTGTTCTCTGCATAGCTCTTCTTATGAGAAGAAAAAAGACATGAAAGTACGCTCAATAGTATATGACCTAGAGTATACCCAAAAGGTTCCCAAAATTCTGGATGTCCAGCTCTTGCTGAAGATTGTCTGTAGCACTGCTGTCTAATTAAATTCAGAAAATACATTGTTCCATTCTTTTAAACTCTTCAGTTCTTATCACAGAATCACAGAATGGTTTGGGTTGGAAGGGACCTTGAAGACCACCTTGTTCCAACCCCCTGCCATGGGTAGGGACTCCTTCCACTAGACCAGGGTGCCCAGGGCCCCATCCAACCTGGCCTTGAACACTTCCAGGGATGGGGCATCCACAGCTTCTTTGGGCAACCTGTTCCAGTGCCTCAACACCCTCGGAGTAAAGAATTTATACCTAGCATCTAACCTAAACCTACCCTCTTTTAGTTTAAAGCCATTACCCCTTGTCCTATCACTACACTCCCTGATAAAAAGTCCCTCCCCATCTTTCCTGCAGGCCCCCTTTAGGTACTGGAAGGCTGCAAGGAGGTCTCCCCAGAGCCTTCTCTTCTCCAGGCTGAACAACCCCAACTCTCTCAGCTTTTCTTCATAGGAGACGTGCTCCAGCCCTCTGATCACCTTTGTGGCCCTGCTTTGGACCCGTGCTAGCAGGTCCATGTCTTTCTTGTGCTGGGGGCCCCAGAGCTGAATGCAATACTCCAGGTAGGGCCTCACAAGGGCAGAGTTTTAACTAAGGTATAATCACTCTGCTGAAGAGGTTATACTATGGTCCAGTACTCATTGCTGTAGCAACTTTCTCTTCAGTTAAAAATTTCTTTTGTTAAGATGGAGTGGAAAAGCTTTGCCCTGACTCTCACTTCTGTTCCTATGTCCGCTCTGGACTCATTTAGTTAATGAAGTATATTTCAATTGTTTCCAAACATTTATTTCCATATCCCATAAGGCCCCTTAACCATAAATTTTGCTAAATCCTCCAAATTCTCTAAACGATCATTCTTGTAAAGTATGTCCAGTCACTTTTTACTTAATGTTTTAATTAATCATTGATTATTACTATTATTTAGATGTTAGCTGCAGTCTTTACAAAGCCACATTAAAAGATGCCAATTCACGTTCCTTCCTGCGCCTCTTTTATCCAAAACTACATATTGCTCTCCAGTATAATTCCTCTAAGTAATGTGTACATATGGAATATTTTGAGATGCTTCAGAAGGATCTGGATTGCAGTCTGCAGAAGCTAATGGAAGCAGTAAAAAGCAATCCTCTATCTTGGTCTTGCTGTCTGATCAAACTTTTAAGTTTGCATGTTGTACACTGACGTCAAAAGGGTAACATCAAAACACAGAAATTCATGGAAATCATCAGATAGTAAAAGTAGGGCACTACAGAAAGCCGAGACTCTGGAATGTACTTAACAAGGAAATTCACTACTATCCTTTCATCTCATGCTCTACCATACTGGAAAATAATTTTGTCTAAAAAAAAATTCTAATTTGTCTAAATTTTCTAATACACTAAGCAATTATGCAGCAGCTATTCTTTTCACTGGCTAATTTCTCAGCTGTATAAATCATGCTGCTTATCATAAATCAACACTGCTAAGAACTGATTGCATTCTAGAGCACAGTTTAATGACAGTGACTACATTTGGAATTAGAGACCAGAGAACTTCGCTGCTCTCTGCTTTGTCTGATTTCTTTTTGCAGTCTATATGAACTCAGTGTTTTAACTGAATCTACATAATTTCTAGGACTGACACATACATTATAGGCTGAAATCGTACACCTTCAGGTGAATACATGGTCTCCCTTGCTCTAAGTAAGATCTAAACACAATATGGCTCCCAAAGTTCTGGTTAATTTTAACATATTTTAGAGCATTTATCTTAAGGTATACATTAATATAGGGCATACTGGCTTAGAGATTTTCTATTTTTAGAAAGTTGAGATGAATTAACAAAAGGTAATACAAAAAATATTAGCTACAAAGCTAGCACAAACAAGGTAAAGCAGTAAGGAGACATAATCCAGAATAAACCTCTGACTTTGCTTGCTGAACTAAGACAGCCATGTACAGCCATGGCAGACCAAATAAGAGCATCCACATGGGATTTAACTGATTTAACTTATACATATAACTTCACACTCTAAGCTGATTATTCTTTACTTTCCTGAGTGTTCCAAGTAGAGAAACCTTTACTGTGATTGATTGCCTCCTCCGGGGAGTAAGTATTTAAAAAAAAAAAAAAAAAGACAGACAACAAGAAGACTTGCAGAAACAAGAGACTGAGATTGATGCTGCTGTCACATAGCTCCTGGTTTCTTAATTTATTACGACAGTCTGAGAATCTAACTTCATGGTTGACAGCAACCAAGATTTATTCTACACTTCTGATTATTTCCCCATACCTAACAAAAAACTTTGGGCCTACGCTGATTTATACACTCTTTTGTTTCAGTACTTCTCAGATTGCACTGGCTTAAGAGCGCAAACATAGAGCAAATTAACATGCAAAGAAAGTCATATGTCATTTGAACACAAAAGATTAATGTCAGGTGATCAAATATTAGAGTACTTCTGAGGGGGGAAACTTTCAGATACATAAATAGAAAAAGCAGAATTTTATAACAAAAGCAGCGTGTTTGGATCCTAGCTTCAGAGACAGCTGGATATTGGAGGCCTTTCCATCAACCACAATGAGAATTCCTTATTTTTATTGGATTTCCTGAGTGAACCTGGATGTATTTTCCAAATTAGTCTCCGGTTTTGGGCTCCAAACTTCCCAGAGCAACAATCCTATTTTCAAAGGTGTTAGTTAACTGAATTCCATGGAACTGCATCTGTGGGAAAAAAAAAAGGCAGCAGTGCATCTGAGCTACAGAAGATACACACTTTAGGATCTGAGGATCACAAACCCAGAATACCTACTTCTCTCTAGTGACTTCAAAGTGAGTACAGATAGATGGCTTATATGCAGACGTTTACACTCCATCAGCTGAATCACAGCCTAGGACATTTAAAGTGATGGTAGTTAAATTTTTTTCAAATTTGTATGCAAACATGGTAAGAATGACTCTCATCTGTCCATCACGGAATCTGCAATCTAGAGAGGAGACTGCAATCGCTCAGAGTTTGGAAATTTCTACAGTTACAAGGTGCCATAAAACTAAATCTGAGGTCTGCAAGGGGAAGATCATCATAACTAGTATGTTAGTTACAATCCCATCTCAAAAAAGAGATTTAACTTATTTCTAGGACTGTGCCACCACTTACACCATCAAGATTCTCGCAACATGCAGGCAACCAAATAACAGAAGTAAACACATATACAGAAGTTGTATGTAAATCTAATACAGAATTGTCTATAGAACATTTACTTACCATCTTAGCTATTCATATTTGCTCAGCACCTAGTATTCAGTTTGTGAAAAGCACTGCGGAACAGCAGTACGTTATAAAATCTGATGCATGCCACTGTACCACAAACACCAGATACCTTAAATTGCTGTGACGAATCACAGCTCTTATAATTCATCTAATGTACAGACCAAGCAAGACTGATAAAAGACCTGAAAACAGTAATACAATAAAAATCATTTCCCTGAAGAAACATATCAGAAAGCAACTTTCTTTGTCATGTAGGCTTGCATCTGAAAAACTTCAAAAATGAACTGAAGTTTTTCATCCTAAAAGAATGCATCTGACACTAAAATTCAGTAGTTGTACGATTTGCAGTGTGGCTTTTCATGGATGGACCCACTGCAGCCTCTCTGGGGAGGTTCAGTGGGTTAGTACCTCTGGGCCCCCACTGGCAAGGGTCCGCAAATCCCAAGGTTCTTACTATGCTCCAAGGACCCAATCACTGCAAGTCATCATTTGCAGAAGCACAGAATACATAAAGGTTTACAACACACACATTTATATTGTTAAAACTTGCATTTCAACACTTCTCACTATGGCTGTAAACATATATTATATAGAGCCCCATTCCCATCTCTTGCCTGTGCCCCTCAAATTTCGAACAGATCCCCCCATTACTCAGCCACTGAGCCCTGATTTGGGAGTCTGGCTTCCTTCTCTTAAGACATAAAATAACTGCCAAGTTCTGGAAAACTCTCACTGGAACCACTGGAAATGAGCTTCAAGATTTAGATTAATAACTTTCTCTAAAAAACAAAAACAAAACAAAACAAAAACAAACAAAAAAGCCCACATAATTTTACACGTGTTTTAATAAAAATGAAGAGTTATGAAAAGAAGGCTATTGGGTTTATTCAACCCTCCTCTGTCTGCCAAGGAGTTTAAGATTAGCAGATATGAAAATCTGTAAGAGTTTATGACTGATAATATTATCAGAGGCCCTGCTGATGTGCTGGAGGAGGACAATACTAAACTGACGGCTCACCTAATAGTCTCCTGGAATTAGAAAAGGGCAAGGAAAACTGGAAGACAGCCAAGAAAATGGACCATTTCTCAGCTTCTCTTTAAAATACTTGTTTTTAGGAAACTAAACAAAAACTTTGCAAAAGCTGTCTAGTTTTATATTAAAAAATGTTCACATTAAAAGAAAAAAAAATCTATTTGAACTGTTGGGAAACAAAATAAAATCAACATCAGTAATATAAGCATTCATTTGGACTTCAAGCAAGCAACACATTGCACACAGCTGTCTGCAAACGAAGAAAAATAAAGCCAAATTAAAAGAAAGGCACTGGTCCCTTTAATCATACCAGTGATTATGAAATCCTAAATCAGTTATGTACCCTGTCTTGACATTTTGCATCTGGGAGCTTTAGAAACAATTTCACATACACTTGCAACTCTCCTCCCACTTCATGTGAATAGGCAGATTAGGCCATCTCAGTGTATACATTCAGACAAACCCAGGGGTTGGAATACAACCAAAACAGTGAGAACCCAAAATCTATGTGGTTTTTTTTTTTTTTTGTATGTTTGTTTTTGGTTTTGTTGTTTTTGTTTTTCACAAGGAAAACGTACAGCACTGGAACATTGACTGAAAAGGGATGACTAGGATGACGAGATATACATACATGTGCATACATACTAATGTTCTTTTCGTAATCTGAGTCAGACTGTAGATTACTACTACCCAGTCACGAATTAAGCTTGCATGACATGATTGAAATCCCTCCTCTCTTAAAATAAGCCAGCAGATCTTAAAGGAGCACAGCAAGACAGGAACTTCGGTCCTGATCCTAACTTCAGACCTCAGAAGAAAAGAAACTGTGTCATTTCAAACACAAGCCTAGTTTTTGTACTGACTTTGGATCCCAAGGTCCATTTTTAACAGACAGATGTTACTTCGAGGCCTGCCCATCTGCTCCTGGTTTGTCTCAGAAGTTTCTGCTTTAGCTGCAGGCTCCCAGATGCCTTGCTGTGTTGTTGCTCTGCCCCACCTGCAAAAGCTGGCAGACTGGTACCAGTCCTGGAGCAGGTTCAGTTGCTCCGGGGAAAGTGCTACCTCTCCTTTCCCACAGGGAACTCCAGTGACAGTTACCTTGTTGAGAAAGGCAAAACACCATCTGAGAACAGACAAATGAAATACTGAAGTCCATTTTTCAGGCTGGAAAATCAGGCCTTCTGCCCAAAGCACACCTTCGAGACTGGGGACGTAACCAGGACTTTGCTATTGAATTCTTTGCTACTGAAGTCAAGCTGACACAGTGCTTGTCTACCACACTGAACATTCAACTCTTGCAGAGGGCTCCATGGAATCTGTAATGAACACTAGAACTTGCAGTCCTGGCTTTATTTATAATCAGAAATTCACTCTGCTTCCTAGGACTCTTCCGAATCATAGACACAGGATCTACTGCTGAAGAACCATATGCCTTACCGGATCACCAAAACCAGCTCCTGTAGTTATTTCCAGGAAGTATGACATACAAGACAATTAACTGAGATATCATACTATAGGTGTTCAAATTTAGTAATTCTGTTACTTTTCTGTAAATAAGAGAAATCAACGTTACACAGAATATTTGAAATAGGAGCGTATAAGCAGGGATTCAGAAGAGCAGGGATTCTATTCTTGGCTATGTTGCAGACATCCTGTGTGAAGACCAGGAAGTCACTTAATCCATTTGCCTTAGTTCCTCATCTATAAAACAATGAAAATTATACTTCTTTTTCTTACAGGATTTGGGGAGGACAGATCTATTAGTATTTGCAAGGTGCTCACATATGTTCCTACGTCACAGCAATTAATACCATGCAAAAAACTATAAATAAAATAAATACATCTCCAAATAGATTATGATAAAATTTTTGCCCATGCTCCTTTGTATTTTTTTGATGGCCTCTAAAAAGAATTTACAACCTTCTTAAGCACACTTAATAGTTATAGAAACTATAAAGAGCAGAGGCCTTCATGAAACCTATGTTCATCTTCAAAAGAAAGAAGAGTTAAGATGAGTGCAACGTGGAAGCAAGAAGCATTTTTGCGAAAAAAGCAATGCATACTCCCTATTAAAAAGGGACAATCAGAAGTCAGAGCTAAGGAGAAAAAAAAAACCCTCCACAAAACAGAGAGCTGAGTAGCATTTCATAGCTATTCATATTCATATCTGATTAGATATGCAAAGGAAAATAATCACTCCATGCAACTCCATCCTTTAACCTGAAATATTTTTCACACACAGATTTGGTTTGACAAACAGAAAACAATGTGTTGTGTCAACGCTTTTAGGAAGAATTCCCCAACTACACGTGCACAAAACTCTGCCTCCAGGTAAAAAGGACAGAAGAGCAGAATTCGGAGGAGGTATTACATGGTTTTCTCATGTCAGTGGCAGTCACCTTTTATTTCTACATATTCTTCTTTCATACTCTTTTTTTCTCCATTTTTTGACATTCGCATCAGAGATGGGTGAATTCCAGAAGGCCTGGAACAGTTAGAGTATCAGCTGATATGTGAGCTCTTTGGCAAGGAAATTTTGCAAAGTGAGGCTCTCAGCTTTCTCATTCACATAGTTATGGCACTCTCTTCTACCTTCTATTTTCAGATACTGAATAACTTCATAAGACTTACTCAGGAACACCAGTAAGAACTGCTTTTAGCAAGGTTTCTATCAAGCTTTTCCTGGATAAATCCCTACGTTTACTAGTGATAAGCTTCAAAATCTCTTCTTTGGCAATGCTTCAGACCAACACAGCATATAATACTCTCCTAGAAAGCTTACATTTTTATACAGTAGGAGAGAGATGAATGTAAGATAATAGTACTCCACACGAGAGTCCTTTAGGAGAAAGGAAAAATAATTCGATGCTCTTTCTGAATTTCCCAGGCAGAGTAACCAAACAATATTGCACCTCTCCAAATTTCGCAAGTGGAGTAACCAAACACTATTGCACTACCTCATTCAATTTGGCAGGGCTATGAAAACTAATCTGTAAAACTGTAATTCTTTGCAGCAGCCTTTTATGGACTTGATGACTATTGTGTCTTCTTTTCCATCTTCTCTTCCATGGAAGAAAACTAAACCTTTTCTTTCATTCTTTTGGCATTAGCCATGTTTTCTACAACACTCATTAAGTCTCACTGCTCTCTTTTGGCTTCTTCCAAAAGCAATGCCTCAAACTGAACAGTCCTCCACCCGCTGAAGCCTTACCACTGCTTAAGCAGTAGAGGGTTTCTTTCCATATGACAATTCCTATCCCAATATCTTGAAAGTAAACTAGAAAAAAAAAAACAAAACAGGAAATTCTTATCATCCTGAGTACATTCTAGAGCCTCTATACTGGCAGCTACACAAAGCTACCTTGAAATTCTCACTGAAGAGGAAGACAAATTCTCAAGCCTTGTCTGTGGCATCCCCATCAATAGCATGTCTCACCTTTTACAACACCCAGGTTTACAACACCAGTTTCAGTCTACCTCTTATAGGAGTTCTGCTGTCAAGGAGCAATTCTGCTATCTGTCTTACCGAAAGCCTCCATGAGGTCATGAAGAGGGAATACAAGGATGCCCAACTGCCAGAGGCCTCAATTCAATAACGCACTTAGACGTATGCAAAGTCCAGTCTTCTTACTTAATATTACATCAAAGAAGTAAAAAAAAACTATGCAGATTAGGTACACCTCTAAGTGTCATGCTGAATCAGAGGAGGGAATATACACTGAATAACTAGTTTAAAAGGCATAACTCTTATCCACTGATACTCTGTAGTACAGATTCAGATTTTACCAGTTATCTGGGAACAGAAACTGATTTACTACAAATGAGACGGGTAAAGCGTTTGGTAGTAATAAGAAGGATGATCAGTCAAGCCATAAACTCTCTTAAAGGCAAAAGAGAATGGAAATTGACAGCCTGCCTCAACGTGTGAAAGACACAAAGAAGGAAAAATCAATTTATCAGTAAGATCACGTAGAAAAAATGATCAAACACGAAAGAACAACTGGACCACTGAGCTAATTGTTTATCAAAGAAAACAGACTGGTATTTTATATATGAGAGAAGAAAACATATTTCATGACCACTTTCAAATGAAGGATAAAGAAAACCCACTGCATGAGACCAAATATTAGTCTTGCATCCACAAAGTAGAATTTAGAGCAATTTTCAGAAAGAACTACTGCTATTCCAAGTGATTACAGTGCTAAAATAAATTATTTTTAGCCAGACAAGGATCTCATCATAGTTTGAATTCCCTGTGGTGTTATTTCATGTTATATTTGAGAAATTCCTCAATAAAAATGTCAAATAGAGAGTGAGTCGAGTTCCCCTGAGGACAGTTTTGGACATTTTCCAGTAAATTTTAGCCATGAAATACCAAACACCTCCTCCCAACAAATAAATAAATAAGAAATTTCACTTGATTAGAAAGAAGGAGAGAAACGTTGAAACAAGAACTCAGGAAAAAACACTTAACTTGTCAACCACATTTGATCTAATTAGTTGTGAATACTCCAACTTTGTTATTTATAAAGAAGGTTGTAATTATCTTGCTATACTGGCGTTACTAGAAAGACATCCAATGAAGGTTTAAAAAGAAATTTAAACCCCAACAAGAAGAGATGGCTTAAAATTTTGCAGAGACTTCAGTCAAAATCCTGACACAAGTCTTCTCCATTATGACCCGTTTCCCAGAGGTTCCTAGATGGCCTGCAGGACTATCATTGAACTATCGTTGGCTCCCATCCCTAGACCTTCTATCTTAAATCACTAGATTTCTGGTGATGTGTGTGTGATAAAATGCAGCCCAAGTCACTGAGAGAGCAATTTAGCTGTCTAAACATAACAGTCTGACACCATTTTAGATTCCTTATATTATCCCATCTGGCTACCAGTTCACACTCCAGATCTACTCCTATAGATTTCATGTCACATCTGCCAGCTCCAGGGAGTTCTAAATGGCATGAGGAACCTTTGTTTAGGTAATCAAATTGCCCTCTAAGAATTCTTGCTGCCTGGCTCCCCATGTGCTAACAGAGCAGAGCCCAACAGTAATAGTAATGGCCGCAAGACCAAAATATGGGGGAGAAGTAAGAATAGTATACTCTGAGCTTGGTTCAGTCCTAGAAAATCTACTTCCATCCAAGCACATACACATCCATGGTGCTGTATGAGAAGTTGGTTCAGACAGGGTTTTCAAAATCAACCTACAGTGAGTTTTATAGGCTCTTATGTAAATTCTGTGGAAATTACATAATTCTATCCAAGATCCACTGCAGTACTACTTACTGTAGTAATTTTAACATGCTGATCAAACATCACATGCCCTTTCTTAGACAAACATAAACTTGTTGCATATATGATACAGTACCTAACTAGCAATCTTAATTTTGAGAGTTCTGTAAAGTCCGGGGTGTGGGGGGGAATCAGTAAAAAAAGTATCACTAAAAGGTGAAAAACATTGTCGCTTATCTTGTGAAGAATTGTCTCCTTATAATCCCCTCCCGGAAAAAGCGGTTTCTCAGAGAGAAAAGGTAGAAACCAGTGGACTCATCAAAACATCAAATCATTTCAATGTCTGATTTCCTCACTGAGAAAAAAAAATTTCTTTGGCATAAATTAACCAAGTTTTGCATGCTGGGCAAGTTTTCCAAAAGATTATAGAAATCCTAACCTCATGCAAGCAAAGACAGTTTGGTTTTGATTTGAAACCTCACTGGGTTGTCTTAAAAACAGCCAACCATATTTACATGTTACGTGTTATGGTAGCATAAGTGAAAGGAAATAAAACTACTACAGGAGGGAAAGACTAGAATGCCCCCCTGTTCAAAAATAACACTGATGTGCTCATGGGTACAAACATGCTATCCCAGCAGCCAGTATAACCGATAATACAAGCAGACAGCTAGGGACCAAACGACAACAGAAAAATGGAAGTTCTCTCTTTTCTAGGGACAGCATCTCATATCTGAGTTAATGCACAACAGCAAGTCATAGCAGGATTTGCATGGCCATTGCCAGGATTAAGAAGTTCAGCCTGAGACCTTGCAACTAGGCACCTTCATCCTGAGCAAATTCACTCAAATTTTAAAGAAGAGAGAAAGAGGAACGTGCCTTGATTCCCTTTTCAGTGCCTCTAAGTAAATACAGTTATTTTACTGAGACATAGAATCACAGAATAGTTTGGGTTGGAAGGAACCTTGAAGACCATCTTGTTCCAACCCCCTGCCATGGGCAGGGACACCTCCCACTAGACTGGGCTACCCAAAGCCCCATCCAAGCTGGCCTTGAACACTTCCAGGGATGGGGCATCCACCATTTCTCTGGGCGACCTGATCGAGTGCCTCACCACCCTCAGAGTAAAGAATTTATACCTAATATCTAATCTAAACCTACCCTTTTTTAGTGTAAAGCCATTACTCCTCGTCCTGTCACAACACACCCTGATAAAGAGTTCCTCCCCAGCATTCCAGTAGTCCCCCTTTAGGTACTGGAAGGTTTCAGTAAGGTTTTCCCCAGAGCCTTCTCTTCTCTAGGCTGAACAACCCCAACCGTCTCGGACTCTCTTCACAGGAGAGGTGCTCCAGCCCTCTGATCATCTTCGTGGCCCTCCTCTATACTTGCTCCAATAAGTCCACATCCTTCTTGTGTTGGGGGGCCCCAGAGCTGAACACAGTACTCCAGGTGGGGTCTCATGAGAGCAGAATAGAGGACAATCACCTCCCTCGACCTGCTGGCCACACTTCTTTTGATGCAGCCCAGGATACAGTTGGCTTTCTGGGCTGCAACTGCACATTGCCTGCTCATGTTGAGCTTTTCATCCACCAAGTCCTTGTCTGTATGGCTGCTCTCTATCCACTCATTATTGAGCCTGTATTCATATTTGGGATTGTCCCAACCCAGGTGCAGGACCTTGCGCTTGGCCTTGTTGAACATGAGGTTCACACAGGCCCACCTCTCGAGCCTGTCAAGGTCCCTCTGGATGGCATCACTTCCCTCCAGCATGTCAACTGCACCACTCAGCTTGGTGTCATCCACAAACTTTCCACAGGTGCACTCAATCCCACCATCCATATCGCCAACAAAGATGTTAAATAGCACCAGCCCCAGTACAGACCCCTGAGGAGCGCCACTTGCCACTGGTCTCCACTTGGACATCAAGACGTTGACTGCAACTCTTTGAGCACAATCAGCCAGCGAATTCCTTATCCTCCCAGTGGTCCATCCATCAAATCTGTGTCTCTCCAATTTGGAGACAAGGATGTCATGCAGGACAGCGTGAAGTGCTTTGCACAAGTCCATATCAAAGACCATTCATTAGTTGCAAATATTCAATCTGCATTTGAGGAACAAACTTCCCCAGTCCACGGTCCCAAAATTAAAAGGCAATTGTGACCTCTTTTAGTGTCCTATAGTTACACAAGGGGAGAAAATGAGCCCTTTGATATCATTCCCACTCATCTTCCGTCCACTGAAACTCTTCCAGATGCAACATGGTTCCTAACATTGTGGGGGTAATACAAAATGCCAGCTCAGAGAAGAACATGAATACGGGCAGACACTGATTCTGACAAAGCTGCAAGATCTCTTGGTAAGCTTTGGATCAATACTTGGAACCAGAGCCAGCTGTTAACTGCTGTGGTTTATATTATTGTAGGCCTTTCCTCCCTTCCCACCAAAACTAAGAGTCTGAATAGAAATCTATGAAAAGAAAATCATAAATCTGTCTGTCTCCATAGATCCAGCCTGTATATTGCATGATCAGAGAACAACAACGTAGCATGGGTCCAAGATAATCCCACAGATCTCCTGAAGGGTTCATATTCTATCAGGTCACTCCTTTTGCTGTTCATAATTGCAAATATACTTTTCCCTACTTCTGTAGGAATCACTTGGAAACAAAACTGATAATAGCAAGCTGTTTGAAACAACATACCTGCACATTTATTAGAATTCCAGATAATGAAAGAGGACACAAATAATTCAGCTAAGAGATATTTATGAACATTAGTATAAATAGAGTTTTTCTTTCTTTTTCAAATGAATGGCTGGCTGCTCTTTGTTTAAGAAATACCTCTTGCACGATTAATCATTTGACCACCTCAGGTTGAGGCAAATAAATCTATTTAGTCTGTTCTATGATAAATGAAATTTGGACATTTGTGTCAGAAACCTGTCAATGGTCAGGATGTATAATCCATCTGAACAAATATTACTCAATTTGAAAATGAACCAAGTAGGAAATACATCTACTGAAAGGCTAACCAGAATCTTGCTCAGAAATTCTAGCTGTTCTAAAGCTTCAGTGAGTGCAGACTGGTGTTACTATATATTACTATTTCTGATTCACTACATGACGTTTTTTATTTTTCTTGCAAAGAAACTCAGCTTTTACCAAAGTAAAGGTGCTGCGTGAGGCAGACGAAATATCCGTTTTCTGCATTGTTTCAAGTGCATCAACTTGAAATGAATTTGGGACTGCATCAAACAGTGGTCATTGCATTTATATTGGGAATATCGAGAAAGACAGTTCCTAGGCACTATGATTTAGCTAAAATGACTACCAAGAAAGCAGGTGTGGGAAACTGGATATAGCAGTCAAAGTTCATTTCCAGGTAAACAGTGTGAAGAAATTAAAACACAAAACGCAAACTCTTTTTTTTTTGAGTATATAGGATAAACCCCACCTATTTAAAACAGGGCAATGAACATAAATCAAAATCCCAGATCCCCAAATCCTAAGACTGCTGATACAACTAAGATTCTGCTCTGAATCTGTTTTTGTATAGTGGACTGTGCTCAACTTCTTTGTAAACATCTATTACTGATAACTGTTCTTCTGCCTTGTTTTATTGTCCAAGTATTCCTTCATCACAGTTGCACGTTTAACATCCAGTAATCTATGTTCATACACCACATCCTAGAACTACGTTACCCTAAAAGGGAAAAAAGGGGAGGGGGAGCTTTAAACATATGACTGGAATTGCAGAACTTGGAAGAAACAGGCAAAACATATTTAAATGGATAGGTCAGATTACTTTTCTTAAAAAAGAAGCCCAAACATCCAGCACAGGCTTTGCTTAAAAAACAAAACAAAACAAAAACAAAAAAACAAAGAACCCTGACCTCCAATGTTAGAGACAGGCAAACTGATTGGAGTATGCTAGGATGAGGAGTGCCAACTTTAAGGGTCTGGTCTAAACCACATTGGAGTCAATGGAAACATTTCAACTTATTCAGTGGGATCTGGATCAGGTCTTCATTGAAAACATGTACCAGCTGACAAAATGCAAGTAGTAGATCAGGCTTTTTTATCTCAGCCATGAAATGAAACTTTCTTGCCAGAGTTTGCTACTTACCAAGACAGTTGTGGCCATCATGGGCTAACATGAACCCATCATAGCATGTACATCTGTAGTTGCCTGGAATGTTGATGCACTCATGGACGCAACCCCCATTGTAGAAGTCATTTTCACACTCATCAATATCTAAAACACAAAAGGAGGAAAAAGTTTTTGCAAAAAGAGAATCCTAAGAATACATGAAAATTTCTCCAACCAAGCACAGTCTTTGAATATATGCATGCTCCTTATCACTCTATACAGTTATATTGCATATTCCATCCAACAGAAAGCTCAGGGAATTACTGACAGAATATATGAGGATCATATGAGACTGAAATTCATCAAGCTTATGCATAGAACACTCCTTCCGAAAATAACTATAGTATCACCATAGGAAACAATGACATATTGTCCAAAATCTTTAAAAAGTTATTCCAGTATATTTTTTATGTTTAAAATATATTTTTCATGTTCTGTTTAAAATAATCAAGCAGACAATGAGTTAAACTCTTGACTCTGTAGTAACAACCAACTATCTGAGCCATACTATTAATATAGTGTAATACTTAAGAGAAAATTATTCTTTAACCAGAATAAGTCTTCTCAGCACAAGGAAGATTTGACATATTCCTGACAACACATAAAGCTGTTTTTCCAGACAATATATCTGAAAAGCACCATTTCTGAAATAGCTGTTACAGTCCGCTGAGCTCTGTGAAGTTGTTCTTGATAACATGGTGTGGTTTTGTCTGTCTCTTCCCCTTCCCCCCACAAAAGAAGCCATATTATAATTTTCCCTATTAATTCACTTATGACAACAACAACAACAAAATCTAAAGTTTTATTCTTAGAAAGTATGCTAGAATTATTTTAATTATTTTTTTGTACACTGGCATACATCTGGAAAATCACCATGAATGACAAGAGAGATGAATTCTATTTCAACTGCGAACAATTCTACTATGATCTTCCCCGACTCATACAAAAATCACTTCTTCACTCATTCCAGAAAGTGCAAGCTTTCATCTTTTTACAGATTGTATCTTGACTTATACACGGGACATCAGCATTACAATTGCTGCTGTGAATCATTCAGTGGTGCACATCAACCAACTAAAAATACACAAATAATTACAGACAGCCTTGTATCTTGATAACTGTCAGCTCTAAATCTGTGGTGTGCTAGACCAAAGCCTCCACATACTGTCCCTAAGATACACAGCACATGATAAACAAAGACATCTTTAGAAAATTATCTGTTGATACATTAAAGCTATCCTGGCTATACGTTTCAAATGTGCCTTCCATTGCAGAGGTGGTTGAAGTATTTCTATATTAGATTCACACAGACTTTTTAAAAAAACAAAAACAAAACAAAACAAACAAAAAAGAACAACTTTTAAACAGAAAAGCTTAGCTACCTGGTATCATACCCAGAAAGAATCCCAAGACAGCACAGTAGTCTGGGAAATCCAGATTCTTCTGAAAAGACAGCTGAGACTCAGTCATCCACTGGCCCTTCAAGCATTTCTGGCCCTTGGCCTGAATCTGACTAAGTCTGTCCCTCCTTGCACAATCCTTTGAGATGTTTGAGCTGGCAGAGTGGGGACAGGCTCCCCCAAGCTTCTTTGCAAGTCTTCCCCCTCAGGTCCGCCCCTCCCAGAACCCTCCCCTAAGCTCAGAATAGCCCAGGTCTCCTACCACTTCCATCCAACAGCTCAAAAGCCCTCCTTCCGCAATCTCCTCAGCAGCTCAAAATAGGAATTACTAATTTAACTTTATCTGCAAAAACAGTTATCTTTTTTTATAACTTAGCATTCAGCACTACAAAAATGCTGGAAACAAGAAGTTGGTGCACTGGGTTTACTTGATAAAGGTTTGGTAACAGGGGGGTCACAGGGGTGGCCTCTGTGAGAAGATTCCAGAAGCTGCCCCATGTCAGATAAGAGCCAGCTCCAGCCGGCTCCAGAAGGGACCCGCCGCTGGCCAGAGCTGAGCCAGTGAGCGATGCTGGTTGTGCCTCTGGGAAAGCAGGTTTAAGAAAGGGAAAAAACTGCTGTGCAACAGCAGCTGGGAGAGAGAGGCGTGAGGAACAGCCCTGCAGACACCAAGGTCAGTGAAGAAGGAGGGCAGGAGGTGCTCCAGGCACCGGAGCAGAAGTTCCCCTGCAGCCCGTGGTGAGGCCCATGGTGGAGCAGGCTGTCCCCCTGCAGCCCATGGGGTACCACATGGAGCAGATCTCCACGCTGCAGCCCGTGGAGGAGCCCACGGTGGAGCAGGTGGATCTGGCCTGAAGGAGGCTGCAGCCCATGGAGAGCCCCCGCAGGAGCAGGCTCCGGGCCGGAGCTGCAGCCCGTGGAGAGGAGCCCACGCAGGAGCAGGTGATCCAGTGGGAGCTGCCACCCGTGGGGGACCCGTGCTGGAGCAGTTTGCTCCTGAAGGATGGACCCTGTGGTACGGACCCATATTGGAGCAGCTCTTGAAGAGCTGCAGCCTGTGGGAAGCCCACGCAGGACCCGTTCGGGAAGGACGGCATCCCGTGGGAGGGACCCCACGCTGGAGCAGGGGCAGAGAGTGACCATGAAGGAGCGGCAGAGACGCAGCGATATGGGCTGACCGCAGCCTCCATTCCCCGTTCCCCTGCGCCGCTCGGGGGGAGGAGATAGAAGAGGGTGGATGGGGGGAAGGTGTTTTTAGTTTGCTTTTAGTTTCTCACTGCTCTAGTCTGCTAGTGATAGTAATAAATTATATTAATCTCTCTATGTTGAGTCTGTTTTGCCTGTGACGGTAATTGGTGAGCAACGTTCTTGTCCTTATCTCAGCCCTTGAGCCCTTGTCCATCGTATTTTCTCCCCCTTTTCCTTTGAGGAGGGGGAGTGAGAGTGCGGCTGTGGTGGAGTTTGGTTGTTTAGCTGGTAAAACCACCATAGTTGGAGAAAGGATCTTCTTAATAAAAATACTATCTACTGCTAAAAAGTAAACTTCCTAGTCTTTAAATCACTGCTGTGTTTTGAAAAGTTCCCATCTTTTAATAAATATTTCCATCCATTTGTTGTATAAGTGCTGAGTCAGTACAGCCTGTGGATGTACTCTGCCTTCCAGAGTCCAGTCTGAGAACAAAAAGCTTCACTTGTGATTTTTCCTGAAAACAATAACCAGTAAATCAGTTACTGCTTATTGGGTCCATTCTGAACGCACCTGCAGTATAGCATTGCAAGGTCCCAGAGAAGCTCTCCTGTCTTTATAGCCCAGTGAACCTTGTTGCACAGTTCCAGAGCATTCTAGTGAGGTCTGCACTTAAGAAATATTTGCAGCTTACATAACCATTCATTAATATTTTCAGAAACTTCCTATCATTCTCAGGCTACAAGGACAAAAACAGAGGCCTACAGTAATGCCATGTTTTAATGGGCCAGGTCAATAACCAAAAAGCATATAACACGATTTTGATGTCAGGTGTGTACATCAGGACACTCCTGGGAAAAAAAGATAACTTCATTTTAAGATTTGTTCTTAACTTTCATCCAGCACCAAGTTTCGTCAGAAGAGAGGATTCAGAAGAAAGTGTGATCAGTTGTTATGTTACTCAGCATTAGACTGCAATGCACGGATCAATTCACTTCCTTTCTTCAAACAATGAATCAAGTAGGACTATCTGTTCAAGTAAGTGATGGGAGAGCCTTTCAAAGGGACACAAAATCAAAGAAATGTAAAGTCTTTTGAATGCTTACCCTTTATATAATACTGACTTCTACAAAGCTGTACCATGATTAGAGGTACAAGGTGCTGATGTAATACAAATACTTAAGTTCCAGAAAGGGTAATCTAACAGATACATAAACCAGAAAAATAACGAAAGAAAGAGATTCTTTTCATCTCTTTCTCTCAAGGAGTTCCAGTTATGTTAAATTTTGCCAAAGGATTAGAGGATTACTTCTCCTTTTTATACCCCAAGAACTGTACAAAACTAGGAGTGAAGCCAAACACTCTGCCTATTCTTAAGAGACATGATGTGTTTGGTTTTTTTTTCTCCTGTTTCTTCCCCCTCTGAAAACACAGTTACTTAAGAGATGTCATCTGTTGGCTGACTGAAATTGCTATCTCCAGTACCGCTAGTAAAACACTCAGAGGATAAAACTGGTGATTTTAACACTTAAAAACAAACAAACAAAAAACCCCACAAAAACAAACCAAAACCAAAAACCTGCACAAAGTTTGCAAATTCAAAAGGCTGAACTTCCTTCAAGCTCCAACTGCACCAAGAGAAATGCAGACACAGTGCCTGCAAACAATGCAAACACTACTCCATCTTCTCAAATACTCGAAAGAGGACATTCTTTAGAGAATGCATCAGTGAAAGTGCTGAACAACTGTAATCTACAGGCAGAATATTACATGTGACATGGCGGGATACGGCTGCCTCAGTAAGCTCAATACAGCAATAAAAGCAATAGCAGTGCGTTCAAATACATAAGCCCTGTAGGCTTGCTCTTAATTTTATCTATTGTAAAATTTAAAAATTCCCAGGGGCCAGCTGTTTGCTTCCTTTTGTTTAGGTCATATCCTATTATTCTATTTTTCCCATAATTGATAGAATTGGGTGTTAATCAAACTCTTGCCTCCAAACAACTCTAACTCAGAAAGTTAACTTTTTCCACTAATTTTGTAGCTTCAACTATCCTCAAAAAAACGTTTAGTTTTTATTACTTAATATTGTCATTCACCATGAAGGAATTGCCATAATACAAAACCAAAACAAGCAGGTACATGCAATGTTGAATTAGGAAGGTTTACTGCAATCTAGCTCTCAGTGGGAAGCCTACAGTTGTATCTACATTGGCAAAATATTTTCAAGTTTTTACTCGAGGTAATTCTAGCTTGCAGACAGGCAACTCATGGGGTGTCTGGTGAAGAAAATGCTCGAGTAGGTTCCCTTAAAAAAGTATCGCAGTTTTCTCTCTAGTAGGAATTCATTTTGTACGGTATTACAATGGCAGCAATTACAGGAGCCCTGGAAAAAAAATTAAATACACTGAAATGATTAAGAAGGCATAGGGCCATTTATAATAATAATATAGTCTGCTAAGAACCTATATGGGCTTACTGTGTTCAAATGAGACAGTAACTCCCAGGGCCCGAGCTGGATGTGTACAACTAGTCTTTAGCTGCTGGTGAGCTAGTTTTGATCGTCCTTTTCTGCTGGTTTGTGAAATCCTGAAAATCCACTGCTAGTTTCAAAAGTTTTAAAACATAACACTATTGAAGAAAAAAAAAAAAAAGATAAAAAGAATCTTGCTTACTTGGGTACTAGTAACTGTATAGGTTTGGGTGTTTCTCAAGATGAAAGAAGCTTGGATACCACAATATAAATTCTTTTGGAAAGCAGAGGTGAATTTTTTTGTTACAGCCCGGAAATAACTCTCTTTCAGCAGCCCTAGGGAATGTAGCAATGCCATGCAGTGCTGTTGTCCTCCTCCATCAACAATGAGCAGTCGTGTTACTTAAAGGGTACCCACAGTATGAGACTGTTACATAAGCACCCAAGAACTTTTTTTTAAAAACCTAGACAGTTGTCTGAGAAAATCCTAGCATTTGCTACCATGAGGAAGTGCTGTAATTTTCAATCAGTGTATTTCAGTCATAGGAAGAGAATATGAAGTGGTCTTCTTTACGTGATCTAATTACACGCCTTTTTAGTGTGGCAGGACCGGTATCCACCTTATACAGATTGACTCTTCTTTCATTATTACAGGTGAGACTCCCACCAGCCCAGAAATTTGTTACACTTGTGTATTCTACAACAAAGAGACGGCACTCTCAGAAGTCTCACAAAGCCACTGTGATTTATAAACCTCCAGGAAAGCAGATCTTCCACCAGCATATACAACTCATCTAAGAAATGTTCAAAGTAAAACAAGAACTGATCTCTTCTGCTTCCTTTATCACAGTAATTCAGCTTTCTGGTTTCAGCAGATAGTAAAAGACATTGCTATGTAATAACTAATGTCCAAAATACAAAATAAACTCTAAAACAGTGAGGAAAATGCTAGTTCCCATTTTGCCTAAACAGTGTCAGCCTGGTGTCATGAAATTTGCTGTGCATTAACCATCTTTTTCCACGCACTAACAATTTTTGCTAGAAGGCTGCACAGACTTTATCCCAGGAAAGTATAAAATCTACCTCCAGCAAAATCCATTCCCAGTCTTCATGAAACCAGTTGTCATTCATTAAGTTCTTGAATGTCCAAAAATCCTTATAACACATAAAACAAAATTTATTTGTCAGCACAGCTACAGAACATTGTGGGCAAAGCCGCTGAAATCAAAGAAAACGTCTGCATGGAGTTGACACATTTTGGATCAGTGTCACAGCTAAACTGTCACAGAAGCCTTATGGCTATTAATATGCAAGAGGAAGAATAGCTGAGCGCTGAAAAAAGTCAGCTTTTAGTGTTGAATTCCACAGATTTCTATAGAAAATGGGAAAGCGTGCATTGTAACAAGCTTTACCTTGGCATCTATCAAGGTCACTGATCCCAACACTCACCATGAACTTCAAAACAGGAGTAAGATTGGGTAAAATACGCATTCATTTGAAAGTACTTCTAGACTCCTAATGTAAGGGAAAATCTGGAGTTAATTTAGTAAACACAAATTACAATTGACTTTGAAAGGAATAATTTATGTGCTTGGACATTTTAAAATAAATAGCCAAAGGAACCTGTCCGCCCACATCAATTTCTTCTAAATTAAAAAACCATGAACAAAACTTAGCATACAGGTATATTACGCAGATGTGGGGTATCTCCTAAAGCAGTTGGATCCATAAAACAGCTAGAAAAATAAATTTTAAATTCTTTGTAAGTGTATCTCAGTGGATAAATCCAGGTATTTATTCAGTATCTGAAGAGAAAAATACTTCTGTTTTCATCTTTATCTATTCATCTAGCTGCTTTAAACAAAACACCGCCAAAGGGGCATTATGGAGACATTAAATAACATCGTCTTTAAAGACTTGCCAGCAAAGAAACCGTGTTTTTACCTTCATGCTCCATGAGAGGTTTCTGCTAGCCCTTGTTTTACCTATAGAGGACAAAACATACCACTTGCAGAATTCTCTATTATCAGTCGCCTTGCGCATGTTGCCTGCTCATCCAGGACTGGTATGCAGCAAAGGACACTGCAAAACGCTGGAACACTTGTTTCCATGTGGTAACATTTTGCACTTTTATGGCTTCTCTCTTAAAAGGCCTTCAAGAATTTTTACTGATTCATTACTGAGTTTTGGTCACTGTTCCTCACAGGGCTAATGCAGCATCCTCATTTCCACAAAAAAGCACAAAAGAAAAGCCCCACCCTAGGTTCCAGTTCCTATACAATTAAGAATAGAGCTACAGTATCAACAGAGCTGTCTTCCTCACTACATAGTTTTATGCAACCTTGTTTTCAGATGTTTGGGAAAGAAGTGACCTGCTAATATCCAAAGGTGAAATGCCCTGGGGTGAAATCCCAACCCTACAAAAGTCAAGAGGCATTTTTGCCACTGGCTTCATGGAGACAGGAAGACATATTTCCTGGGACTCACGTTAAAGAGATACCAGAGATGGAATCAGCACTTTAATTTCTTGTTCCACTTCCAAATACAGAACAAGAAGCAGTGCAGCATCAACACTATTACTTTACTTTTAAGGAAACAGGCAGAAATGAAGTGACATGCAAACTGACAAGAATACAAACAAATTCAAGTCCTGGATCATAATCAGATCAGCATCTTATTTATTTGCATGGCTTTTGCAGTCCCCAAATCCACTCATCAAAAAGAAGAAAAACAACAGGGGAATATTTATATATACTTTGTTTCTTTGACAGATTCTACATCTAATATACTTTCAGCAGTTACACACACCCTGGATAACCTGAACTATGTAAGGCATTTGTATTTCCCATACTGAGTTGCACTTTCCGTAAGAAGGGAGCCATCTCCAGACCTAAAGGCCAGAAAGAAAGCTCACATATGTTAAAGACTGTTTTGGTTAAGTGCAGCCCAAATTTGCCAGAAGTTCAGCTCTCTTTGGAAAGCATTCAACCAGAACAAGACAACTAAAATGATTAGATTCTCAAGGAATTTAGCATCAGCAAATTTCCACATGTTCAAAATTACTTGAAGCCTTTCAGTGTTCTGCTCTTAACATTTGCAAGAGTTGACCCAGTTAGATGTTTGAAGAATCAACTGGTAAAATATTATCATTTCCACTCAACCTGACCTGCTGATACTCTGCTTCCCTCTGTGACTTTTGGGATAGCTGAATTTGGCATCCTATTCCAGGTCCAAATCTTATGAAGAAAATACTGACATAACAAGAAACTGATTCATTCAAATTCTTTCTATTCCAAACAAAACCTTGACATCCATCTCACAGTGAAGTCTATTTCCAAAAATCCCTTACCATGAAAAACTTCCTAAGTCACTTTTTCTATAGGAGAAAACAAATTAAAATCTATCATTTGTTACATCTGGTTCCTTCTGAGATACTTCTTTTTTTTTTTAAATACTTATAAATGCTAACATCTTTATTCTTCCTATGTTGTGACTTTGGAAATGTTACGATCTAATGAATCAAAGAGAAACATACTGCAGTTTTTATGGCTTTCAAGTTGTCATGATATTTTCAAGACGCTTGTGCCCAAGAAAACTGTAAAATTTGATAGCCATTAGGACTACTCTGAGAGCCAAGGTCAAGGGTGAGCAGGATGGGAATAGGGTAAAACCAGAAAAAGCAGCCTGATGTTTCTCAGTGGAGAAAGGAAAGAGTAGAACAGGTACAACAGGCTGTTTAATATGAGGGTTTTTTTTTCAGTGTAAACCCCTCAAGAGCCCTTCTGCTAAGGGTACTGTCCCTTCAATGTTTTTCCCATTAGTGCATCCACAAAGAAAAAATAATAAACTCAATTTTACAACTTTCTTCAATATTGTCACAAAGCCCTATTTTCTAATATTAAAACAGCAATAAAATGAAAATGCCATGCCAAAGTAACAGAAATGGTTTGGATGCAATCTGTGGCATTGATGGGGTGTTTCCCCAACCATCTCATACAGTTCCCGGAAAACATCAAGTACTCTGTTGCAGTTTTATTTGCTTCCTCTCATTATGTGAAAGCTAAGCATAAAATTCACCATACTCTATAACTTGTTAAAGTCCTTGTCCAAAACAGGGGGAAAAAAAAATGAATACAAACCAAATTATGCAGGGGTATGCCCAGCTGGTTAAACAGTACGCATATTTTTAAGTGCAAACAGCCTCGAATTTGTAACTCTCTTGCCTAAAGCATTTAGTATGCGCTTGGAAAATAGGTAAGACACCAACCCATTTATCACTGGCTGTAAGATGGGACTTTTTTACTTTCTATTTATTATGTTTTTCTCTAACCACAACTGTTATCTCCCTATTTTAGAGAAAGC
>VXAL01012002.1:1013806-1028452 GCA_013399475.1 Chauna torquata
TTTTTTGTTGTGTGTTTTTGGTTTTTGTTTGTGTGGTTTTTTTTGGGGGGGGGGTTGTGCTTGTGCTGGACAGGTGGGAGTGTATTTTAAATTAAAGAATAAAAAAAGTAAACTGGAGACTGAGAGGCTGAATTTTGTAATGATTGAATGATAATACTGCAGCTTAAGAATACCATCCTGGTTAAACTGAAAGCACTATTAAGTACAGAATATTTTCCATTAATTTCAATGGCCTTCAAATGTCACAGCTGTCAGACTCTTTTGCCCGGATACACCTCATCCAACTTTACATGCTTACACTGTAGATGTCCACATCTGTGTTAGAAAGAGACTGTCATTTTCAGAGCATGATTTATCTGACCTATTTTTGTCTCCATTAATACAAGGTGAACTGCATTAAGGAAATTCCTATTTCTCTCCATGAACTATAAAGGGAAAGCAAGGCTAACAGCTTAAGTGTACTGATATGTACTACTGAGACCCATATTTGGACAGATGAAATTCACCCTTTGTCTTCTTGCAGATACTCCTGCAATGAACAGAAATACTACTAGCATGCCAAATGCTCAATAGACAGAGCCAGGGCCTCCTTCCCAATATAACAGACTTTTTTTTTTTTTTTACTGGAAGTGAGACCTCACAAAAGAGTGCAATGTGAAGCCCATAATCAACTGTCTGAATACAATTTAAATGTTAAACTAAATGAATTACAGAATGTATTATTAGAGGTTGCAATTATATTCCTAGTACACCATTTAATTTAAGTGACTGACAAGCATTCACTTGAGGATAGAGAAATGCAGGAAGCTAATATTTATATTAATTCACATGTTAATTTCATGATTTGTGACCCCAGAAAACTTAAAAAAAAAAATAAAAAAATGGCAGCAACAAGTTTTCAAATTACTACAGGAAAAGTAACACCCCCCCCACACCATCCAAACAATTTTACAGCCAACAGAAGGAACAAAACCACATGGAGGAGATATTTTTTAATTAAGTGCAATATAAGGACAATAAAGGTTACCCGTACTCAGTCTAAACAATTATTATCAAAAGGGCCTCAGCTTTTAAAAATAAGTCATTTAAGAATAGCTTACTGTTTTAAGCATAGGCTGTTTCCGATTATAAAAGAGAGCTTTTTATTAAGATTAGTAAAGCCTAATTCAAGCTATAATTTGGTTCCTTTAGTTAGCAAATGTCTATTAAAACTGAGCAATTAAGGTTAAATGGGTTGAAGCATTTAAAGCACTCCCCCCAGCTTCAAATACTATAATAGAAAAGACCACGTCAGTGACTAATTCAGACCAGAAGACATATTTCCATGAGGTTTTATATTTCCTTGTTGATCATAAAGTTTGCTAAAGAATCCATTGGTAAACTACATTTTCAGTGGAACTTAATTTTTTTTATATGTTTGTATGTTATATAACAAAATATAAACCACAAATTCTGTAATTTGATACATATTGTACAAAGTTTGCTCCTACTTTGGCTTTTTTCCTTTAATTTTGTATAGTTCAATATTAAAAATATGAACTAAGCTTCCCAGTAGCATATTTCCCCCTTTTGATAGTTATCTTCATGCTTGGCCTAAGAGTCTTCAACACATACATTGTGTGTACTTCTGCCAGGTAAAGGTAGAAGAATACTAAGATCTGTATTATTTACATAAACTGCCTTTGAAAGCATTCCCATCCCACCTTCCACTTCCCATTTTCACAACTTCTTCAAAGACTGAAATTCTTCATGCTTGGTCTCATCATTGAGATCAATTTATTCCAGTAAGGTTGAGCAAAATCAGCTGAGCATGCTTGAGGCCTGTTTCTCTGAGTGCGTGACATGCACCCACACGTGTCCCCGTCTAGCTGTGGCAGCTCCCTCACCCAGCAGGACACCTGTGACACTCCCACCCAAACGGCAAACCTCTCATATGCTACCTGGACTCTTCAGGACTCCCCAAAAGCACACAGACCTTGTCTTAAAAGTCAGGTAGCATGGTCCAGACACCAGACTATCCTTTTCATTAAACACGAGACCTACAGAATATGCTGTATGTAAACAGGATCATTTAGGTGGCTTCACAGTTAAAACATTAGGATTTTCTGCACTGAATGGCGACTGTAACAGAAATATGCTCGTCCTTTCAGAAAGCATCCCACCACCCCGTACGTTCAAGACTCTTCCTAACTCACACAATTTATCAGGTAATCCTACTCAGAATAAGGACTGATGTAGTCTTCCCACTGCAGAGCAGGCTACAGAGACTGCCTACCACCTTCCTTACAGGTCACAAAATACTTCTCTTGAAAACCCCTGAAAATTACCACCAGCGTCTAATCATAACATCAACATTAATGATAATGACTAAATCCTTCCATGTTTAAGCAGTACAGGAATGTACTCTATTAACTCTACTCGGATACAGGCTAACACACAAATTTACAAGTTGGAATTCCTCAGGATACTTACATATATTATCTGGCATAAAGAGACAGAAAATTACAAAGTGTTATCTCTGCCTTACTACTGCTTTTTCCTGACCTTTCTAAAATCCTTTTAGCCTTATGTTTCATAGTCCCCGTTAATGATGAAGGTTTTCTGAATGAATGTGGCCACACACAGGTATTCGTATGTGCGTATACAGTCAATTTGTTGCACAAAGTCCAGTGAAAACACTCAGAAATGTGCTTAGGAAACTTTTGTATTAACTCAAAGTAAGTTATGTCAATAAGCTATTCGGGTAAATGGATGCAATTGCTGCTGCTATCCTGAATAGATTTGTGCATATTCCCTATTCAGAACAAATGCTTTTTGGTTTTGCTTCAAGAGACCATGTGATACAGTCAACTGATTTTTTTTTTTTTTAAATGCAGTTCTCACATATCCTTCAAGAAAAAGAATTTTAAAAAGATTTCAAAATAGAAACAGTGAAAGGATGTGAAGTACTAGAGGCATAAAGAACACAACCAATTTTTATTTAGGTTTAGAAGTGACTATTAACATAAAACTCAAGTGACAACACTTTGGATGTTATCCATACCACAAAAAAGTTGTTTTTCCTAGTCAACTGGAATGGTTAATCATATTATAAACAAAAATTTGAGGGGGTTGTTTTTATTGTATAAGCCCTTGAGAGAACTGTAATAGAAAAGTTCTTCCATTCTGAAGCCATAATCTCCCTAGATGTTAAACTGTTTGTTTACAAAATCAGCTGCTTCCATCTTCACATAATGCAACAGCTTATACCTAATGAAACAGACTATATTCAACCAAACCATTTTAGTCTTCACGTTTTTATTTCAGGGAAGTGGGCTGAGGTTGTCTATGTCTGCCTTATACTCATTCTCTGGCTCACTTTTACAGGTCAAAACAGTTACGGGTCAGAGTAATTCTGGCAGCCCTCATTCCCTCAGTCATTCCTTGCACTCTGAGTTACGTCCACACACTCCAGTCCAAATAGAGATAAATTCGCTTTGCAAGGAATTCAAGCCAAGCAAAAACCACAGGGCTTCACTTACACAAAGCCAAGCCTGGCACAACAGGCTCTACCCTCCAGTAGCTAAATAGTTCACATTTAGCCTCCCTAACGAAGCAGTTTCACAGCTTTGGATCAGTCTGAAGCACAGGCCAAGCAAGACTGCCTTTGCCCAGTGTGCCCGACTATCATTGAGGAAATCCTTTAGTCAGAAGCGGGAGCAATAAGTTCAGAGCACACGCCTTTCTGGTGTGTGGTATACCGAGACCATTATTAACAATCGGGTGAAGTGTACCACTGGACAAACAGCAACGGGGATGGTTTAACAAAACTGGCAGTGGGGGGGAAGGAGGTATAAAGAAGCACTTTGATCGTTTGAATCTTTAGACAGGTTGGAATGCATCAAAAAACACACATTTCTTAATAAACTCAGAATTTGGTGCTTTGTAGTTAGATAAAAATAAAGGCACATCTCCAAATCATGGTTTTTATGGAATCATTTTCCAAGAAAGTTTAGCAAATGGAAGAAAAGTGCAAGAAGAATAAAGGCACAACTCCACTCAGTAAAAGACACTAACATCGCTAGAGGTATTAAGTCAGACATCAAATTCCTTTTGCATACATGCTGCTAAAAAAATTCAATATGCATTAGCCACACTCCCCATTCAGCAAAACAGATACTCACTTACTTCGAGCATATTTTCACTGTAACAGGGTGACTACTTGCTTGAAAGCTTTGAATGTAGCCTCGGCTTCCAGATAATGAAACCAGAACAAAAGCACTCCAGTGCAATTTTCTTCTGACAATAGCAAGAACCTGAATGCACAGCAGTTATGTCCTGCAGTATTTTCAGCAATGATAGGTCCAACAAATAACTAATTCTGCAGTGGTTCCCATCCTCTGGTCTCTGAAGCACATTCTACACTAGACCCCTCTCCAGAACAACAACAAACACCAAATCAGTATCATGCATCACTTCCATATTTTTTTCAAGTAAAATTTTGATGTTCTGTGAGCACGATGCCTTATTAAACATAAGGACTGACAGTGGTTCATGCACGCTAAGGCATGTGAACAACAGTATGCTGAGTTTAGCAATTTTCAGCTGAGAGAGTAACAGCTCATTCGTTTAAAAAAATGATTACAGTAATCAGAACTGGTCATTTCATCCATTTAGTATTTCTGATTCTGTCATTGGTGGCTCTACTGTAAAACATCATAAATAGCTGTGAAATCATGGTCTTAAATTTGATGTGTTATCTGTGGGGCAGACAACACCAAACAACACCTAGTTTTAAGCACTAGGTTCAGGTCGAAAGCACCTGAAAAATGAAGGCCTTACATCAACTTATCAAATGATCCAAAGACTTTTTTCTTTTCCATTGACACTGAAGGAAAAACTGTGATATTCTACAGCTCCAGAAAATGGGCACTGCAGTAAGTAAAATAAGATATCTTCAATTTAATAAAGCACTTAAAGGGAATTAGTTTAAAAGGAAACATCTACTTACAATTAAGCACATGCTAAAGTACTCTGATGAATCCAGACGAGAACAAAATGACTCTTCAAACTGCAATGTAAATGTATTCCTTCTGCTGAGCATCTTAAATGTGTAGGAAAGCCTTGAAATTTCAAGGGATGTCGTCAAACTCTATCTTCAGTTTCTTATCTGCCAAATATTTATGTATGGGCTAGAATTTTTCATGCAAGGTATCTGCTTCAAACTAGGTCTTTTTTCGCATAAAACTTTATTTTTTCCTAAAGTGATTATATGGAAAATGCACTGCTTTACTATGTTTAAAAAAATCTCCCCAAATTACTTGACCAAATTTAATGCTCTCATATTTTTAAGCAACTTCCTGTAAGGAAGCAGGGAGTTACCATTCAATACAAACAAAAATAACCATTTAAAAATCATTAAAAAATTAAAAATAAATTCACAAGCTCAGTAGGCACCTACTGAAATTTAGGTAGATAAAGTTTCCAAAATGTCTTTCTTAGTTGGTATTTTTGCAGCCTTAGGCTGTAGTTTCGCAATACAATGGCCCCAGAAACCAAACCAGATTGGGAAACCTATTCACCTTGTCCATAACCACCTTCTCCCTGCCATTTGTTTCAGCCTCTATACCACAGTTCATTGCCTTTTCGGTGTAGAACTGCTTATGGGGCCATGCTACGATTTTTGTTTTTTCCTCATCCCCCCCTTTTTTTTTTTTTTTGGATTATTTCAGTGATATTCTTCACAGTACAGCCCCACATCAGTTCACCCTGTGCAAAAAGTGTGATCAAGCAAACACGAACTTCCTAAATCAGTGCATAGAGAAGACAGAATATTATTCCTTTTCCCGCCTGACTGTACATGCAACTGTCTGTCCTATTTTCCTCCATCCCAGGGCTAGCTGAGGCGAGGTGAGACTTTCCTTGTCGTTATGGCTCCCAGCTATCCTGGTCTAGAACGGGGTTTGGCTAGTTCCATGTGTACACAGACTGTATCCACCAACCTCTTCCACAGGTATGTAGACTGTATCCACCATCCGTGATTCCTATTACCTCCACAATGTCCTAATAGTATCAGAGTGGATGCTACCTGGCTCAAATGCAGGAGACAAAAGTCACATTAGTGGAGTTTATTTGGGCAAGGATTAGAAAAGTAGCAGGTCACATTCCCCAACTCCTCTCCTATCATTTGACCAAAGGCTCCCTGACCACCTCATGGCATCAGCATATGTTCAGACTCATAACAAAGAACATGCATTTTGGTACTGCAATGGGCACACATGCTTACAGCCCCCCTAATCAAACGAAAGCTGACAAATGGTGGCAAACAGCCATGCAACGATGTCTTTCCAGCCAGCCACCTGAGGAAAGAGCCATGAGTCTGTTGGGGCGGGAACAGCAGGGAATAGGCTGCGGGACAGGTGAACTCTGAGCTGGCAGTGAGGGCCAGAAAATAAGCAGAGAAAAAGGAAGAAAAAGGCAAAACTCTGAGAGGTGGTGCGAGCTGTTTTGACTTGAAGACAGAACTCAAGAGAGAGGGCCCATAAGGGGTCCACAGAGCTGGCAGCTACCAGCTCTCCAGTCCCAGGGATCTTGCTACAGGACACTGGATCTCAGAATAATACTGCTGTAACTGGAATAAGCCACTGAGATAAAGGACAAGGGAGGAAAAAAAGAATAATAATTTTTAAAAAGGCAAAAATATACTAAGAGAGGCCGAAAGAAAGAAATGAGAGTTGCAGTAGGGAAGTGACAAGGTTCAAGAACAGCTGAATAACGATATACAGGATAACGTAAAAATGAAGACTGCAAGGGAAGAGGACTATATCACAAGTAAAGGTGCAGGTGGGAGAACAAGGAAGAGTGAAGAGAAATAAAGAAATTGAGGAAAATTGGGCAGTGTGTGGCAAATGTATAAAGAATGAAAACAAAAGAAGGACAGACTTACATATTGAGCTTAGTACATTCAATTTATGCTCCTTCATTTTATTATAACTTTTCTGGCAGATAATTTATACTGTATATTTGGGGGAAAGGAGAAGTTCCTGTTAAATACCAAGTTTACATCACCATCAGAGGCCACCCTGGGTTCTGCAGCTCAGCAACTGCTGAGACTGATGAATTTTTATATATATTTATAAGTTCCCAGAGTACCCATAGACCATCCAGCAGACAGGGAGCTTATCAACTATTTAGAGAAGTGTCCTTGGAAAAAAGCATATTTTTTCCAAACTGAGAATTACATGTAATGCTTCTGAAGAATGAGGCCATATTTCTAGCTTCATGGTATTTGTTTATGCAAAATATAGTGATATTTCTATCCAAGAAGCATTTCTAGAAAAAAAAAGTTGGAGCAAATGTTCTTTTTCTAAGTAAAAATGGAAGATTTCCAAACTGGACCACCGGGGGAGCTGTTCACTGAAGCAGCATTATGGGCTGCCAGAAAGTAGCTCTGAGAGGTAGGAGAGGGTAGGGAGAAAAGGGGAGAGGAGAAAACAAGAACATGTGACACACGAGGACTGATGGCACGGTGAGCAGTTAAACAGGTTGTGCCATGACAGTTAAGGGTTTTATTGGATAAACTGCTGAACTAAATCAGAAAAACAAAGCCCTCTGGAAAAAATAAAAATAAAAAATCCAAGGCTCAACCCTGGCCAAAACAAGAGCCCTATTCAAGGAAAAGAAAAAGAGTGAAGGAGAAAGGAAAAGTTACCATAAGCTGTAATTCACTTAGGCTGTAATAAAATTCTGGTTTATTACAGAATGTTCTCAAAAGCACTTTCTTGCTTGCTACTCCTTCTCCATACCCTAAGCAACTCCATTCCCTGGAGTAATTCAGAAAACTGGCAAGTGGGGAATTAAGTATTAAATGGTGCAAGACAAAAAAAAAAAAAAAGAGCATGGACAGAGAAGACCTCAGAACTGGATTCTGGAGACACCTTTATCAGACTAAAATGATGCATCAAGTTATCCAGTCAAATGAGTATGATTTACAGAGAAGAAAAAAATTAGTTACTAGCTCAAATCAAAGAAGCTGGTTCACATTCTTCCTCCCCCACTTTTTGACAACATGTAGTGCTTCATTCTGGAAGCTGCTTTCAATGAAGTCCACATAATAGCTCACTCAAAGTAAACTTATTATCTCTGTGAATAAAACTGGGAAGATCTGATGCTGAAATAAAGATCATCACAAAATTGGGAGGTGGAAGACCTCCTCCTCTGGGCTCAGATGGGCTGCTGCAAGCCAACAGGACCATCACAGGCTTGTAGCAGGAGACCTCATCCACGCATTATGGAAGGGTGACGTCAAGTTCCACAAATGACATTAACGCTATCCGTTAAGGTATCGTGGCTGTAAAACTAGAAAGCACAGCAGATCCAGTACCTGATGTTCAATATGGACCTCACGAATACTGGACAACCAGTTCAAAAGTAATTAAATCAGTGTCAAAGTCTCGAGCACTAAACAGAGATCAAGTCACAAAATGGTTATAGAGAAAACAACAAAATTAGAATAAGAATATGAACCAAGGATGAAACAATATTTAGGAATAACGTATACACTCCATCTTCCTGCAGCTTTTCAGAATAAGTAAAGGGTGTAGATATAAGTGCTCAGAAAATCCTTTGTTCTTCTGTCAGGTATGCAGTGGTATATTATTAATAGATATTAATGGTGGATCTGACCAAACCAACTTCACAGAGCACCTTCTTACAGGCAATAACAGTAAGAATACGGATGCAGTGACAATATTCAACCTGAAATGTGTCAATATTTTCAAGATCCTAGAAGATGACCCTTCCTTGATGGAATGAATTCACCTTCTACTGCAATTAGAAGAATCACCAATCAAGAAGTCACTTAAGCTGCCTTGTTCAGTGGCATCACTGTTATTCAGCAGAGTGATAGAGACAGGCAGCACAAGCCTGAGCCCACTAGAGCAGTGCAATCATTGAGATGCTTAAGTTTCAAAAGCCAAAGGACAAGAAACAGTGGTTATTCACTCTCACATGACTTCATCGATAAAGAAGATCCGCTTAAGAAAGAACTGCTGGGAGTGGACTGATGGGACAACATGGGTCACTTAAAAGAAATGGGATCTTTGTTCCATTTAGAAGACATCCAGAAGCCCTGTACTTATCTCTGCAGACAGTAGGAAGCTTCAGTGCAAGATACTGGACGAAGAGCTGGGAAATGAGAACACTGAAATGTCCTGTGCTACATCCAAGTTGATTCAGAGGACCTCTGTGGCAATATTTAGATTCATCTTTGAAGAGCGTGAGAAAAATACAACAGATATTTGAAAGACCAAAGTAACATTAAAATCCAATGAGTGAGATCAGCTTCTTAAGAAAGATAAAATGGGTGAGCAAGATTAAAACTGTAATAATAATATTAAGTCAACCTTGGAGAAACAATCATTATTATTCAAATAAGAGCGATGAGGAGATAAATTTTATGTATGTTTTTCCAATTGCTAAGATTTGTTTAGAATATTTTAAAAACAGGTCTAACAAATGAGTATAAGAAGAAACTTGGCCTCACGCCTACAAAATTATTGAAGATAGTAAGGAGTGGTTTATCTATACAGTTTCTGATTCATTGTAAATGCAATGAGTTATTAATTTTAGACATTAATGTATTGCTGCAAACACCATGAGCAATTTAAATTCTGGCATAGAGACATTACTGCACCTGCAACATGAAGATAGAATTGTGTGTGATACTCCCAAGAATCTCAAACATTTGCTAAAGTAAGAAATTCACTACCCTGTGGTTTCTACTATATTAGGATTCCTGGTTCCAAAAAGGGCCTTTAGTTAGCAGTTTAGAGACAATCTTTACAGTACTCCCTGCTGTTCTTGTTGTCTGCAACAACAGATTGTGTCAAAGACAAAGCCAGAATCCACAGAACCTTAACGGAAATAATAAAACCCAGGTATATAAATACATGTATTTTTCCAGACATTGCATTGAGTATTTCCATTCACTGTACATACACAAATGTTAGGAACTATGGTGGTAGTTGCAGTGAGCAGTGTATCAGCCCTGCATGTGGAGAAGCCTTGCTAGATTGCTTAGCTGCACACTTTCCAGAAGACTCCTTCAGCTAAGCAGCCCTCAGATGAGCACAGGGATTCGAAATGGACAATTAATATGTGTTACCAGATGGATGCATGCACAGTATAACCTGCTGTGGGGCTGAATATACCTGTGATTGATGCAGGAATAGTTTCTCTTATTTTGAGACTGTGTCATGCATAAATCCAGTAAGGTCCTATCATCGGGGTAATCAAGAGTAACAGCCCCCTTTCCAGATCACCATGACCATCTGCCTGTTTACCTGGAATGATTACTTACATTAGGAAAGGGACTGCACATATGTCAGCATATAACAAACTTACATAAAATTGCACAGGCCTACCCAACCAGCAATCATGCAGTATACTGCTGATAGCACTAATTTCCAACAAGAGCAAAAAGCTGAAAATCAGCCTCTAAAGATGCTTTGTCATGGTACACGTATGTTGCCCTCAGCGAGAAGTCCATCAGCAACACTATGAAACTTCACAACGGAAAAAGGTTACAGCTGAAAGATTCCATACAGTGTGTGAGCATTTCTCTTCCGTGCAGAATTCAAGAAGCATGACAACTGTGCGAGACCAAGTATAAGAAGAATTGAAGAGTATTTACACAAATACTACAAAAAAGAGTAGAAAAACCGTAACAAGAGGGAAATCTTACTCAAAAAGGGAAAGGTCAGAACAGAGTTTTGCAACCCAGAAGCAACAGATCCCAGTAAACAAGTCTTCAGGAAAAAAAACACATCTAACAAATCATGTCCTCTATATAGAGAGAGGGTCCTACATGTAAGGTATTATTCAAAACAAAAAGAAACTACAGCTAGAGCAACTCACTGAAAGCACAATCACATTCATAAACAGTATGCTGAGGGGAAAAAAAAAGTTTAAAATACAGAATAAACGCTAGACTAACTGGATATAAAATGGGCACAGATAAACATCAATCAGAAATCATAGAGAGTTTTTTAACCACTAATGGTATGAGAGTTTGGTATAGCCATGTCTGAGTAACAGGGGCAACCAGGTTTCAGAGCTAAATCCCTTCATAAACTGATCAACAATAGAGCACCCTACAGCAGCAAACATGTAACACTGGCACGAGGGACAGAGGAGGCCCTGTCAAGGCCTAGGAAACTCCAGGATTTGGAATCCTTTTGAACCCTCTGGATTTTTCTGTTGTTTTGTCATAATTTTCCAGCTAACAACTTCAGTGAGATACCATCCTGAGTGGAGACCAAAAGTTAAAAGTAGAGAAGATAAGGCCACTGCATTTGAGATACTGACTAAAGTCACGACATGGAAGATGCTCAAAGTCATAGCAGATATGCCACAGGCATGGAAACTAAATCAATTTCAGTGAACAGATTTTGTACATTGAATAGAAACGGACAATTGAAAGCAAGTATTTTTCCCAAGATTGCCTGGGCTGGACATACTATTCTGTCCCATGGAAACACCAGCTAGAGAATCTGTGATCAAAGCATACTGATATATGATATGGGGAAATATTAACATGGCAATGCTGACTATATGGCTTGACAAAAGCATAGCAGATAGTGTGTTGAAAAAAAGGTAAACCAAAATCTACGGAGGGAAGCAGGAGACAGGACACAAGGAATGAATAACTTTTCCATCTGGAGAAACAACTGTGCTCTGTGGAAAGAAACTTGCCAGATGGTTCAGGCAGAGAAGGCTACCCAGTATAAAAAGAGGGAAAGAAGATAAGGTAGACCTGAGAACGGAGACGTCATTCCTAATTTGAAGAAACTCTGGAGAAACCCAGTCCAAAAGACATTCTGGGAGAAAAGCAAAGACCAGAAACAAATCCTCTGTTAAGGGAATTTAACAGACCATCAATAAAAAGTTTCATTTCAGTATAATTGCTGGTAAAGCTCACCGTGTGTCCTTAAAGGAATGTTTCTATCTTGTGCATTTCTTCCCACCCTTTAGGTCAGTGCAGCAAAATATGCACAAAATCCACAAGCAGCTACACTATATTTCTGGTCACAAGAGAGGCATGCATCAGCCCAAAGGTCCCATTTATTAAATTATTCCTTTTCTTTGTATAAAAAAAATAAATACAGAATAGTACACAAAATACATATTCACATTCTGGATGTGTTTGTTCAATTATGTGCTACATTGCTTTCGTAAAACTTAAGAATCATCCAAACCATGTTAGTTCCCATACTCTATCCCATTGTTCAAAAATGGATTTTGAGCGAATGAAAGCAATATCTAAGACTGATCTTTAAAGTGAACTAATATGCACACGTTTCTAAATTAATTGTAATATCTCAGTATATCCTAATAAATTTTAGTAAGCCCCCAGTTTAGATTAAATGTGATCATACAGTGTCAATTCTTTAAGCTCACTGCAGCATAGAAACTGCTATTCCGCTTGTTTAGTAAAATCTAGCTGTATAGGACAGCCTGCACTACAAGGGAGTTCGTTACGCTATAATGAATGTTCTGTAGACATGAAGCAATATAGGTAGTTTGCTACAAACGCCAGCAACAACTTGGTTAAAGAGGCACGTTATTTTTACAAAAGACATCCTTTTCTCACAGCTAACTTATTAAAAAGCTTGTTTAGAAAAGCTCTGTTATGAAGTCCCAGAATCATTCAATGACCAAGCTTTGGTATTGGCACAATGAAAACTGTTTGACGTATTTCATCTTTGTTACTACAAGCAGTCACTTTTATCTTAAAAGTGAATTTGTAAAGGCTGATCATTGGTGTTGTCTTCTGATGGAATATTAAATACCAATCCATACTGCCAGTCTGTTTATTTCTGCAGGTTTGCAGTACTTGACCTTAAGATGCAAAATAAACTTGCGCTATGTGAACAGCAGACCTGAGGCAGACCTTACGTCTGCCACTGACTTGCGTGACCCTTCCTTCACCTCTATGGTTTTAAGAAGGACTTTAATGATATTTTTCTGCCACTGAAGGTATATTACTTCAGTAACAAATTTTCAAAGTACTCTGGGATCGAATTAAAAGGCACTACATAAGTAATCTAAAATAAACTCCCGAACGGAAGCATCCAGAACATTTCAAGCTTTCCACTTATCCCAAGGTTTGATATTAATCACAAACTTCAGATATAGAGCTGATGCAAAATCTTTAGAACCATTACTATATTATAAGAAAAGTTATATATCACACACAGTAATACCTGGTTTAGACACCTTAACGTTCATTTACCTAATGCTAACAATTTAACATCCATGCAGAACACGTTGCAGTCTGTCCCAGCTTACTTTACTTATCAAGCTTGTCGGATGCTAAATACCATCAGATATAGGAGTTTGACATCAGCCACAGAAATTCCATGATTCTGTACGTCATTCTGCAGGGAAATCCGAATTTTACTACTTACAGAACTCTTTTTTTTTTTTTAAATGAGCCAAGGTAAGTCAGGCAAAGAGAAATACATGTATTAAATAAGCAAGAGTACCTACTAGGCCTACTATCGAACAGAGCTCAACAGCTAAAATATGAGTAGTTAAAGCTTAAGGAAACTTTCGATGTGGAAAACCAATACAACAAGAAGCACCAATTCTGAGAACTCTGCAACCTTTACAGCTGCGGCCTTGAGTACATTTTCGCTGCACAGAGCTCTTTCCCTGGAAGGGATGAATAGGGGAGGAAAGTGGTGCTGAATGATTATTCTGTCTGTTTGCAAGAAAGAAAATCTGGCTTCCAAATGAACAGCAGCTCAGAGACGCTAGAGCACCAAGAGGTGGACAGTAGGAATTTATCTCTGTCAATTTAAGCCCAAGACAGAAAAAATGACAACCACAAAAATGCTTTATGAGGGCACTTGAACAAACACTTTGGAAGTCCATGGAGAATAATATGTGGTTTCAAATTTTTGTAGACTTCAGCAAAGTCATTTCTAGGTCTTTAATCTTTTTAATGGACTGGCCATATACATTTTGAAAAAGATTTAGTCTGCAGTAGAGAGACTTGGAAGAATTTGTATAACTGCTAAGCATCTACAAGCAGAAAAAATAATAATATTGCATCTTTTATTTGTAAGGTATTCTGCTGTGATTACAATATTCCTTCTTTTCACCAGAGAATAATCTCTCTGCTGAGGTTCAATAGACAAGATGGAGTTCATAAAATCTGAAATATGACTGTACATGATGCCTTATAAAACATGATAGTTTTTTTTTTTTTTCAATAAAATGTATTGGTTTAAGGACATACAGAAGTAAAACAACTTTTTTTTTTTTTTAAACTTTGTGCTAGTATAATAGTAGAACGAAATAGTTCTTTTTAAAATAGTAAACGTGCACGGACTCGAAACCATACGACCGTGACACGTGCATAGCGCCAAAGTGCAGCACCCTCGGCTGCCCTGTTAAGTTGTGCAGAAAACACCTACTGTAACCGGCCCGAGGGGAATCAGGCTCCCGTTGGGGGAGAGAAGGGCGACGGCAAGCCACCCGCCAGCCGGGCGGCAGGCGCAGCGTCCCTGTGCCTCCCAGGGCCCCGAGGAGAGCGAGCGGGTGAGCCCGCTGAGCACCGCGCCGGGCCGAGGCGGGGAGGCCGCGGGCCGGGCGGGGACA
>VXAL01012002.1:1032141-1069736 GCA_013399475.1 Chauna torquata
TCAGACTAAAAGAAAACTCCCCCGCCCCCCTTTTCTTCCTCCTTCTCCCTCTGCCTTCCTCATAACTCCGTCTACCTCCTAGCGCTGCCGTTCCCACTTGCCTCGGGTCATTACCATCGATACCAGCCGCCCGCTTTCCCTAGCGTTTCGAGGGATTGCCGGGGTTTCGCTCCAGAGGGCGACCCGCGCCGAGGCCCTGGTCCCGCCGCTGCCGCCCCGGCCCGCCTCTCCTCAGCCCCGCTCCTCAGGTAACCGGGCGGCCCCAGCCCGGCTGAGACCTTCCGCCCCAAAACCATCAGGGAAACTGGAACGGACCCTGCTGGGGACATGTGTTTGAGTAATGAGCGTCACCGCCACCACCGCCCCGAAGGAAAAATCCAGCCGTTTTAAACCCCAATGTGAGACATTCCCCTCCGAGGGGGCAGACGTGACCCTGCCGTCTTCCAGACTGATCGCTTTCAGCGGGCTGAAGTAGTTCGTAGACATCCCCCATTAGAGCTTTGCACCCCTGCCCATTTCATACCCTTGTGTCTTCCACAGACACCCCCAAGTGAAATGCTTTGCTGCTTTTGCGTCTCTGCTTTAACTCCTCCTAACTCCCGAGCTAGCCTGGCCGCGACATCCACTTGTCACCGGGCTAATAAATAAACCCCGCCACAGCCTTAGATGCCTCTTTTTGTCAAGCTCCCTCCAATGCATGCACGTTCTGCTACAATATGCATGCCCAGAGTGCAGCACAGTTAACTGTCTTAAAGCTTGAAGACACTGGAAGTACATGTAAGAAAGTTGTTCAGTCCAGCTTCTTGATGAGCAAAAGTACGCACCACGATCTTTTTCCTTCATAAAACTAAATAATTAGTACACGGCGTAAAAGCTGTTTCCTTCTTGAACGTTTACACCCCTGCTTTGGGCATTCCCGTCTCTAATCCCCTACGGGTGGGGCCGTGGCATTTATATTTTAATGCCGGTCCCTTATTTTTGTGTTAATAGGTTGAGGTGCAGTTGTGAATTCCATGCTCAAGCCTTCCCCTGGATACACAGAGGGTTTCTTCCATGTCGGTCTCCAGAGGGATTACCTGGGACCTTAGAGCTCCACCTAGTGAGTTTTATGGCATGCTGTAGCTGAATCGTTCATCCCAGTAAAGATCACTGCATCAGCCAACATAATTAACTCGTTAACACCACGCGCCAATCTTGCTTAGAAAGGCCTCTTATTTTCAAAGACTTTGTAAGTATGAGTTTTGCCTGGGTGAAAAAGGCGGCTAAGCTTCCTTATTAGATTTTCTTGTTTCGTTTTGTTTTGTTTTTGAAATTTCATAATTGGCCTTGTCATTCCATTTCATGAAATCATGCTACTTCGAGATAAATTGCCTGAAAAGTGTATTTTCCATGAAGGAATTCACTAGAACAGTCTAAAAATGAACTACGTCAACTTTTTCAAAGTCACAATGTAATAAAAAGTTTGCTACAGCAACAAAATACTCCAATTGCCTTGGTGACTTGCTCTCTAGCATGCATTAGAAGTGTCACATTAAGTGCATATGTTAAATTACTCTTACAGAAATAACTGCAATTGTCTTGCATCTTCCCTGATGCTATGCATTTATCATCTGTACATCACTAACACTACCCACGTGGCACTCTCGGGAGTCACCTTGATCCAATCTATCACACTACCCATGTATTTCCTTGTACATCCCAAGGGTGGCATGCAATTGAAAGCTAAGGATTCTTCATAACATCTGCCTGTCATCTAGCAAGCTTCCCCCCCCTTAAAATGAAAAACCTATGTGGAAATACAGTGTGGTACAGTGTTTATCAAAAGAAGGCCTGAACCTTAAGTTAGGATCATCACATCAATAAGGAACACGATCTACAGTGCCAGGCTGAATATTTTCATAAGGGTCTTTTCAGCAGTTTTCCTTTCTAATGGCCACATCTTAGAAAAAGGAGCCTCATGGATTTTCACCTTTTCCACTTACAATTATGCTTCTGTGCTTGTTTATAATCATATAACATCTCTGTGTCAATTACACAGATGCTTCTATGAAAAACTTAATATTGGAAGTACTGACCAAGTAGCTTCTTCCAATGTAGAAAGCTTCAGAGCCAGTTGCTTGATCGTAAATCTCCACTGTATAAACTCTGGTGAGCAAGAGCTACTTGAATCTGAGTGGTGGCTCCTAGCCTGGGAATGATTGCCATTGTTTAAGGCTTTCTACCATTGCCCTTGAACTCTGCCTGGAAAACTTTTGGGCAGTCTGCAGCAACAGCTTGTGTGATAGCAGACTTCTCAGGCTTCTAATGTGTATATAAAAAAAGTTTCATTAGGACCCACCTCTTTACAGCATAAGCATAGAAGGTCCATGAACACCTGCGTACCAGGAAGGCCAAGAGCATTAATAGAAGCATGGCTGCTGAGCAGTAGCCTCACCTCCAAAACACTTTAAATCATAGACACGTATCATTCCAAAATATACTTTGAGAAGACAGGAAATACTTTGAGAGGATGGCATCTGCAGAATTACTTGGTTTCCCAATTTGCTATTTAAGAACATCTGTACATTGGGACAAGCACAGCCTCAGCAGGCAACACAAGCTAATGGACAGGGCTAGGAATCAAAAGAACAGTTACTGTCAAGCTACGCAAACTTGAGTAAATTGCTTTATCTCTCTGTTTCTCTTTCCTCCTTTTATCCATCTTGCCCATTTACAGGGCAGGTCTACTGTAGCGTGGTCTCTCACTGTATTAATACAGCAACTTGCAAAATAACGTACTAGACTTACTTTGCCTTCCCAGAGGAAGACAGAGGAGGCTTTCATAAGGCCTGTGAGACACAGAAACCCCAATAGGACAATCCTTGTATTTAGCTTAAGTTCTTCTCTTTCCCTCAGGTGCAGTATGAGGGACTGAGTGAAATCTGTCTCCCTTGGATAGGACAAAGAGGCCAGGTGCTAGAATTTGTGCAGGAAGCATATATATTCTTTGTACCCTAGTCCTTGTGTCTCCAGACTTTTTACTTAAATCTTTCTGTTCTGAAGAAACAATGTAAAACCAGCTTTTCAGAGCAATATAGAATATTTTCCATTTCCGCATGTACTGGGAGGAAGCTTTTGAAACTAGAGGCAGTGGATATGTAGAGTGCCACACGCTCAATCCCATATTACTCCTTTCCAGGAAAATACTGTCTAAACTTCCCTGAAGTAGCAGCATGCATCTGAAATATTTTAACGATTTGTTCTTGTACTTGGTGGGGGGGGAAGTCCACCAATTGAATACATCCATAATTAAAGTTTTATACAAGAAGCAGAATCCATGATAGAATTCAGTGTCAGAGGGGTAGATCCCCTCCCCCTCAGGGGGATGAGGAATTATATAGCAGTTGCCATAACAGTTCAAAATGAGATATTTGTTGCATAGCTTTGGTGAGAATGTGTTCAATTTTATTTCATTCTCTCATCAGTGAGACATCAGGTTAGCAGCTTGTGGAGGTAAATTTGGCTATTTTGGCCAAAAAATGTGTAAGTCAGCGCCAAACTCTGAAGAGATGCATCAATACATGCTGGAGGACAGCTCTTCTCCTATTTCTACTGTAATGTTACCTTCCTCCAAAACATGTCTCCTCTACAGCCTCCTGACCCTCCCCTTTCATTGCCAGTGTGCCAGAAGAGTTAAAACTTGTACAAATACATTTTCTTAAAAACCTATAAATCTTTTAGCAAGGTAGATCACAATATGCCTCATTGAGCATCTACAAATTCATAAGTTGCTTTCCCTTTAACTGTCTTATGAACAGTTTTCCATTCAGAAATGCGATAGCAGCTAGAGAGAAAAAAAAAAGAGTAATGGAGGTTTTTTTCTTGCTTGGATTGTAACAACTGAGATGGAAAGATGACACTGAAGAGCTGGAACATACTGCCATCACCACAAAGAGTAGATTAGATCCTCTGTTACTTATACTCACTCCATCCCGGTAAAAAGCATGTTTTGCCAAGACGAAGATTGTAACTCAAGTGAATGAAGACTTGATGCATAAAGAGCTGGGTACAATTTCACAACGTATATTACACAAGAGATTTGTTTCAGCAGTCTCCCGTAAAATGAATAAGGGAGACCTATAAAAGGTGCAAAAGGAATGACACAGAACAAGGTTGTATGTACTGCCTGTTGTGTGATTACACCACAGCAGGTGGAAGAAGAAGACACGGACCTGTGTGAGAGATGCAGCTGAAAAGGATGCTTTTCGTAAAGTCCTGTTTGTTAACTCTGTTGCCAAAATACTAGCAGAGGTGGCAATGTGTCTTTTTGTTCACAAGGACATTGACAGCAGCATTCCGAAATGGTTTAGTTTTGGGAAGTGAAAGCATAATGGAACCAGAAGGGAAATATCAAGGCAATTTAAGAAGGGGGAAAAAAAAAAAAAAAAAACCTAGGGAAATAGCAACTGAGCATTCAGATTTCTGTGCCAGTAAAAGTTACAGAGAGAAAGGATGGTGAGAACACCCTCTTGTTTTTGAGCCACACCAACTGACTGAAGCTAAGCCGCAACATAATTTACCTGGAGTTCACAGAAAGATGTAGAGGATGCTAAAAAGCCAGAGTTGAATCCTGTGCTTGACTACAAAGGGGATAACGCAAGCAGGAATCCATTGCTCTTTGTCCATCCCTTGACTTCAGACAAGTGCAGGATCAGGATTTTAACTCAATGCCTCCTCTACAGAAGCCTTCAAAACAGAGATATTTTTGCTAGTACAACTTCTGGCTCCTGATCTGGTACAGACTACTTACCATAGTATTCTTATCATTGTCACCTCAGTTATTCTCAAAATGAATGTTACCAATTATTGTGACTGCGTACAAATATGTTGTACTGCAGCTGTTTTAACGTCATCCCCTTGAACACCCAGGGTTGCACAGTCTAAAAAGGTCAAGCAACTCAGAGGAAAGTACTCTCATGGGTATTTTAGACCTATGCCAGTCAATTTGAATCTTAAATCATGGATACACATTAATTGCTCTGACTGTACAGGACAGCAACAAGAATTACAGTAATCCAACAGCTAAGAAAGCTTTTGGGTTGTTTTAGGAGACATAAGACCTCAAACTACTTTATGATTACTCCTGTTAAAGTGAACTTCTTAGAAAAAAAAAAAAGGGCTTCAGCTGACTCTGATTTCTTTCTTCAAAGTCCTGATTAGGACACTCGGTCAGAGACACTTTCTGTTGTTCCCTTTCTTACTGCTATCCAAGATCTGCAGGCAATTATCTGTGCTTTCCTGGTCTAATCAAGGCCCCAGACATGTAAAGAACACTGGAGCATGTGCATATCCATCAGCAGAACTACTCTTGCATACAAGACTTCTGATAGGACTGACTCAGCAGGATCAGAATCATACATTGCAAGATAAACAGAAGGGGCTATGACCTCTACTTACAGTCCCTTTATCCTTCAGCTTAGCTCAAAATCAGATGTGGGGAGTACCATGGCTCTAAGCCACACGGGCTGTCCCTTCTCTGTAGAACGCACCATGACAGTAGTTCAGAGGAAAAGCTGATTCCGCTTCACAGAAGACTTCAATATTGTGAAAGTTGATTTTGTTCCAATTCAGAGCCCTGCCTACCCCCAAAAAACACTCCCAGAAGCCCCAAGACTTCCAGAAACTGCAAGTTTCAACTGCAGCCTGGCTGCAGAGGTGTGTAAGTTAGCAGGACACCTTTCCCAAGTTGTGGCCAGATTCTGTCAGAACCCTGCTTCAGTTTTTTCAGACCTTTCCTGAACCCCAAATATTTCAGTTTAAATATTAACAGCAGCAGCAAAACTCTAGGAAAATTCTAAGAGTTCTTTAGTCAAAATTTCTCCTGACTCCACGATTCCACAAACAATCTAAGGCTGTTTCTCAGGACACATGCATGCAGATGGGAAAGAAAAATATCTGTAAAGCAGCCTGCTTCTGCAATTTTCCTCCTTCCCTACCCATCCACCCTACCACTGATGGCTGGAGTGAGATTTGTGTGGTCGTTCAAAATTCTGCATTGCATAGGGAGACCCACAGTACCAAAGCTACTCTCAAGTCTTTCCCTTTAATTTGCTCTAATATGAAAAGGAGCCAATGCAGCTGAAAATCAGATGATTTTGTATTTTAGCATCTATTCAATGTACTGCAGAGAAAAAAACTTCCACGGAAAACATCTGGAGGACCAAGGACCAGGCTGGGGAATCAATCCCTTTACCAACCTAAGTCCTAGCTAGCTATGTAGTGGGAAGGTCATTCAGCTGGTACAGATTTGCGTACAAATTTCCTAAAACCAATATGCTTATTTTAGTGCAAGGGTATGTACTTATCCCCTTGTTTAGCTGCAATCTTTACTGCACGTAATCCACATGGTGTAAGAGCCCGTTGATATATAAACTTGATCTTGAGCAAGAAGTATGAACTTGCATGGAGTGTGCTAAAGAAGAGCTCTAGATTAAGTCCTGTTTCATCCGCTAAAGTCTGGTCTATTACCAGTAATATTCTGCATCCTAAACAAAACCTGCGTTGAGCAAATAGAGTTTTATTCCAAACTAGATGTGTAGGTAGAAATATAAACACATGTAATTCTTTATACTGTAATTAAATGCATTTTAATTCAGTTATTCAGTTCATCCAACACAGCTTTGATCAGAGAGCCTGCATCTCCCCTGGTTTGACTGCAGCCTTTTCAGCTGTGTCAGATGAATGTACGATGAATCTCTCCAGCTGTCACCTGGAAAGACAAGCGAGTGTACAGAGTAGATGGCAGAGAAAAGGTAGACCTATGGTCTTGTACCATGAGGACCGTGGTGTCCACTTGATGAGAAATAACTAGCAGAGCAGCACCACAGGGCAGTCGCTCATCACTGCATTTAAGACTGACCAAGAGAGAAGCAGAGATGGAAGTTCAGAATCGGAACAAGCAAGGTTCTGTCTCCTATTGCCCTGCAGTAAGCAACTCCATTGCTATCTATAGCTATGCACAGATTAGCTACAGAGTGTGACAGCCAACACATTTCAGCCACTTCCCAGTAAACAGAATTGTGCTTCTGAACAGAGAAGTGTTTAAATCAAGGAAAGGATGATTTTCCCTCAGTGTCTTTTAAGAGAGAAGAAAGAGACACGGTCTTACCTTACAATAGGATCTTTAAAATACTTCGATGAAGCTTCTTTAACTACTGGAGCATTATTTAACTTTTTAGAAGACTGAAACAACTTCTTTTACAGAAAGATAAGCTGTATTCTCCACATTTTTCAATATTCATACACTTAAAATGATGATGCTGAGCACTACTGTGAGCATTACCAAGGTCAGATGACCCTATTCTCATCCAAAAGAATAGCCAAAGTACATGAAAAATAAATTGTATCTAAGAACACAGTTGTGTCCTTTCGGTTTTGATAGGTGCAATACTAGTAAACCTCAGTTCTCATAGGGCTGTGCAGCAACAGACAAAGGGCATGTTTTGAGTAGACCCATGCTGCGCTTCTAAACACACCAGATGAATCTGATGGAAGGAAACTAACATGGTCATTGTTGCTTAAGACAATCTTCCAACACAGAAATAACAGAAAATATCCAAGCCCAAATCTTTGCATCAGGCTTTTCTACTGCATCAAGCAATGACTCTCCCTTCTCAAAAAAAAAAAAAGTCTATCCACCCATTGGTGTTGATATCTGCAGTTCTTCTAACCTGAGTTTGCAGAGACTTTATCAAAACAAAAGGTCAGGAAAACCTTCAGTCCTCATACCACATTTTCCTCAAGTCCCAGGATTACATTTCAGTGGCCTATTCCGACCGCAGGTGCAATGGAAGTTACTGTCAGGGAGCCCACACTCATGGGCCGTGCCCATACAGACACGAGCCCCTTTTCCCAATACTGCTGTGAAGGACTCAGAAGTTATCACTTATCCCGGCATAAAAGGTGAACATCCCTCCACAAATCTCTCTCACCAAAAGCTTGCTGCTCCCCTACAGTAGAATGCTTAACTCACATTTTCCCAGTAACCATCTTTAAAGGAACCAGGAATTAGTCTAGTAGCATATATCATCTTTAAAAGCACTGCCTGCTCTGTTACACACTTACAGAGGCTTTTCAAATACATCATCCTATCCAAATATAAAGTAACAACTCCAGAACCATTTGAAAAACCCTATCATCGTTTTCTGCTAAATGACTTCTTCTCCCTAAGGGCTCTCCGGAGGAGCCAATGCTTTAGTGTGCTAAGCTACCTATGAGACAGCTGAAGCTCAGACTAACTCAATTCCTGACAGGCAGCTGCAGTTTCAGGTGGTGTGAAATAGCAAATGAAAGAGAAAATCTTCAAACAGAATTAAATGCAGCATTCTCAGGAGGCCTTTATATAGAAAGGGTAAAAGTCCATTCACCTTAATCCTGCATATTATCCTGTTCAACTGAATGGGCATAGCTGTAAAAAGACAGCAGGATTCGGTCTCATATACTTACTGTTCCTCTTTTCAAATTAAACAAAATGCACTATGTAGACCTATGCAGTTTGTTAGTATTATGTCATTTGGGATGGACCAGGTTAACACAGGTATATTAAATTACAGTGAAAGTAGCTGTCAAGAGAATAGCATGGTAAGACTGGTTCACAAAGGTATGCTCAGAAAGCTTGCAAAAAATAGGAAAAATGCATACTACCACTAAGTGAAATAACAGGAAGCAGAAGCTACTGACTGCTTGAGAGTTCCCTGATAAATTCGCATCATACTTGAACCAAACATAAAACATTTGGAAGAATTTCAATCAAATACCTATAGCAGAATTATAGAAGAGCAAAATCAATACTCGTCCGACCAATTTCCAAGTGAATGTAAAGAATCCTTGCATACCACATTAGGTGTATGTAGAGATTTACATGGGTCAAGACCAAGAGAGAGACTTCCACCGATCCTGCAGTATGCCCTAGAGGCTGTGACCTATGGGGGGGGGAAAAAGAGTGGTGTGGTTTTCATACTGTCTTCATATTTCCCAATGAGTCCTTAGACAGGAGGTATTGTTAGCTGACTGGGTGAGTCAGCTGTAGGTCTGTTTTGCACTGTTGAAATGGCTTGAAGCAAACAGGGAGCAAATACTTAACATTCAATCTTTTATTTTTGCTGCATGTTATTAGTAAGCACACGTAAGATTTAGTGCTACATGTGCTGTACTGATACAAGATTTAGTGGACGTTCAGAGCCTGCTTTATCATCTCAGGTTCCTCTCTTTATTCTTAGACAAGTTGACCTACATGCAAATGTTTATTGAACAGGCAAAGACATGGTGATATCTACCTTCTACAGCTTTCCCTGTAGGTTTTTGTCTTCAGCTAGCATGTGATTAAGTGTTCAAATAGGGTCTCAATTCTCATCTCCTTTCAACCTCTGCACATACAACCCAACAACTCAAAACCATAGACCTTTCTATCGGCTTCATTCAGCCTTCATTTGTGCACTCAAGTTTGTACCAAGGAGGTGGAAACCCTGACAGATCTGAATGGCAAGCTGAACAACTCTGTAGGGTGCAAAACAGTAATGTCAGCCCTGTGGAAATGTTGCATTGCATATCCTAGTTCAATTGAACAGAACGGACATCCAGGAGAGCCCACAACTGTGTCTGTAGTGGAAGGATACCTCAGGTGCCTGGGCAAGGACTGTGAGTGCTGACAGCCATGCCAGCCACAATCATCTCTTCATCACTTTGCACTCCCATTGTTTGCTGGCCACGGCTTGTCAGCCTGGGACTGCATATGCTGTTTTGGGAGGAAAGTGCAATTGGGACTTTGCCTCTAGGTACCAAAGTTACACAAACATTACTCCACAACAGGCACTGACATAATGCAGGTGAAGAATGACTCCTACACCAATCTGTAGAAACTTCAGCAGGTTCCCAATATGCAATTTCAAAAATTATTATGAGGCCAGTATTGTACAACTCTTCTGCACAAAGACATCGATAAATATTCATGAATTAGGTCTCATAACACAGAAAATGGGAGTATTACTCTCCCTTAGTAAAGACAAAGAAAAGAAAGTACAGATAGGTTAAGTGACTTTCTCAGGTTCACATGGGAAGTTTGGAAACCCAGAAATAGAGTCAGAGTCAAGACTTTCAAAGGGATTTCAGGTATCTCTATTATACAACTTAGAGTGGCTTAAGGTATCTCTATTATACAACTTAGAGTGGCTTAAGGCAGTAACTGCGCGCTCGATGCATGTTTGAAATCAGGCCACTTGAGTTGGTCCACAGTCAGGTAACCATCGCTACTTATGACCTTGGCAAAACTTAGTCCATATTCTTGACTCCTGCTCCACGGTGTTCGGTACTGCAAAGCACTGTGTGCTGTCCTACCAAGATACAGGGGGAGCTAATTAAAGACCATAACTTATCCTTAGCCACCCAAAAACCGAAGCTCAACATTCATTAAGCACTGTTTTGTTTTGTAATCTGTTCAACAGAGCCTAAATACGTTATTTATAGATTAGCAATTTGGGGTAAGTCCTGGGTTTTGTAGAATAGTTATGCTCCAAGAAATCCTTTCACTCAGAATAGATGATTACAACAGTTTCTATAAATATAAATTGTTTTACAGACAAAGGCAGACATTACAGTTTGTTCTAGTTTTCACTGAAATTAAGCCAGCAAATCTCTCATGCCAGTATTGTAACAATAATCATGCTGATAGCGTTATTTCAGTTTACCAAAGCCAAAATCCAGTACACTACTAATTAGCTCAAGCACCACATAAAATTAAGCAAAAGATAAGCAATGCTAAAGGAAATGAGTGCTAAAAAAAAAAAAAGTGTTTACACTTTGCTGGTTTCAGATACAAGCTGGACAGATATAAGCAATCCTATGTTTAACTGTAGCTTCATTCCCCCCCTCCTCCTTTTTTTTAATTAAAAAAAAAATTGCAGACTAAGATATTCTGAGAGAGCACATTTCAGTTTAAATATATGGGTTTTAGGACAGGGGAAGGAGAATAGGGCTCAGACCAATTTAAAGCTTTAAAGAAAGGCAAATCAATTAAAAATGCCAGAGGGCAAAGATTGCTTAGGAAGAGAAGAAACTTTGACAAATTTGAGATAGTTGTGTTCTACAAGGTCCATAATGGAAAACAAAATAAGTTGCATTTGTAACAGCAAACATCCACGAGAGAATAAGGCATCTGACACATCATGGATAATATGGATCTATGCTTTCACAGGCTGAATAAACCAGCTACATCACTGAGTCAGTGTTTGTTGAGTACTTTGAAGATGAAAAGCAACATATAAAATGTGAGGTGTTATTCTTAAGACACCCAAGGCAGCCAGCCTTCAAACTCAGCTGCTGAATTATTAGTCCTATTGATCTGACATTGCATTATTTTTTGCACCACAATAGTAGTTACTCAATAGAGCACAGGCACTGAAAAAACAGTCAAAACACCACCACTACCACACTTGTTATTTGGGACTTTTAAAAATTATATTCTGTTTTTTGGCAACTTATTAGGAAAAAGAAACAAAACTGACATTACTGAATGTATCTTTTGACTGTAACTATAATTTAAAAGCATTGTCCGATGTAATTTCTTTTTTCACACAGTGATTCTGGGCCAATTATTTATCCCCCTCCCTACCCCCCCATAAGAATAGTGTTTTGAAGTCAGCCAATGAAACATGTTTTATTTAAGGACTATATTCCTAGAGCAATGGATTCTTTGGAGACCTAAAGGTTGCAGAGCACTTCATTAGTTCCACATAATGAAAGAATGGTGCAATTGAAGGAGGTCTCTAAGGGAGAATGGTGTGAAAATTAGAGACCCGTCTGCTCACTTGCAAAAAAAAAAAAAAAGAAAAAAAGGAAAAAAATGCAAAAAAGGAAAAAAGGGGAAAAGGGAAAAAAAGGAGAAAAAAGAGGAAAATAAAAAAAATTGTGGATTTCCAAAATAAAGCACAGGGTTTCCATTCAGCCCACTGAGAAAGGGTGCCTACTCAATCCTCTTACCATTGACAATATAATAAAACCAGAGGAACTTTTTTGAAGTAGATCTGCACATTCCACGTTTGGATTGAGGGGCAATGGACTGTTTAAATTGCTATTTACATTTCCAGCTGTTTTACCAGTGATTTGCCCAACTTAATAGCTCTTTAAGCTTTTAAACAAGAAAATAGCTATTCTCACGATTCAAAGAAGAAACCATGGTTATTTCAGACTGCCTCTATTGTAAAAGGCTTAGACCCCTCTGTCTTTATGGATGCCCTTCCCTTTATAGTACTTCCCTTTTCCATCTCCTCCTGCTTTCTAAATCTTCTTCCACTTTTTCTAGTTCACTTTTTACGTTATATATTTTTAGTAACATAATCTTTGCTGATACTGCTGATTCAAGGAAAACGTTTGCAGGCAGCCACTAAAGTTCCCAAGAGAGACTTAAGTTAGCTAGAAAATTAGATTTGCATGTATGATCATCTGCTAGTTATTGGGGAGTTAGTTGTTAGTTAAACAAATGCTCTACAACTATTGAAAATTTGTATTTATTTATCCCCTTTCCTCTGGGGCTGTATTAAAAAAAATGGAAGTGTATACAGGCATAATGTAAACTGTATTTTCTGCTTATTTTTTCAGGCAAAGAGGAAGGCAAGGGGGTAGTCCACAAATAAGAATGAGACTAAGATGAAAGGTTAAAAAGGGGTGAAGGGAGCAGGGAGTTATTTCATATTGGCTCTACAAACCACTGCAATTATTTTGTTATAATTTGCACCATTAGTTTAACCTGGTGCTAATAAATTGTAAAAATCATGAAGAAAGAGTTCAAAAACAAAAGCCTCCCCATCCTGCCTTTCCCCTGATCAAGGCTTAAACATTTTCCTTTTACTGACTGTGAACACTGAAGTGTTCCCTGCGTTTACAGATGATTACAACAGTATTCAGATAGTGGGGCAAACAATCATATTCAAGCCATGCAGAAAATGGTAGCTGCTACGCTGATCAAAATTTTCAAAATGAATACAGTTCACTAAAGAAGATTATGGTAATGCTTGGAAAAGTGTAAGTTCTTTTCTTTCAGGACCAGATTGTACTCTACCTTAAAAATTTTGAGAGAAAGGAATTATAACCGGTATAATGCTAAACAACTGTGATTTTATTTTAAAGGTAACACTTCATATTTATCAGTCAATATATCCTAAACTAAAATTCCCATTTTTTGTACAGCTTATATAAAAAGTAGTGTATGATCCCCAAACTGACAAATTGGCTGCTAAGCAAATGTTTGTCCCAGTGTCATACACCGGAACATCACTGAGGAAATAACAGTTTCTCTAGGCAAAACAGGACCAAGAATCAATATGTATTTGAATTACTGCAGTTAAATAAAATGGCCTTCTACCTGGAATGTCTGGTCCCTTCAAAAAGGAAGGAAAAAATCTGCATACCTGAGTCGGTAACAGGTGACAAAATTCTAAAGAAAATATGTTTAAGGGTAAATCAGGTGCCCTGTTTCCCTGCAAAGAAAAAAAAGATTATCAAAAAGCACTTACAAATAAATAAATAATCAAGGTCCAGTAAGGGCTAGAAAAGCTGGAAAAACATCCAAAATTCTAAGTACCATTAGTCTTCATGAACTTTGTTAGTAAAAAGAAGTTCCACTGACTTCTAGCACTCTGCAGGAGGGTTGAAAATGAACAGTATTTAGCAGAATTTTTTTGAAAAACTGTTTACTCAGATTTTGAAAATTCTCAGGCAGCTCTGCTAGTAATGCCAAAAATAAAAGATATACCCAGGCAAAAAAAAAAAAAAAAAGTAAAAATCTAATGTGACAAATCCAGTGCTGCTTAGGAGTATTGGTGGAAAAAAACAGCACTGGAAGCATACAGCAGAAGAAAACATGAAAACACTGAAAGAATGGCTCAAAAGGAGGTTCCTTAGAGCAGGCATTCATCTCTTGGCACTCAGTTCCAAGAAACACGATGCCTTCCCACCCTACACAAGACAGACTTTTAGTTAAACATAAAATAATCCCCTTTTCAACCTTGTTGCCAGTGTGTAGTGGTAAAAAAGGAGGACTGCAAATCAGATCTTGTTCTGTGCCAAGGAGTTCTTTTATGATTTAGGTACATTAGGTGTATTCCCCTAGCCTTGGTTTCAGCAGCTAAAAATAGCATCAGGACCTATCTTCATGGAAGTTCCTACTAAAACTAGCAGAGAAAACTACTGCGTACCAAGGGAGGAGAATTAGCTTATTGTCCAAAGTCTGTTAATAGCCAAAAACCTGTGCAGCAGAGCAGCCACAGTAACTCACAATCCAAGTAAAAAGTGTTTGAAAGTCAAACTCTTGAGCAGTAGGCACAATTAATAGCAGATGCGCTCCTGTGAGCAGCTCCACTAAAATCAAAACAATTGTTTACAATAATGAAAATAGGTGCAATCACGGCTGCAGGATTAAGACCCATTCCTGAGCTGCAGGAGCCCTGTATTAGAAAATGCAGTTGTATTAAATCACTGTGACTACTTTGTCACAGAGATGGAAGTTTTATTGCCAAAGGAACCATAGTAAAAGGGCAATGACTCAACTCAAGTGCTCTGCAGTGTATGAACAGTTGCACATTTTATGCAGCACTCAGCTGCCACAGCCACCAGATCTCAGTAATGCCTCCTGGCAAATCTCGTTAGGCTTCTTCCTGCCCCATTAAAATCACCGGAGGCTACGAAAGAAGCAATATCAAATCTATTTCATGTTGCCTAAGGATCTGTTGCTGCATTTATTCTTTACACTCAACTATTTACTTACACAGGTAAGATTCAGCCCAGAGATTATTATTTTCTAAGAATCTGAATAATACAGATTGTTTTTAGTGCTCACAAGGTGGGAATTAATCTGACACAAGCGAGATGAACACATGGATTAACACACAGTTTAGATGGCTGAAAGGCACAGCAACCCTGAAAGAAAACATGAGACTGCCAGGTTACCTTCACCTCTGATCTCTTCCAGTTTCACAGTCTGCCTTCACCACTCCAAAAAGGAGGGGAGCTTCCAGGGCACACCAGGCTCCGTGTCCTCCCAGCAAGGGTGCTCTGCTGTCTCTTCCAGACAGCCTGCCTGGGCATTTCCAGCTGGGTATTCACAGGCAGGGGGTGCTTGGAGCCACTCAGCTCCCCAGGCTCTGGTGAACTCTCCCTGTTGTGCCTGGGCTCACACACCTGCAGCCCTTCTATGTGAGTGCCTGAAGGTGAGGTGGGGGGGAAGGTGGCTACACCTACACAGGCTATATCAATGCACGAGCAGGGGCGAAGGCTAAAAGAGACTATTGATTATCTAATCTAGATATTCCCAGCCTGGAATGTTTTGGCATTGTCTTCCCCAAGTGATACCATGAGCACACAAGTGGTTTTACAACTCCAGAAATGGTGTTGCAAGCAGAAAAGTTTAGAAACAAAGGAGTTAGTCTAATCTTTATCACAGGCTGTTACCTTTCTGCAGCCTCTCAGGTGTTGGGAGATTGCTTGGAGTTGGGGGATTGATGGTGAGATGCACCCACCCAGCCGTGCTCTCGTGTTGCAGAAGATGCTCTGAGGCCTAAGCAAATGAGCAAAACACTTCCCCTGCGTACTAGAGAGAGGAGTCTCAGAATAACCCTGGGCCACCGTGAGGTTCACCAGGGAGGAGTCCGTCTCCAGGCATGGCCTGGCCTTTCCAGTGCTTCAGAGGAACTAAGCAAACACTAACCCAGAGTACATCTGGCTGATTGTATAGTGGGAGAAAAAAATCTTTCTTGACCCCAGTGGTTACCCAGCTAAACCCCTGAAGCACAGGCTTTTATTACAACCATTATCTTTATGCAAATGATGATCATGCTGAGGACTTACTCTGCCTGTTACATATGAAGGAAAAAGCTGAATGAATGATACATTCTGGACAGATTCCTTGGCCAGAAGGGACCATTCATGCCAAAGCCAGTTTGAAAGAATATCTTTTAGAAAGATATCCAAACTGCCTCTTAAAGTCTCCAAGTGATGTCAATCACGTTGCCCCCTTGGTCTATTGTTGCAACGTTCTGTTACCCTCACTACTAGGACACTATCTGAAATCAATGTAAAATTTATCCAGCATGAGCTCTTCCGTGTCAGACAGGTTTCTGCAAGACTGAAAAGCCGTGATAAACTGCTTGGCTGCTTTGCTGTTAACATTCCTACTGATGGCAGTTTTATAAAGAGCTCTGCTAGCCCTGAACTGCTCTATTTCAGGCTTCAGTAGGATTCATAAGGTGTCGGAGAAATTCTCTCTCAGATGCCAGAAGTTCTGCAAGGGAAACTAGACAAAAACATGCTTTTTTCTTGAATGGAAAAAACAGACAGACACACACCAGAAGCAAAGAAGCAAAATGAAAATGACTCCACTTTACAAGCTATGGCACAAAGCACAGCTGCAAGGCAAACTCTTTTATCCTCACTTAGGCCTCTGTCCATTCCAGCAATATATACTGGCCACACATAAAAAAGCTGCTTGGTCTCAACCTACCAAAATGGACTCTAGGAAGAAGCACAAGCAGGGAGAGATAAAAACAATTAGTGCAACAGTAAGCGGGATCTGAGACAGCAGGATGTTTCAGCTGTTTCATGTAGCTATTGCCACAAACTCAGTATGATGGCTGTGAGTGCCAGAAAGGCACAAACCATTCATCAAATTGTAATGGACAAAACATGGGCTCTTGCCAGCTGGAGAGCCTGCAACCAAGCACAGCAGAGGCCATCTTAGCTTATGCCTTCATGTTCCAGAAATGTCCAAGACAGCAGTGAAGAGCAGCCATCACAGTCATCTGGCATTGTGGAAAAGCACCTTCTCAGTAGCTCTGGGATGTGCTCGATCAATAGCTGGAAAATACTATTTGGTTGAACATTGAGTAGTAGCAGGTGCGCCTAGAGTGCAGCTATTAAAATGCCTGTTCCCCAGTCGATTCCCTTACATGGATACTCCTTGGCCTAGACGTACTAGTTTTCAAATTTTCTGTCACTTAAGATTTCGCTTGTCTGGCTCTGTTGCAGCTACCGCACCAGTCTCAGTGGCGCATGCGTGCCTGTGTTAGGTTAATCACTGTGCTTACTGCAGAACATGCTTCATTTCTGTTTGGTGCAAGATGCCTGAATTCAGCTTCCTGGCCGTCTGATGCCTTTCTGCACTCATTTGCTTTCGTCCCTTACTCACTTCAGATCAAACAGGTATAGTTTTGCTGTTCTTGCACCCACCTGGCTCCTGGCGCCCTGCTAGGTGCACTTCCTTCGAACTGTTACAGCCCCTTAGCTAGCAGAGAATTGACTGGAAACTGTTTCTATGCCAGCTGCCTTGCTGGTGTCTGAATCATCTGTTGAAGTCAGCCTAAGTACACTACATACAAGCTGAAAAATCTTTTAGTCCCTGAGGTCAGAAGTGCAGCAACATTTGTGTTCCTTGACATTAACCCACCCAATATAACTGCGGAAAGTCCTAGGCTGAGAGTCCAAAACACGAGCATATGCAGAAATTGGCTCCCCTAACCCTTTTTAGGAGGCTCAGTGATGGGCAGTATTAGCTGAATAAAGATGCCAGGCAAAGCTAAGACTTCAAAGACTCTTACTGTGGATCGCACAGGACAATATCATTCTGTGCGGTTTTGCTGAGTTTCTTTTTTAGTGCACAAACTTCAGGCTCAGAAGATATGGAATGTATGCCTGCATGGACAGCTTAACTTGGCTTCAAATGCTCTATGCTTTAATACGCCTCCTTCCTGCACGTGATTCCCAGACTGTAAGTTGTGACCATTTGCAAATATGTAAAAATGTTCCGAATGCTCAATAAAGATGTAAATACATAAAGACGCTCACAATTAGAGCCCTGGCATGTTGCATTATGTGCATGCAAATATAGCCAGGACTCTGGTCCTGTGCTGGGACAAATCCTAAACTGGCTGCATTCAAAGAACCTTGTCCACAGAAGCCAAACTTACATAAACAAACTGTTCCACTAGCTGTGCAGAAGGAAAAAGGCATGACCAGCCACAAGGTGCAGATGCAACCTGGGAAGCCTGAGAACCAAAAGGAACATCAGTGCTCAGGCGGCACGTCTGTGTAGATGTTACCTGCATCCTGATACACGCGCACCATGGTTCTTTGGAGCAATTGGCAGGAAAGTTTGCTCTCTGCCACGGTCTCTCTTAGTAGTCACTACAACATGTTTCCAAGGCAGAACAGTTTTTCTGGGGCTGGTATTAACATTTTGGCAGATAGTCCTTTATGCTGTTTGTGAGCACTTCTCTTCTGAAGCTGGTAAATGTATGTAGTATATATGGCACTGAGACTAAATTTCTCATCACTGCTTTGCCTTATGGTGGGAAGTTAGCATATGCTACTGCTCAGCAAAGGACAACATTACATTGTAGTTCCTTTATTTAAAACAATAACAACTGCCTCCTGCACAGAAAACTAATAGGCCCTGTCCCCAGATGGTGTAAATTAGCATGGCACCACTAATGTCTGATTTATAACAACTGAAGATCCAGCCTTCCCAATATACCACATGATTAAGCATGCACTTTGCTAGCCTGGAAATGTCTTGAGGGCCATGTAATTGTGTGGTAATGAACTAAACTTTTAATTAAGTTCTCATTTTGAATTAGAATCAATAAGTCAATAAATAGCCTTCACTTGATTTAGATGATAAATATGCACAGCTGAGGCTGCACTCCATGTCCTCCCCAGTTTTCAGGCTCTCCTTTCTCCTCCATATGTCAGAATCTAATGAAGGAGCTCTGAAGTATGGTCCTAATATATTATTGTCACACATGGTGATAATACTGCTTGAGTTAGGAGACTGCCAGGCTTCTATTATAAATCCTGTTCTCAAGGTTTTATAGCATGTGTGTTTCAAACTGCAGTGAGCGAAGTTGTTTTTACAAGGAGCTGTCAGCCCCAGTGTGAATTTTTGTCAAAATAAAATTAAAAATGGATTTGATTGATTCAACCTGTCAATTTTTCAGGGTTTCTGAAGCTATTTTTGCTAACCTCTGGCATAATATGCCTTAGATTTGAAAAATGCAGTTTCATAGCAAGCTTTTGAACAAGACTAATTGCTGATTTTTGTTGGAAGGAGAGAAAGGGCAAATAGGTTTATATGGTGGTAATGACTCTTATATTTTAAGACTAGACAAGACCTTTCTGACCATCTAGTCTGACCCTTTGAATTGCTAGGTCACAGAATTTCACCCAGTAATTAACATATCTGTCCCAGTAACTTCCAGGTTGAATTACAGCAGATCTTTAGAAAACTATCACCTCTCACTGGAGGGATTGTCACACACAAACCGTATTATCTAGTACTTGGAATAGCAGAGCAGAAGTTATAATTTCAGACTTCTTTTCTTTGCTCTGATTCTGACTCACTGTGTGGTCTTAGGAAAGTCACTTCGTTTTCTGATTTCTCCATTTTTTCATCTTCTGCAATAAGGAAAATAATATTTAAATGCCTTAGAGAGGTTGTGGTGAGATGTAATAAATTATTTGAGGAATGCTTTGAACTCTTCAGATAAAAGATGCTATTCTGTAAAAGTAAAGAAAACTACTATTATGCATTCCAATCTGAAAGCTGATTACTTTTCAGAATGTGTTCTTTCTCTCCATTTGTGCCATATTAACAGCTAGCATGTAACAAATCTGGTTACATGAAGTACTGATTCTCACAGTCCACTGTTTCAAATATTTTAGAAAGAAATGGTGTAAAAATTGGTTTGGATGTTTTCACTCAGCTTGTAAGATTTTTCTCTAACGGAAAGAGTGGTTTTCATTGTGACCAGATTCTGTCTTAGTTTCCATTGGATAAAACACCTTTCAGTGGGACTCTTCCAGGGTCACAAAATCTGCCCCTTTCTTGGCTGTCCAAAGATCTGGTAGAAAATTGGTTTCTGGAGCACAGTTGCTACCTCTCTGAAACTAATGGGGCAGTTTGTACTCTGGACTGCCACTGTGGCTGTGCACTCAACAAATATAGGGTTCCACCTTTCAAGACCATGATAGTAACGCTTGGCACTGGGATGAAGAATAATACAGCACATTATGCCTTAAAAAATATCCAGCATGATTCAACTGGAATATCCAGGTCATTTTTTCAAAGTGACTTTTACAATTAAGTTCCCATAATAGACCTTGTCATTTAGAGGCTTTATCTGCACTGCTAAAAACATCTCCTTCAAAAAGCGATCCTTGGTACTCAGGCTAGAGATGCAAAGTGGCCTGAACACACATTGGCTATTCTCTTGGTTCAGTTTGGCACCTTTGTGGCCCTAAGAGATTGTTATTATTTCACTGCAGCTTTCTAATTCAAAATGTCAAAAAAACAGGGAAGAAGTAGGACAGTGAGGGAGGGTAAGGTCTACAGTCTATAGTAGTGCAAATTCGGGGAGTTGCTCAGCAGAGTAAAATTAGTTAGCTTGCTGAAGGACCACCACAGTGAAAACCTCAGAGATGCGTTCTGGGAACATCAGCTCCCTGCATCTTTGCTGCTGGCCCATCACTATTCACTAAGACGTTTTCTGTGCAACAGACCACAGCTGGGGCACAGTGACTCTAGGAGTGGTGTCTCAGTGAAGAACATGGAAGAGAGATGAGGAATACACTGAAGTGATTGTTGCTGCAGTGTGGTCAACCATTGCCACACACTGTGACTTGCAAGAGAGAAAGGGTAGAGGAATTCTCAAAAAATAACAGTAAAACTTTAGACTTACGGAAGTTACAAGTTTGGATCAAGGGAACTATGCAGCTGGTCTTAAGTTTTTTTCCAAGGTCTATACAGCTAGGTGCTTTAGAAATAAAATTTCTACTATAAGAGCCTGTGTTCATTCTCTCTGTGTTTTTCCAGCCCAGTTGAATTAGAAGTTCAACACCAGTTTAGAGTTCTCAAGGCCATAGTAGTTAGTGCTCAAGAGAAATTTGTGTGATGGTTTGGGAGGTCTCAGGCTCTGAATCCTGGTCACCGAGTAGAATGCCAGACTGAAATCTAAGTCTAGGAGTGAGCCCTAAGCTCCCAAAGTCAAAAGTTGTGACCAGTCTCTGCCCTGTCTGGGTGGGCTGAACTAACACTACAGAGAAATAGCGGATGTGACTGTAGAAGTTGCATTGACAGCCTGATACAGCTCTGCTAAAGTCAGCCTTCACCAGCTGATACTCTGATCCTTTGTCTATGAACAACAAAAGAGAAAGAAAAAATTGGCTATATTTTTACTTCAACTGGAAATTCTTTATCAAGCAGAAGAAATAGTTAGCTTTCATTAGTGTTTCAACACCTACAGCAGTTCTGCCTGACTCCATGCAACAGCTTTAGGAAAGGTGGAGAAACAGGGTCAAAGCCATTAGTAACAATTCTGATAGTTGAATAAACAGAGGCAGCATTAAAGGCATATATGCCTTTCCCTGTGCAGGCATAAGATGATCATAGTCAAAGAATGTCTCCAAGAAGGAGACATCAATGCATTCTGGTTCTGTCCGGAACACAGTACAGAACATTTCTGGGCAGCTGGTGCTGGATGAAAAATGTGATTTTTCATACAACTGAAGATTAGGTTTTCAGCAGAATGATAATTCTTGTGGGAATGATCTGTTTGCTGTGATCATTTCCTATTTTTAACTGAAAAACCCAAACCTGAAATTTTTAAGGTAATGCCTCAAAAAACTGGGATTTCAATGGTATTCAGTCATTTGCTGGATGCTGACATTCTCCATCCAGGCTGAGTGTATGTTTGCTTTTCCCTCCATGTCTCTTTTGCTCTCTGTCCAACTGCTGTCAAAGGCAGAGTCACAACTTTGACCGCAGTTTCAGGTGCTTCTGTAATATCCTTTGTTTGGAAAAATATCTGGAGGACAATAGATTCTCTCCTTAATAGGAAAGAGAAAAGATCTGCCATCAAAAAATGCAGAAAACTGAATAATCAAAGAGAATGGAATCAAACAGCAGGGGTACCATGAAACCTGCTATGTAGGCATTTGACACAAAACCCCTGATATCCTATACTTTCTCACAGCACTTGCATATTGCATAGCCTTTACTTCACTGCTTTGCGTATTGAAATTGTACGTCTTGGTGGGGATAAACAGATGTAAGCTTCTCTGCACAGGTTCTGACCGGGCTGGTGAGGAGCATCTCTGGTTTAGAAGCTTGGTTGGCATGGTTTTGCATTCTGAGAAGTTTATCTTGCCTCACAGCAGAACATTCAGGGCAGTAATTATTTTGCACATGCTTGTATGAAACCCAGCATGACTGGTCTTGGTTGGCCTTGCCAGCTTCACGTACACAAAATAACAATGTGGTTTTGTTTACATGCAGTTTCAACGTCTTTTAGCAATTTAAACGTGGTTGTTATTAGCAGGGACTGAAAAAGAGTAAGGAAAGGGCTTCTAAAGAATGCCTATTTGCTATTAGAACTTCCTGAGCTGGCGAAAGTCCTGAGATTGATTCAGGACAACGTTAAACATAGGATTAAACAGCCCACATACCATGAGTTTAGCAACCACTTAGATACAATATACCAAATTCATTCCTGATTTATAGTATTTCAGTGGGGTTGTACACAGAGGTGGATTTAACATGCTGACACTGTTCAGTGAGAAATGCATAGATGTACAACTAAGCATCATGAAAGCACTTACAATTAAATTTCTCAGATTGTTTTCCAATTTCCTTTTGGGCATCGCTGGTAACCAGAAATACATTGGAACACAGCTAGTCAGCAAAGGCTGCAGCTATAAACATACGGAGGAATAAGAACCAAAAGCCATCGTCCAAATGAACAACACTGTTTTGTCATGACTATGTGCAACTATTTACAGTCCAGACCAGTTCTGAGTGTATAAAACTACCTGAATCACCTTTCTCTATGGGGTGAGGCTCACCTTTGTCACGAATAATTTAAGAGTGTAAATTGCCACATAGCAGGCATTGCTGCCTCACTGTTGAGCCAACAGTCTCCCCCTAGTCTCTGGCATTGAACAGGGTTATACAGAATGTGGTGTTGGGATAGGACATGGAAAAAGAAATGAATGAAAACAGCATTATACTGAAGGCTTGGACAGGTTTCCTCACCTACCTCCTGACTCGACAGCTGGCAGCTGCCTGATGTATGCCTCATACTTCAGAGTACGCCAAGACCAAACCCCTACAGAAGTTCTGATACAGAGGATGCCAGTGGTTTTCCTGGAGCCCCCTCTTTCCCTGTAGGGGCGACACAGGGTTCCTGTAAACACCAGCTCAAGCATCTTTTGCTCCCACAGTTGGGAACTGCAGTTAGTCAATAGCTCCTATGCAGGCAGAACTGTGCTACCAGTCACACAACATTAGCCTAGGCAAGGAAGAACACCACTTACAGGTCACAGCTTGGCCAGCACTGATGCAGAATGGAAGGTTGAATTTTACTCTCTTCTAGGTTACAAATATGGAGTTCATTGTCGCTATCATTATTCCGCTAGCCTTCATATTGAAACCAGTGTGGAAAGAGAAGACCATTCCATGTATTATAGACAAATGTGAACGTTGATACACAAACATTCACTTCATGGTAAGATTCTTTGCTGTAATGTGTCACATGAAACAAAATGCAGAATCCATATCCCAACAAACTGTTGGCTACCAGCTATTGCTTTTACTCTGGGGAGGAAGGAATTTACTTTCTTTTTTAATATACTCAGGCTTGTGGGTAAGTATCCCACACACCTTTGCACTATGGCTACTTCCCTTACAATGTAGAATAACTGCTTTTTCTCATTTAGCACTGTACAGCAGCAGCTGGCCAGGAGTGGGAACCTTCAGGGCAGCCATCAGGGACTAAGTACAAAGAAATACAGGAAGGTAACCGGACAGCTAACAAAACATCGTAGCACTGATGAAATTCACTTGATACTCAACAGTATTTATTCCACTGCAACAGTGCTACTAATCTCAAGAGAATTAAAAGCTCCAAAGCATTTTGTCAATGGCACAGACCTCTTTATACTATTGCAGTCAGCTTTCCACCAGCATAAACCACCCATGTAGACAAGCCCACCATGAACACATAGGGTGTTAACAGCCCATCATGCAGATTAAGTCTGAGCTGGAACAGCCAATCATTTTGATCTCCTGGCAGCGTGCAGGGCGGATGGAATATTAATCTTCTGAAATATCATACCATGCAATTTATAATAATCAGGGGACTGATGAGAAAAATCTAGACCAATATTATGGAAAATGGGCCATTTAATAATCTGGTTTAGGCAGACTTAGAGAAATGGGTAAGAGATTCCAGACATATTTGAAGACTTTGAAGGCACCAAGGAAATAGTCCATTTAATTCAATAAAAGTCCAGTCTGGAATTGCCTCATTTGCAGCTTGCTTGACATTTGCTGAAATTTTTGGTGCCAGTACAATAAAATTGTTCTCTCAGTACAATTAAAGCACTCAGTGACATATTATTGAATGAGACATTCAGTGTCTGACTAAACTTTTTGTCTCCAAACTACAGACATAAAATGTTTTAACATAAATTGGACAGGAGAATTCAGTACTAGAGTTTAAATGCTGGTCAGGACTCCTCTACCTCTTAAGAGCATCCCAGGCTGGGTTCTCCTTACATTATAGAAGCAGGGACCAGAAGACACCTGCTGCGTATTACACTATTCCAAAATCATGCTTGAAGAACTTCAACTCACAGGGCATTATTTTTCACATGGACCACTACTGACACACTATGACACCTTTGTCCAGAATGGAGGCTTGTCAGCTACGTTATAAATCACATCACCACAGAAGCAGATGGTCTGTGGTGCATGTCAGTTTGCACTCTGCAGCTCCCTGTGCAGTGGCTAGCTGCAGGACTGAACCATAACACCTTGCTAAACTGTCAAACTAGTATTTATGACTTTATTTGTCTTCCTAGACCAATGGGTATAACCCACTGATGGAATGCATCCTTTGACTGGATATTGAAAGGCAGTAACACGGGTCTTGTTCAACAGCTACTGCCTCTACAAATCTTACTAACAGCAAGAAAGGAGTCATGATCCACAGCCAATAAAGGTCAAGAGCCTAGCATCTAACACAAGCACAAAGACAAATGGGATATTTCTTTCTCACCTGTTCAAGCCAATGGAGACAAGTATCTTGTTAACACAGCTTCAGCTTGTCCATGAACTGACATCCTAACATGACTAGCTGGTATTGTTCAAAGCAGTGGCCACACAGAATCATTCGCCTGTTGTTGTTGTTGTTTTTTCTAATGCAGTGGTTTCACATTAGTTTCCCAAGCCATTTGTTCACAAGTTGGCCTCTTACTTCACCAGTGAAACTGAAGCACAAATTGGTATTTGTAAAGGAAGTAGGGAATATGCTGAGTTTAAAATCAGGGCTATATGTGTTTCAGGTAAAAGAAATATATTGAATAAAGATTAAGGAATAATTGATTGAAGGACAAAGATGACACAAAATGATACATTTTGTCTAAAAGTGAAGTGCTCCTGCAGCCTAGACAGATTTGCTTTTACTCTGAAACACCATCCAATTCTTGAAATGCCAACAGAAAAAAAAAATCAGGAAGTACAAATGTGGTCTAATGTCAAACAAAAGATGTAATTTCAAGTCATGAAACAACAGATTTCAATGGAATGGCACATCCTTCATTTGGTCTGCAGATTGCACCACACAGCTACAAACAAAGCAGTCTAAAACGTTGTGGGTGGCAGCACAAAGGAGGCATAGAGACCCTCTGGATATATTACAACATTATGGTACTACTCTGTTTACTAAGTCAATCTTTCATTCTCTGCCTTAAAATGTCTACAGTTATTTTCCCCCTTCCATTCTCCTCCATTTCAGTTGTACAAATGGATTATTTGGACAAGACTAACCTAGGCCACCATGGCAGCACTGAGGCTGAACCTCAGCCCTTTCCTGTGGAGGTGAAGCAGGACACTGAACGGCTGCAGCACTTGTCCTCTCCCTAATAAGGGGCTGCAGGGCTCCTGGGAAGCACCCTTAACAGATGAGGGCTACCCACCGGTATATTCTGCTCCTGTTGGCTTCTAACTGCTTCTACTCAAAGAAAACAGAAGGTTTACAGGGTTTCTTACCAAAGTCTCACAGTTTCTGTTCCAGGGATTGCTTCTGTTGATGGAAGGAGGCTGGCACAGAGCTCTAACACTACTGCTTTGTTAACAGGAAGCCATTTGAGTAAAAGACCACCCTACAGGAGCAATTGTCCCCCACTATAGGGATGACAGTGATGAGAGGGGCTGAGCAACTGTAACAGGAGGACTTGAATTGTTTACCCTAGAGGGACTCCAGCCCCTCAGACAGTCTTTCATATACAAGAGCTGTGAAACTGTGCTCTATTTGTCCTTTTTCCTTCTTGCATACTCCCAGGTACTATTTGTAATTTCATTTCATAACCTGAAGCATTCCACAGAGGCATCATTCACTGCCTTCCAGGATACAGTGATTAAATTCACCAACAATGAGATTTTTATCTCTCTTGAAATGTTTTTGCTGTCACACATAGCTCATAAAAGGTTTCTGCAGTTTTCCGTCATAATTCTCAAAGGAAGATGAAATGATTTAAAAGCAGAATAATAGAATGATGTTGACTGCAGTGTGTTGCTGACCTGCTGTGGGGCGAGTTATTTCTCAGTAATTAGAGCTCCACAGACCATTCTATACTTTTCTGTGCTTCACAAGCACTGGTACAGCACTGCTCCCTGCTCCAGCACTGACACAAAGGTAATGTTTGCAAGACTGCTTTTTAGCTATCCATACAAGATGTGCTGGTTAAAAAAAGTACATCTCCAACATCAGCCTTTTCTTAGAAAGTGACTAAAGGAATCATCAAAATGCATATCACCGTCTGGATTGAGTCAGACTTATTTTTGGTTTGCAGCACTTGCCAGAGAATTGCTGGGTTATAAACACAATTGAACATAAATTGGCTATCATAAGGAAAGGTCAGGAAAAAAGCAAACACTTTAAACATATATGCTCCTATAGTCTTGATCTTTACACTGCCAGTACAAATAAAAATGATTAAAGCAGAGATGGCTGTAATTGGCAGTCTCAGATATTTGAGATCAATAGAGCAATAAAGAATGTATAATGCAACTTTGAGTTAATTGTTCTACTTGATGTTGCCAGAACTCCCAGCCTGCTGCAAGTACAGTAATTCATTTGTTAGTTGCATAGGCCCAGGATACCCGGGTTTGATCCGTAGATAATGTTGATATATCTGACTGGATTACAGAATAAGAAAACTCAAAAACCTACCTGGTGGTTTCTCATTCTGCCAGCACTCGACAGCTCTGTCTGCATCAGCCTCAGGAGACCATCGAGTCCATTTGGAGTAAGGCATGGCACATTGCAGTGGATTATTTGGGGCTCAGCTGCAGAGCTGTGGTGACTTCCTTGGTTTCAGAAAGAATACAATAGCTTGAAGTGATTGGGGTGATTTGACACTTTCAGGACAGCCAAGGCAATCACATTTTGTATCTGTCTCTCTTTAGTTTTTAAATCAACGGTAGGAAAATGTCTTTTGATGTTTTTGGAACAAGCGAACAACAGAAAATGATGTGGAACACTCCAAACAGCAAAGGCCAAAATTAATAAGCACTCAACCAGGCTGCAGATTTTTGCTGCTGAACTTAAGGCCGTGCATTCACTGCCAGCTCTTTCCCTTCCACCTACCTAAAAAAAGTGAGGTTGTTATATCAAGTTAGAAGGGTAGAGATTGACAGAGAGGAACAGAGGGTTGTGAGTAAAAGGAAAAAAAAACATCCTTTGTGCCCCACTAAGATATTCTCATTGTGATCTTTAATTAGGATTGGTGATCTCATTGAAACATTCTGGGCATTTTAAGTTTTCCAGGACGTAATATATAAAAACACACTCAGTTAACATTAGAAATTGCCTTCAGATAAGAACCGCACAAATATTTTGACATGTCACTTCAGCGAGCCTGTTCTTAAGACTTTGCAGAGGTGCCAGTACATGCAAACTTGGTCCTGCACCTAGAATCTGGCTGATCATCCTGCAGTCAGAAGAGATTTCACTTCTTCACTGTGTTGTCTCAGTGAGGCTACAGGGAGTTCAGATAGCATGTTTTCATAGCTACTTGAAAACTGCCAGTCCCCTGAATAATGTGGTACACTTTGCATTAGACACTGTTTGAGTTACAGGTATTAAAATGCAAGGAAGTTGCCTTGAACAATTAATTAAGAAGTGTCTTTCAGCTGAATACAAATTTAGGATTAGTCTCAATATCTGAAAGTTACCAGTACCAAACTTAAAAAAAAAAAAAAAAAAGCAGGCTAGCAGAAAGCAGCAGAGCACAGCAGTAAATCTGCAAAGCTATTAGTCTTCTAGACGGCTGTTACAAATACAGCAGAAGCTGATGGATCTACATAATTTCAAATGTAAAAAGTCATACCTTTCATTCAGAGAAATGGGAGTGCTTTACAACCGTTAATTAAACCTCATGACACTGTTGGGAGTCAGTAAAATGTGAATGCCAGTTTTGCAGATGTGTAAATTAGCCCATTTATCACTTAATACTTGAATGTACTTGATCACATTCAGGGAAAGCTGAGCTGGAACCTTTGTATCTATTGATTTTCCTATGTTTAGAAGATATGATATCTCCAGAGACTTAGAGGCGCGTTCCATTTAAAAAATGAAATGACTTGGAAGATTAAAGACTGTTTAGTCTTTTACCTTTTCCCAACAAAATTTAAAATAAATATTCTCCCTTTACTGTGCCTAACACTTCAGAAAAAAAGATACACAAGTTTAGGAAGGAATGAAATAAGTTCCTGTCTCTCTCTTTTACTTGCCTACTGCTTCCAAGAATCCTTTGCCTGTAGAGATACTGAGAGATAAGTACGGTTAAACTACCAGCCGAACTGCTAGCCAATCCGTTCCTAGAAGCAAGGAAGTAACACTAGTGCACAAGAACATATGCCTATGATTTCCAAGGAGGAGGGAAAGGCAGATGAGAAGGAAGTAAATTCTCAATTTTCAGAGAATTTAGAAAATCTCAAGTTCATTTGCTGCGGATGACAAATTCTGTCGACACTGGAAGTTTTCAAAAGATAAAACACATTGAAAGAATAGACAGAATAAAGTATTTTGTGTTGTGCAGCCTCAGTGTTGCACTCCGTAAAGGTTAATTTAAGATGTCTGTCCTCTGAAGTTAACAGACATTTCAACGAATGGCAAAAGAACTGGTGGTGCCTCTAGCATATGGTACTTTTTAGAAGTGTTAAGGAAAGTCTGATCTTGTAATTTAGTGGGCAGGAAAGCAGCTGAAGCTAAGTGGTCCTAAGGCTTTCAGCTCTCTGCCCACTTCCCATCTGTTCCAAAAAATCAGGACCCAGCAGAGAATACATTGCAGAATAATCACGTAACTGATCACATAAAATTACATGGTGCCTCCCCATTGATTTTTATCCTATTTTGGTTGCAAAACCTTTGAGAAAACATAGCAGATGCTGAACAGGTAATTGAAAGGGACAATGAAAAGAGCTGGCAGAACTGTAGAAGCCCTAACATGATTGCGATTATTACAGCTGTAAAACATATAAAGCCAGGCACAAACAGATCTCACGTTCCGGGCAGAAAGCTGAGTCCTGCACCACCTAAAGTGATGCTTACCTCAGTTCTCTTCAGCATTAGTTAGTCATGCTTTGGCTAGGTAAACTTATCCAACTTCCTTTGAAGCTGCATGTCCCGACAGCTGCTAGGAACAGGATATCCGACCTGAGAGGTATGGCAAATCCTAAATTCCTGGAAAGGCCTCTTTTGAGCCTACTCTCTGGTATTTCCTTTCCTATGGAAATAGGCAGAACTGTCAACCTCATTGGAAACTGCACTTAATCCAGGGTGAGGAGCTCATTGCCATAACAAAGATACAGACAGATAAACACAAAATTGCTTTTTCTTCTCAGTATATCTAATATTCAAACATCCTGGCCAAACAGTAGCTTCAGCTTTGAGCTTGAAGCCAGAAATGCTCCAAAGCCGTACTCTTGACTGTGATGTCTACTATGAAGTGCTGCACTAATAAATATCTGACATGTATCTGGGACTTATTCACTGGAAGGATCCCAAAATGTTTTGCATACTATATATAGGAATAACTTCATATGCCACTGAAATGTGGTTACATCTGAAGTGAAAGAGAGGGCAGAGAACAGAAACACTGCAGCAATGAAATGAAAAATAGATAGCTAATTTCAAAGGCAGATGAACTGTCATTTCTTGAGCCAGAATCAGAGCCTTTGAAGCCTACTTATTTTACAGAAGATATCACAAAAATCTTCAGTGATGTCCTGTTGTCAGGTTTTTGGCACCCCATTACTGCTGAATCACAGTGATCCTGTGCAACAGCTCTTTGGATTTGTTCTTTAATCATAATACCATTTTTTATTGCAAACAGCAGGAGGACTCGGTGTGATGGTGCCGACTCCAAACACAGGAGATAAGGCAGCACAGAAGGAAAGACAGATAATAAATTACCTGGTAATAGTACTAACAGGACATCCCTGTAGTTCTGGTGCTTCACAGTCACTAACGTATTCATCATAGCAGCCCTGTAAAGATAATCAGTTATTCATAGGAGGCATGAAAGGCTCAGGAAGGCTCACATCCTCTATACCCAGCAGCTGTTCTTCAGGCTAGACCATGGTGTCACAGCCTCATCAAAGCCTCCAAGCAGAGGCTGCAGATTGGCCTCTCTCTCCCTGGGGACTACAGTGCAAAACCTGGACAAGCCCCACCAGAGCCTCAGTGGCTCAGACCTAAAGCACTCACGGGGTCGTGGAGCATGGCTGACAGGGTGCGGTTTGGTACTTGCACTTCTGGCTGTAGCTGCAGGAATGAAGCGTGTTCTAGGACATCTTCCTAAATGCTGCTAGGCTGTGCGCAAGCTTTGAGTTCTTGTTTATCATCGACCACGGAGCTGGAGCAGTCTTTTGGTTCTTCCCTAATGCCACGCACTCCATCTCACCCTGGGGCATCTAACCCCTCCCTACAGCTCAGCATAACTGCTGGCACTGGGAACGAAGCCTCTCCAAAGCAGCAAAAACAATGACAGCACTGGAGAAAGAAGCCAGTGGCTCACCACAGCTTCACAGCATCAATGGCTATCATCCACCTTCCACCTGTAACCGTACTTCAGAGAGACTAGATGGCCGGCAACTTTGGTAATCAGTCCTGGAGCTTTTCAGCCTGAGCTTACCAGTTCACTGTCTCCCTCAGTTAAGACCGAAAGTTTCACTGGTAAAAAAAACAGAATAGCATTGCTTGGGTGCAGTGAGAGTGGGGCACAAATGGGCAGAGGGTGTGAGAGGGGGCTCCAGGTGATGCCAGTCAGGGCCATCAATGCCCACGTGCTCCCCTGGAGCAACCAGGCCTATTTGTGTTCTCAGGGCCCTGGCAAGCATTTTGGCTGAATGTTTCCTAAAGAAGTGTGTTTTTATCAAAAATCTGAAAGCTTTTCACGCAGATCAATTTTGGATTGTGGTGTTGAAAAGGGTATAAAGAAAATCTCTGCAAGTGATAAAAATGTACTATAATTTTTAAGGCTTTTACTTTCAACAGAATTTGATGAGGGACAAAAAATATAAAATATTCCTCATCTTTCTCAAGTAGCTGGGGGTTGCATAAAGCAAACCTAGCGCTGTGTTGGATTGAAATGATGTGGGCAGAAAATCTCAGCTCAGAGACCACGAAGAGAGCAAGATTTTCCTTTCTTATCTCCAGAAGACTAGATGTTGAGTCAGTGAATCTGTGAGAACGAACGGTCTCGAACCCCAAGTCTTACCAGGAATGGAGGATTTGCCATGTTGGATCAATTAATTGACTTCTCAAGTGAGAGGAGTGTTTTTGCATATACATGGTGCTGCAACGGAGCTGAGAAAGCTTACTTGGAATTTCTCCTGTGAAATGAACTTCAGAGGCAGGCTGATACCTATTTTGGAACAGGATGAAAGAAATACATGCTGCTCCTAGCAATGAGATCCCTCTTCTGTAGATAAAGCTAATAGTTATAAGTGACGAATTTTCTTCAATTTAAAATACAATGAAAGTGAAAATTTGTCATTTCTCTGAAGGATGCATTTAAATTCAACTGCTTCTGACTGAAGCAAATACATAGCCTAAACCTTCCTGGCTTTTCCATTCTGCTTTTATTTTATTGAAAGCATTTCTGCCTCTAGTTTCTAGCAAGCTGCTCTAAGAATACAGGCAGTCCAGAAAAGTTACATGTAGTTGAATTTGGTGAAGATGTGGGTTTTCAAATGTCCTTCTATATTTGCAATTTTTTTTTCCATGACACAGCTTTTGGGTTCATTTGAGTATGTGAAAATCCGAACTTTCATTTAGAAAAAAAGGAAAAAGCAAAAAGAAGCAAGTTTTTATCCCTGTTGTTGCAGAGAAACACTTTGAAAACATGAATTGTGAAGTCTCACAAGCCAGAAGACAAACAAAAAGAACCTTCTGTTTATTATTCTCAGAATGTCATGACACTTAAGACAATCATGTAAATTGAGGTGGGAGGGGTGTCTGCTTCATGATATTTGAATACCTGGTTTGGAAATGCTGGACTTTAAAATATTATTATTTCCTATTTTATAGGAAATCCTATTTATTTTCTATTACCTATATTTATGGTATTCAGGCCTAAAATTCCAAGTTTCTGCAGACTAGAATGCTTTCTTCTCCTGGGGTGATAAATCCCCCCAAATAATAGAAGTACTGACAAAACTTTAACTATACTGTCTCAATGAGACACCATGATTTTTAGTTTCTAATTAAATGCATATTTCTTTCAAAATTGGCTCTTATTTAACTTGTAAATCATTTCAGTGGCAGCTCAGAGGGAAATAAGGGGAATGTTGACCTTGGCAATCTTTGTCTTGGCAAGAAAAAAAGAATTTTCAGCTGAACTTAAAATTCGTAAAACCTCTTGTCCAAACAACACACACACACACATATATATATATACACACATACTTAACTGGGCAAAAGAGTTCTTCAAAACAAAAAAAAAGAAAAAAGAAAAGAAGAAAAAAAGAAAAAAATTACCAGTTTAAGTTTGAAGCAAATTAACAGGTATTCTGCTGCCTCCCTGTGGAGACCGGGATGCCTTCATCTAGAATTTCTCCTGAAACCACTATTAAGTGCACGAGCATTTTTAGTTCAAGCCAATCTGCAGGAGTATTTCTAATACCTGTTTGGTTAACAAGTACAAACATCGCACTGCAGCAATACAGACAAAAGCTGAAGGATGTCAAAACACTCAACTGGTCAGCCCACAAGAGGAAATGCCATGGGGGTACAGTGTGGTGCAGGTGGCTGCACAGCCCACAAGCTCCGTATCTGCTGCCGGACTAGGGGCTGTGGTCTGAGCGACCATGGCAGTGCTGTGGCATGCTACCCTCTCCCTAACCTACATATCCCCACTACTCCTACACCAAGCTTAAGAAGAAAAAATGTACAGTTTTCTACCATTTTAGCCCCAAACTTACTCACTAGAGGGTTAGTGCAGGTGCAAGGGAAGCAGTAAACTGGCAGCAGTGCTGACTTATATCGGCTAAAACTGCTACGAAAACATAACTCCCAGTTTGGGGCTCCCTCATCCCTGTGGGGCACAGAAATATCTGTTTCGATTCTGTGCCATTCCTGGGGAAAAACTATGCAGACAAATAACTCTGCCCCTTCATTGAGGGTGGAAGACAACAGTCATTTTACAGAAAAATGTCTGCTAGTATCACTGCTGGGGGGCTTCTGGAGCAGAAGCCTTTTCTGGGTAGTGAAGTGCGGTATTGCCCTGGAGTGACCAGGTTCTGAGCAACCACGGAAGGGAAGATGGGGCACCAGCTGCACTCCTTGGCTAGCACTAGAGGAGATATGAGCCACTGTTGACTCAGCAAGCGGTGTCTGCCAGAATAAGGGCACATCAGCAGGTCAGCACTATCCTGTCCTTCTTTAGCACTGGAAGGACTGATCAGATATTTCTCATTCCTCGTCTTGAATGTCTACTTCCCAAATTTCTTCAGCAACTGACATTCTTGCTGGCATGTGACCCAGATGCAACAAAGCTTTCACTGGCATTTATTTCTGTTGGAGAAGAAAGTAGATACGATGATCAGATTCCACCTCATCTGAGCCACTTAAGCAAAGCAAACCTTCCTCTGAAGATGCACTGCTTTTACTTACAAATTGAATTACCCTCAGGAGGGATCTTCCTCTACTGACTACAAAGGAAGCTCAAGGAAGCTTCTTGATGTGTGTGCCTGGAATTACAGGGGATTAATAGCAACTTGATATGCAAGGAGCAGATCAACAGCCTACCGACTCACAAAACACATCCAAAACACACCACTGACTATAATCGCTTTTCTGTGAAGCTTTCCCAGGATCATGGCACAGCCATTCCACAGGAATGTGGGTCCAATGGAGAGCTATGCTATTTGTCCACTGCCAAATGGACAGTCTGCTGTCTAGCTCCAGGCCAGAGACAGCAACAGACTGTGAGATCACTGCCTCACACTGAAGTCTTCAAACAGATCCCAATGAAGCCACTAAAACTGAAGAAGACCCTAATACTTGTTTTGACAACAGTTAACGAAATATTATTAAGAATAGGTATTCCTACCAATACTTACCCATAGAAATTTTCTGCTCTATCTTCCTCATATGGCTTTAAATACGAGTGCATGCTCTGGTCTACTGAGTAGTAACACAGAGCATGACATCACCCAGTTTGGAAACTGTTTAAGTAGTTCACCAGCCAGAATCAGGAAACCATGAACATAACTGAGTGTGGAGCTGCACCCTTCCCTGCTACACAGAAAAAAAAAGCAGAAAAGTGAAAGTTATTTAGAACTTAAAAGTCAACCAAGTTCTCTAGCAAATACCCAGGAAAGCTTGTACTTCCATTAACAGCTGACAAAGATGAGTGGGAGACATGTTTTATCCCAGGTAATAACAAGAATCACAGGAAAGGAAAGGTTCCAACAGGAAAGGAAAATTCTGAAGGTCTCAGCCCCCTACTGTCAGGGAAAGGGGCAGGGTTTGAGAAGATCAGGAAGACAATGGAGCTCTTAGGAACTTTTTGTAAAAAGTTTTTGTAAAAAAACTCTTTGTAAATTAGGATTTCCTAAAGAGTTGTGAGCTACACAACAACGTGGCAAAATTTTTCTGCCACATCTTTCTCATATGGCTTTAAACACATAATGGCATGCTCTGGTCTACAGATTAGTAACACAAAGCATGAGCTCACCCAGCCTGGAAACTGATCAAGGAGACATCAAAGCAATCCGCCTGCAGAAGTAGCTTCACCTTCAAATATTTAACAATCCTTTGTTTTACTAGCTTTAAGTGTTGCAGTAGATTGAAAAATTATCAGCTCCTAAAAATACAAGATCACCTTTTTGGAGCAGAAGCGTGAAAAGCCTCAGTCTATACTTAACTCTTTGTTATTACCTCTGACCGTGCTGATGGGCAAATATTAAATTCATGTTTTGCTTCTCCCTCTCCCTGATCTTTTTTATTGCTGTGAAGGTGGCACATTCTCACAGGGAGCTACTTTTTCTGTCTTGGATGACTACACATCCAGGGCTGACCCCGACCGTCCTGGAACACAGGTTTTTTGTTGTGACCAAAGACTTTTTTTACAGCCCTGTTTAGTTCTTAATTGCAAAACGAGCATGTAGGACATGGGCTCTCACCTGATTTACACTCTACATGCTGATTATGCGAATCTACTCATCCAGACCAGATGTCACTTGAGCAAGAGACAGCAGCCCGAGCAATGGCTCCATTTTTCACTTCATGTAACTATGGAAGCTGGTTGGCAGGATTTTTTTTTCTTTCTGCCAAGTTTCTCACTTTTTTTTTTTTTTGCTTCTGTTGAAAGAAAATTTCAGTTTGCAGATTTTGACTAAAAAAGTGAAACAACTTCCACAAAACAGCAGACACTTCAGGGGAGGATAACGTTACTTGAAAACCTAAGAAAAACACTACTTCCATGCTTACTACTACTTTTAAAAGCAAACAGTTTAAATGTTATTTGCTATCTTACACCTGTCTTATAGAAGGGAAATATTTTGGAAAAAAAATTGGATTTTTGGAGGGGATTTATTCCAGTTCTGTGCTCTCTAAACCCCTTCTTCTCAAAGAAAAGGCCATAGAACTTTAAATAGAGTGTGTGGGAAGAAATGTTCTGTCACCATTTTTCTTCCTCCATGGAAGAAGAAAAATCAAAAAGTAATAAAGTGAGTAAAAAGCTCTGTCCTTCAGTTTCTTCTCACTCACTCTCCTTCAAAAAAAAGTAGTTGGAGTTGGAACATAACCTTCCTCTCACATTTCAAGTACAACAAGGAAGGCAAATCCCTTTTCTAAGGGAAAAGATAAAACTACAAAGAACAATGGCTTCTGGTGTTTTCAATTGCTTACATACTTTTTCACCTGTGCATAAGGAAAAATAATGAGAAAGTTTTAAAAAGCAGGAATTCTGCCCCCTTTGCCAAATAAAAGAATATGACTATTTTAATGAGTCAAATATTCTATTTTTTTTCAAAAGCCTCGAACAGTCTCAAAAGCTAAAAAAAAATAAATTATATTTACTTTTTAATGCATCACTAGTGAGGCTGCATTAGTGATTAAAGAATAACCTAGAAGAAAATGCTATCTAATGACTGATCTACAGATCAAGTGAGCAATCTATCTATGTATTTAGTTATCTGCCTACCTACTTATCACATATCTGAGTATCACCTGGCTCCAGGTGTTTCTTTAGCCTACGACTGTCAGACCAGACTCTGTGTTTAGCGTTTTCACCCAAATATTAAAAACAACAGGCATAAGGATTGCGGCTTTCAAGGCCCAGAGCGGTGGTGCTGAGCTACTATGCCTGTGTGCGGTCTGGCCGTTAGCAGAAACACCTGAGTGCGGGTCTAAGGCTTCCAAGGAGGAAGATCTGGGCAGCACCATCCGCCTCCTGAGCATGATACAGAGGGCCTCCTTCGAAGTGCAGACTGGCAGAGGACACGTATTCCTTTTCTCTGCAAGAGGGGCATTACACTAGGGGCTTCTTCTCACAAAGCCCCATTCCCATGCAGGAGAATCTGCTGGGTGCCGGTGGGCACAGAGCCCGCGGCTGAGGCAAACGACTGGCCAGTCTGGTTAGTCAGGGAGGAAAGGGAAGAGAGGGACTTGCGCTGCAGCCGTTCTGTTCGTTTATCCCCTTTCCTGTCCTCCAGGAGAGGGTCAAAAAATGGCCTAGTTTCGTTCTTCACCTACACGTGCAGTCTGCCCGGGGAACGTGCAGCCCCGCCAGACGCCTGGCCGAGCAGTGCTCCGCCGGCTGCTCCGGAGCTGGCTGCCGGACGCAGCGGACCAGCAGGAAAGCTCCGCCGAGGGAAAAAAAAACAAACAAAACCAAAAACCCGCAGAAGAGAAACTCGCCGTGCCGGGCCTCAGCGGCGCGCCGGCCTCCAGGGCCGGCCGCCCTGCCCCGCCAGGCCGGGCGGAGGTTTACGACGCCGGGCTGAG
>VXAL01012002.1:1075135-1090559 GCA_013399475.1 Chauna torquata
GGAGGTAGAAGAGGGTGGATGGGGGGAAGGTGTTTTTAGTTTGCTTTTAGTTTCTCACTGCTCTAGTCTGCTAGTGATAGTAATACATTATATTAATCTCCCTATGTTGAGTCTGTTTTGCCTGTGACAGTAATTGGTCAGTAACCTTCTTGTCCTTGAGCCCTTGTCCATTGCATTTTCTCCCCCTGTTCCTTTGAGGAGGGGGAGTGAGAGGGCAGTTGTGGTGGAATTCCACTGCTCAACTGAGTAAAACCACCACATATATGCACAAACCTTCTATTTTACACTATGCCCCATTACTATTAGTGAAGTTATACTTCAAAGCCCTAAAACAGTTAGATATTGGAAAGATGTTTTTATACAGCTGTCATTGCATCCACTTTAGAGGGATCATTCAAATCTCTACCTGCTACAGCTTTGGAAAGCTGCAGTGCATTGAGTTCTTGCCTTTGAAAGATTTGCATCAACGAAACTCAGTGGAGATTCTTCTAACTTCTAGATCTGTTTCAACAGCTACCAGCTGTACTGCCCTGCACCCTTTTTGCTCTGCGGTTTGAATAATGTCCAAACTTCCCTATCTCAACTGAGTCTCTTTTGTTTGTTTAGTCTTGCTTTTATAAAGTACCCAACATTATTGCCAAATTGATTCAAACTGTGTGAGCCCTGGAGGACCTTAGTAAAGTGCCCATGTTGTGTGTTTAGACACGTTATGAAAGCACCCCTATTTTCAAATTGGCCTGCCTGTGTATCAAGGACTATGTGATGAGTGCTTGCCACTGTACAGAATGCAGACAGATGTGGCCTCTGCCAGAGTCCGTTGTTATTTCAACAAAAACAATAAAACTGAAAGAAGTATCCAGAAGTATTTTCTCAATTCCTTTGTGCCAAGTTAAAAAATCCTCAAATCCGTAAGCTAGTAGAGCTTCTTGAAAGCAGTTTACATACATGACTTTGCATGTTTAGAGGATACATACACTATTTTCTTTGCAGAAAGCTTATTTTGGCAGGTGGTCTGAACAACAGAAAACAGAGGGAAACAGCTGATGCCACCTACAATCTTACACTCATGTAAACTTGATCAAGAGAATGCCTATAGCAGAATGTATTATGCCTAATAAAAGGTGTAGCAGGTGAGGCAACACTACCAGTAATTACAGGATAAGGCAGTGAGAGAAAATAAGCAACAAGATCTGCAACAATAAGAATGAGATTAATACTGTGCCTACAAACACTGAAAGCTTCTTTCTAGGCTTTTTACCTGTGCAGTCATGTTCTCAGTGTGTGCATACATGTGTCCCTCCCAAAGTACCTCTACAAGCCATTAGCAGCTTTTACCTAAGTTTTCTATACAGCAAGGGCTCCAAACAGAAGAACTGAACTCTTACAATATTAGTGAATTCAAGTGACAAGAAACCCTAGAATTGCCTCTGCTGAGGAAGAGTGTCATTTAGATTAAGAGCTTTTTAGACATCAAGCATCTACGTGGGAGAGCGACCATACAAAAATCTCAACCATGAAAAAATTTGTCAGAGATTGCTCTTCCTTAGACACCACACAGTGAATGATGAGATGTACATCTCCGTAAAGCATCACAGCACTTTAGTTTTGATATTTAAGGAACAATGTTTTTGGACATTTAATATCACAAATGGCAAAGTTCAGAAGAACAGAGGATACTGGAGTGGAACTGAGGAGAGACCCGAGGATAAGTGAGGCTGCAGGGCACAACACTCAGCACAATGTTCTAGGCACATGGGCTTGCTTAAAGGAAAGATAGCAGGAAAGTAAGATGGTCCCTACCATTTTGTAAAAGTAGGGTGTCTGCTGGGTTCAAGCAGACATACATCAGCAGACAGAAGTACTGAGTAACTGAAAGTTAACAGCAACAAGTTTCTGCTTGGTGTAGAAAGAGGTAAAAAGACAATGCAGTGATTTAAGGTGGGAAGGGAAAAAGGCTGAACTATGAGAGTAGCATGCAAGGATTGTGGCTTCTAATGGCTTACCTTGCATAAGTGAGGTGACTTTTAAGCTGTTGAAGGAGAGCATCTTGTAGTATCTATGACAAGATACAGTATGGCAAGGATTGCTATTTGAGTGAGAAAAGAAAATTTGACAAAATACTTGGTAGCATGGGGAGGAAGAGAAAAGGAATGAGGCACCAGACAATGGTTCTGAAGTTGTGAACCCCTTGGACTAGTTTGGCTCCTGTCTCTGCATACATCTTTCATATGATAGGTAAAAGCAGCTACATCACCTCTGCTTGAAGGTGAGAAAGTCAAGTACAGGGCATTCCTGTCAGAAACAGGAAGGCACTTAGCTTGAGGATTCATTAATCACCTAGAAATACTACCAAGGCCACCTTTGCTAGCAGGGAAAGTGCTGCTATGAAGTTTTAGTTGCATGGGATGATCACTTTGCTAAAATGCAAATGCAAAATGCATTGGATATTGACCAACAGACATTTAAAGAATAGAAAAGACAGTGATACTTAAAAACAAACAGCAAGTGAAAAAGATGAAAACAAGAATTATCTACTTGGAGAATAGAGGGAATTGTGTTGAGAAAAATGAAATAGCAAAAGTTGAAAAAGGTAAAGAGCATTTATTTAAGTCAGATATTCAGGGTGAGATTTCAAATAGGCAACTGCTTATCTCAAACAGATTGCAAGAGAATGTCAGGGAATGTATGCAAAGGAATACACAGTCAATCTCAGTTGTATGTATGTACAGGGAATAGATGCATTGGAAAAGCGTAAAGGGGACAAGGAAAACACCAAAGATGACAGCGAGACACCAAGTAGAAAAGAGGACATCAAAAGAGCAGCTACTTATGGTCAGTAGTATGAAGACTACCTCAGTCAGGTACAAGTCTTGGAGAACTGGAGTCTTAGGAGATGGCAATAAGATGAGGAATTGACACAAAGCAGCCCAACTTCTACTTGGACTTGAGTGCCAGTAACAAGTGGTCTCTGTGCAGTGGGATGTCATATGGCACAGGCTATACCAGCGACAAAAAAAGCAACCAAGCCAGAAGGAGCTGGCTGGAGAACTGAGCCCCCTGCTAGCACACAGCAGATTTAAAATGGACAAGGTAAGGATAAGCGAAATGCAAAGGGTTGAGTATTCATTTGTTCTGTCAATACCAGGGGAGAGGGCAAAAATAGAGGCAGAGAAAGAAGAGAAGTTACCCCTGTAAATCAAGAAAAGCAGCTGGAAAAAAAAAGGAAATTAAAAGATAGAGCTGAGAAGATTGAAGTAATGCATGAAGCAGAAAGGGGATGGACATTTCAGGGTCAGTAAGACAAGATATCTTGGGGTCTTATTCTGAGAGAGAATTTTTGTAGGAAAGATGGATGAATATCTGGTGCGAGAGCAGTTGAAGCAGAGTAACAAGAGCCAACAAAAGTTTTCACTTCAACACCACAGGTAGGATTATCACCCTATTTGGTGAAACAATTTTGAGAAAAACTAAGTCAGGTGTGAAAAAAGTGCAGCTCTGAAAATGGATGTATGGTATTTTCTGTTAAAAGACAGTTTTCAGGAGTGCAAAAGTGAGTGCAGTTAGCATTCTCCCTTGTTACACTATACAAATAAGGTTAGCTTACCCGCCTACACATAGTACATTTAACATGTTGAAGACAAATTGACTCAATAAATTCTCTTGTCATAGAAAATAGTGAGAACAACATGTTGATGACATTGGAACAGTAAGAGATTGTATTATAAATGTTACAACATCTTTGACACATTATTTCTGAGGTTCTAACATCACTGGCATGAGATTCCTATTTCCAAGATAATAGTATCATCTTTCATGCTTTTTGGCACTGAACAAAAACGTTCCTACTGTGGACTTTCCTCTGTTTGTTCCAGTCCCTTAAATTTAGTGTGAAGGATCCACTTCTTGTGCTAATAATTCCCCTCCCACCCAGCAATGTGCATTTCTGTTTGCAAATGACAAGATTATAGACTGGATCCGTGTGCTGAACAGAGGATAAAAATTATTTTAAGACATCACAACTATTCTGGCAGTAATGCATGTGTTATGACCCCTCTTACCTGCTGAGTCACAACTTTGAGCAGTGCAGGTTGTTCCAGCTAGGAGGAAAAACTGGTGATGGAGTCAGCTGTTCCTCCAATGTTATCCTGTTTGCCTGAACAAAAGAGGACTCAAATAGCAGGAGACTGTCTCTGCTCACAACTCAGTCATCTGGCACACTATTCAGCCCCAAAATGCTGCTTCAACTGTTTGTTAGAACATACTCCCAATTCTTGTTCATTTTACACTTAGCTTTTTCTTCTGTTTTTCATACACACATACTGCACTCCCTTCAAAGAGATTCCCACTGAAGACTGTGGCCGCAATGTAAATTCCTGAGCAGCTTTTTGTGTCGTTGGTTCTGGACAGTGAATTTTGGATTGAAGTTCCATCACTTCACTATGCATGAAACTGCATAGTTTCATAAGGGAGCTTTACAGCTGCTTACAACTTATCTGAAGTAGAAGACAGCAATTAGGATACTATTCAAGGCAGTTCATAACTACGTCTGTTACTTATTTACTCCTGCAGCTCAGGATAGGCTGACACCTTTAAGCTGCCTCCAAAAGGAGGTAAGAGAGTCTTCACAGAAGAATGGCAAATTATATAATTAAGACATTATCATGTCTTTCTATTACGATGTTCTTACATGCTACTCCAAATCAATTGGATCCAACTTTGGAGCTTTCCACTCCTCATGCAGATTTCTTTCAGGCTACTCCCTTACAACAGGCCCCTGAACAGTGTCTTGTATGGGTGAAAGTTGCTGGCTGAGACACTGTATGCATTGTCTCCCACTGGAGGAGGCTTGTTACTGAAGTAGCTTTTGCAGTTTCGAGGCTGACAGGTATTATCTCCATTTTCTGTTGGTAGAAAGGGAAGGGGATAATCTTAACCCTGGAAATGCTCTCAATTGGACATGACAGTTTATTTCAAAGACAGAACCCCAAATTATCTTCAATGACATTGCTCACCTTCACATCAGTTCTATGTAGGGTCCTATCCTAGGTTTATCCAGTTTAAGGTTTCCAATCAGATCTGGTTCAAAAGTAAGACTTGTGGCTCAGTGGAAGTTTGAGGGGACTTTTAGGAGTTGATTTCAGTCCAAATCAAGTCTGAGATATTTTCAGGAATTCTTCTGAACTGGAAGTTCCCCAAACCATTCAGCTGCTCAGTGATTATCACAGCTAAAACGAGCATTGACTTCACAAAGCAGCGATAGGGACTCAAACTCCCAGTTCCAAGCAGTTCCATCTGTGATTTGCTCTGTGGGGAGGACATGATAGTCTCCAAAGTTTGCCAGAAACTCAGGAGCTGCCTTAGATCCAGTGAAACTGAACAAGGCTTGAGAGGTTTCTAACAAGTGATCTTTATTTCAGCAGCACTCTTGCTACTGAAAAAGCCTGATCTATGGCACACCCTGCAGTCCCCATCTCTCCAATTGGGAAACTCCATCCTAGTCCACATGCCTAAGACTCCTTTGAATCTCTGAATGAAAATAGTTATGTAGAAGGGGTGGTGTACTCTGGGTCTTGTCCCAGCACAGCCGCCAGGCTGGGGAAATACTCCTGGTTCACACACCAGAAGCATCACTACTATGTAGTCCCAGTTATCAGACTTAAATTACCAAATATAACCCAGGAGGCATGTGACACTTTCATTTCTCCTTTTGCAATTCAAAACTTCTGAATGACCTAAAGCATTGCTACTCTACAGGAGCACCAGGCAGAAGATTTGCAGACATCTCTAACCCCCAACCAAGAATGAGGAGCACTAGCCTACACTCCTACAAGTTTAGAAGGAATAAGAAATGTTAATTCTTGCCTCTTGTGGATAAGAAAGCCAGCTAAACTGCCAGCATCTACTCTGAATTTGTCTATCTCTTTGTAAGTTGCTTCACCAAGATGGTAGTTACTGAATAAGTTTCCTGTAGTTCCACAAATCTATAGAAACACTTATGATTCAAAATTTCTTCCCTGACCCATGTATGACTCACCCCACAATCCCAAATCTAATTCATTTTCTCTGCTACAGTCTGTTGCACTTTACATGGGTCAGGGAGGAACAGAGCTGTTCTCCAAAGGAAGATGAGACACAAGCCAAGGGAATCCCAGGGCCACCAGGGCAGAGACCTCACTAGCCAGAGCCTATCCCACAGTACCTGAAGGATTGAACAGGACAAACCCAGAGACAGTGGTCACGTCCCACAAAGAATCCAGACCTCAAGGCACTATTATGGTGATAAGGCAGGTCTAAAGACAAGCTAGAAATTCTGTCCATAGGTCAACACTAAAAATCAGGTCCAGTGATCACTAGACAGGTCCAGAGACAAGCCAGGCCCCAGATCAAATCAGCCGATAGATTAAGGTCTAGAGCAAGCAGCTCCCCAACATAGCTGTGACCCACCACTGCTCCAACAGAGCTCATAGAGGGACTGAAGGCTCAGGGCTGAGCTTAAATAGAGCTCCTGGTCCCATGGGTGTGGGGTGGAGGCCACAGGTGAGGCTGGTCAGGGCCATTAAGACTTATGACTGTACTCAGGGCCCTGATAATGCCTTCCCAAATGATGGTTATGTCATTTTGTGAACCAGTTCAGAAACCTCAAGGAATTAGTAATTACTAGTCCTTATTCATGAGTATCAGAAAGGTCTGCTTGGAAAAATATTGCCCCACAGAGATTTTCCCTAACATTTCCTGGACGTTTTTTCTACATCTATTTTGTAACTCTTGCAATAGAAATTGTACTGTGTTGCAACCCCTCAAATATCCAGCCATTTTCAAATGATGACATTATGCTACAGCCTTCTTTTTCAATTGATCTAAAAACAGACAATAAAGCTTATCACCTACTGCTTTCTTCCCATTTTCTATATAGAATTTCATCTCAAACCTTGAGCCATCCCCTGTGAACAGAGAGTTCTCACTGAGGTATGCTAAGGGAGAGACTATACTTCAGGATGGCTGTTGACAGTTGCACAGTGTTCTGATACCAGGTTCTCTCTGTGGGAATGACTTGGTTTCTTGGGAAAACTTGCAGCCACTGTTCCACTGGATTTGAACTTCTGCAAGATATAGGAAGGGAGGAAAAAATCACCTCCTCCCAAACATACTCATTCCCCTGAATGATCAATTCTTTGCTCCTTGCTTGCTTAGACTGGCATTTGGAGTCAATCCCACAGTGAAGCTATCTGGACAAAACATCAATAGCAATCAATGTTAAGCCTGAACCCATGCTTTTGGGTTACTACAAAATCACAGCACTGCAGTTTTTCCAGTCTGTGGTTAGAGTGAGTTGCCCCTCTGGTTTCGAATCCAAAGAACCACTGCTGGGATGCCCAGTCCGTTCCGATCACAAGCTTCTTTCCATACAAGTTGTGAAAACGTTCTACAGTTTTAATCACTGGCAGAGCGTACAGTAATTTTTCCTAGGAGAGTTCAGCCATTGACTCTTAATAATCTGTCATCTTCTGAAGTCATTTGCATTCCTGTATCAATACCTAGTCCATAAACACTAACATTTTTGTCTAATTGAAAGTGAGGTTTGAAGCCCTGGTAGCTTAACACAGAAAAAGTCAGAAGAACCTTTTCATCTCTGCTTACTAAGTCACACACTGACCACTGAAATAACATTCTTTTCCTACCCTTTTTATGCAACTGGCATTTAATATTGTGAAATACACAAATAAACTTCCTCTAGTAGGATTAAAGTCCCACAAAACTGCACATCTGGGAGTCTCTGGGGAGCTGGCTGGTGTTCAAAGATCTTAAGAGTAGAATTTCCCTCTTCACTGTTTTGTGGGCCAGAGCTAAATTCATTCTTTTTAAAACAATTCCTATTGCTTTGGGTACAGTTTCAGACCAGCAGCCTTAGGCTGATGCCAGTCTATTTGTAAATATATCTAATTTTGTTCAAAGATACTAGCACGTACCCAGGGTATTAACTAGGTGTAGTGAACAGGCCAGGAGGAGTTCTGGACCAAAGCCTTCTCTGGTGATCTCTCAAGTGTAGCTGCCCACTATGAAAATCAAAGGCCGTCATGCTGAAATACCACAAATCTTGTCTGTAATAGTAGCATTTTTCTCATCTTCTGGGCCAATTTCTATTGCCAATCTTTGCTTAATATGCAGTCTGAAAAATCAGATTAAATTGTTACAGGGTCTGGGGAATCATCACTATTCATGGTGACTCAGAGGAAGCCTTTTAAAGTGTTCAAGGTAGTTTCTACACAGGAACCAAATCTGCCATCGTTTTTTTTTCTGACAAAAATTATTGTTGACACACAAGAACAGTTGAAGGCTCAGTTATGCTCTTCTGATATGTTTTTCCATGTCCTTTGTGGCTTCTCTCTTTGCTTGATGGCAAAAACAGATGAGGTGGGTGTTTGAGGTGCTGGTTCTCCCTTTGATGGCCTTGGAACACTGCTGCCTCAGTCTTTCCCGAATCAAAGAGAAAATCACAATGCTTACCCAAAAGGTCTTTTTGGCCATATCAAACTATGTACTATATCAAAACAAATCTAACAGAAACCTTCAGCTTCATCCCTTTAGTGTTCCTCCTATACACTATTCATTTACACCAGTGGTTTTACATTTTTACATTTTAAGTGTGTCACTTTCTTTTTTTCCCTTTTACTGTTAACTACACATTAGCCATATTATTAAACATATAAAAATCCACTCCTGCTTCAGATCTACTCAAAACCTAACATATCAGATTCTCCTGCAAACTTTATCCGATAGCTGGTTTCAACCAAAGGTTTCTTCCTTTGAAAGGCTACCATAATATTAAACTGCATTTATTGTTGCAGAACTGTTTGTTCACGCTGGTAAATTACTTGCTACACACTAACAGATCTTCAGTGAATTTGGCACAAGCTGGATTTATAGGGTACCACCTGTCAACTAACAGTCACTATTAGTCACCAAAATTGCACAAGCAAACACTCATTTAGAGTCTGTGCAGCCAGGCTGGTCTAATAATTGTCATGTTTGAAGCTGTCTACTTTGGTCAGTAACCAAGCTCCCATTCTTGTTTCTCAAGTATATGCTGGGGATGGGTCCTGGCTGTTCCATGCTTTCCCTAAGTATGGCGTCCCTTGTTTCTGGCGAGCTGTGTAATAGTCTTTACTTTTTTTTTTCCTTCTGTCTGTGTTTAGTCAAACTATTTATTTGCATTACTGTAAATTTACTTTGTCTTATAAGCCAACTGTGTTATATTTGGTAGCTTGAAAAATGAGACTTCCATCCCCTTTCCAGTGTGTATGCTGGCCACGGAGCTGTGTTTACAAAGCTCATGGCAGTCAGTTCTCAGCCTCCTTATGAGCGCTTGCTTCCCATCCTAGAGCACTGATGCAAGGGGGGACAGCTTTATGGGTAAATTCCATTGCCTCTTCTGCAAGCCTGTAACTCCCGTTCACTCGCTTTGGTCCTGAGAAACATATATAAATTCATTTGCTCGTATCTACTCCAGAAATGTTCCGTGATATCTGTGCATTCTACAAGCCTCCATCATCCTCTACAAGTGAGAGGAGGACTCTGGTTTCTCCCCATTCCTCACTCTTGGCTATCCGCTGACCCCCCCAGTCTTTAAACCAAAGGCCCAGGACTTCCTCCAAGAACAGGATAATGCCATCTCATTCTGGTGGGTAAGTTGTGTAATGTCATTCAAACTGTATGTTACGTCTTTTCTGTTCCTTATCCAGCTGTCCCCTACCAGAGAGATAACATCATTCCAAGGAGAAGCTAATTATTCTCTTTATGCCTAAACTGAAGGTGCAACAGAAGAGGAAGCACTTGATGCCTCTCACCAGGCTGCAACAGAGTGGCTGGCTACTCAGATGCTGGCCGTATTGTCTTGCTGAAGGTCAAACAGTGTGGTCATTGTAGGGAAAGGGAAGGGAAGGGAAGGGGAAAGGAAAGGAAAGGAAAGGAAAGGAAAGGAAAGGAAAGGAAAGGAAAGGAAAGGAAAGGAAAGGAAAGGAAAGGAAAGGAAAGGAAGAGAAAGGAAAGGAAAGGAAGACTCTTTTCTCGTGTTTTTCTCTAAGTGGTAGACGCACACATCCTTTACCTCTGAATTTCCTTGTCATGATGGGTTTATTTGACTGCATTGTGTGCTTCTGTGATTTAATTGTTATGTTATTAGGGTGAGTAAAATAAAGCTGCAGCTTTTCTTTTGCTGTATTAGTGCGGTTTAATTACATTTGGGAAAGGCGAAAAGGAGAGTGGGAGCTTGCCAACATTAATGCTGTCTGTCATTCACAGCCCATTGATGACAAGGAGTTGAAAGCTTGGCAGTTACTCTGGTAATCAGCAACCTGGCTGATGACGAATGGAAAAGATTATGTGAAATTTCCTGAAAGGGGGAAAAAAAGTGTTCTCCAAAGAAATAAAATAGAAAACAAGAACAAAGGGCAAAAAACAAAAACAAAAAAAAAAAAAAAACAAACCCCAACTTCTAAATCCAACAGTAAATCCCTTTTATAATGTTTACATGAAAGACACTACATGAAACAGTTATAGTAAATGAAAAATTCCACTAGTAAGCTGTGTTTAATGTCTGTAAAAGGGATCTATGTTCCTAAAATAGAAGCACAAATATGGCCACTTGATTGTTTTTAAAAGGAATTTGGAAATGGACTTTTTCTCCTGAGCTGAAGGATACATATCACTTGTAAAAAAAACCACCAAAACACCTTTCACCACTAGAGATGGCATCTCAGTTGTATTTTTTGATTTGTAGCACAGAAAATAATCTTTAGAGCTGTTCAAAATATGTAACTCCTGAGCTTTCAAAATAAAATGCTTTTTGTTTTCTTTTTTATTCACTCTACTTAATTTTCCCTTTTTAATACAGAAGAATGCAGACTTATTTCATCTTAATAATATAAGCAAATTCTGTTCAGGCTTTAGAGTTATTTGTAGTACTTCAGCCTCCAACACAGTAGTAAACTTCACGGAAAGCTCCAGTAAAATGCAGCTGGGAACTACATCAGTTTTTAAGAAAGAGGAGAAATTCTACAGTACTTATGTGGTCTTGCTGTGACCTGTACAATGGATGATTTGTGATATTTCTTATTTGTCTTAATTAAAAGCTGAATATAATTCTGAAGCCATTCTTGGCATCTTTGGGATAAAACAATGCTGGCTTGTCTAAAGTTACGTCCTGTCATTTTTCTGTGGCTGCTGAATATACCTATTCAATTTCACACTTCACATAATTATGCTTTGCGATTCCGGACTTTGGTCTTTCATTTTGCTTGTGATGGGGAAATTAAAAGGCCCTATGGTATCTATAGTATTACTATAGTTTTAAGAATAAGAAAAACCTGTAGAATTGGTAAATGCGCAATTGTTTGCTTGGTATGCAAACAATTATGAGTCTTTTGTCTCTTCTATTCTGTCAAACAACATAATGCAAGAAAAACAAAACAGGCTTTTAATCATGATGTCAGGCAACTCAGGCAATTTAAAGTTTACCAGCAGGTAACGTTGACTATGCAGGACCGTGAATAGGGAATTTCTCTTTCACACTGTTGAACAGACACATCACTATGTGACTTCAGGCTTTTCCCCCACGGGCAGAGTACTGCAGTTCCGTATTTTATGAGGAGTAAGAGGGAATACCTCACCACACTTGAAAGATCACTGAGGTTTACTGGAAAACTACATATGAATGAGAATGATTTGACTGATACATTTAGTATTAGGAGCTAGTTATATATTTATTAGATGAAAAACAATCCATATTAAAGACCTCCCTCCACTAAAGAAATGAAAATGGAATATTACAGTCATGCATCAGGCCCAGTTTTAAATTTCTGTGGACAAGATGTAAAATTTAGGGGAAGAAAAGCCATAAACACATTCTTTTTGTGTCAGCAAGGAAGTTCCACCGCCCAAGTAACAGGTCTCTCCATTGCTGGACAATGAAGAGGTAAGGCTACTTCATGGGCAAGGCTTCCTACAGATGTCATTTTCTCCATGTGGTAATCATGCGCAGGCACAGCTTGATGTTCTTTATTCGTCCAGGTTTTATGGTCATAGATCAAAGGACCACAGCGCATGTACACTGACTTGCAAGCTCTATATTCAAGAGTCCTGGCTAGGACCACGCTGAATGTGTAGATCTGCTGTACTTGCACACGTGCATTAAACCTGATCCGTGAGGAAAGCATCATAGGAGCCTAAGTCAGACAAGTCTAGGAAGTAGTCGACTTAGTGCATACGTGTAGCCTAGCTCTGCAGTGCGTGTGCAGGAAGTCCGACATGTCAAGCACAGGGGATGGGAACTGGGTGACACAAGAGAGGACGGACTGAAGATTTCAGAGCTAGAGGCTGTCACTCAGCAGTGCTCTACTGTTCCTCTTCTGCACTGACACTGTGCTGACAGAAGTCTGCATGAACCCTTCTCTGTAAAAATCAAACGGAATGAGAATCATAAAAAATCCTGAAGTAGATACAATCCGTTCACCCACTGAAAAATGGGTGGTTTTGAAGTACAGATATAAATTAAACTACACATAAATAATCAACCACCAAAAAGCCAAATGAAATACAAAAATTCAGCAGAAATAAAGTGATGCCCTGTTAGACAGGATTATCTTTACCATCCTTTTCTGCCTTCCCCAGTGTTTGCCTGAACTTCATTTGCCCAACGATCTTTCACTTTAGATAAGGGGATCACTTCCTCCGCTGTCATTTGAAATTCGTTTTTGTCAGTTGCTAAGTAAGTGAAGGTTCACATAGAGCACTTTGTCATTAAAACTAATAATTCAAAAATAAGATACATAAGCTCTTCCACCTTAAAGTAACCACCTCTTTGTATTACCAAGGACAACTATTTAAGGGTTGTTTGCATCATTATCCCATGAATATGATCAAAATCCCATTACAAGTACTGTCCTAACTGGACAACATTATTCCACCATATTTCCCCCCAAAATTCATTACTAAAAAAAAAAAACAAATAACTTTTATGTATATATATATTATCCGCATCTCTTCAAATTTCATTTGATATTGCAGATAGCTTAGATCTTAGACTTGCTGTCATGTACTGAAGTGAGTTAAGACAGTCAATCAAAAAAGATGTTTGCTGCTCAAGTTTCGAAGGTGATGCCACTGAATTGACTGAAGTCACTGGCTAAGCAGATAGAACTGGATGTGACTGATGCAGGAAAGCAATTTTTGAAAGCTGCAGGCAGAGTGAGTATCTTTGTTTCAACCCATTCAAGAAGTTCGGTTAAGAACTATTTAACTCAACGCTGAAAAATCAGCGTAAGAGTAGAAAAAGTAAGATTGCCTATTTTCCTCTGTCAATCTACAGCTAAACCTAAGTATGAGAGGATAAGATCTGCTTTCTCCAAGATTGTGAAGGTGATGGCTACTAGACGCTTCCAATTCAATTCCTGTTCTACACGTCATTATTTCAGTTGTTTCATGAAGTATTTTAAAATGCAAACACACTTTTGAAATGCAGCAAGCATACTTAAGGTAGTCTTAATTAATGAACAATTTTAAATGATGGCATGTAAAATTTAACTGAATGTCAGTTTTCATACAAATAGAACTTGACACAAATCATAAGCGAACAACTAAAAATGTAAAGTATAATTCACTATTTTGTTAACAATAGAGGTTAAGAAATTAATATTCTGAATAAAAGATTTAAAAGCTAAAATAGAATAATACAATGTGTATGGATATGTCATCCCTTAGTTGAAGAACAATGAAAACAGCCACATGTGGTAATATTAATCAGCTGCAAATTTATGTTTACATGTTCACCGAAAAAAGGAAAATCAGCTTCTCTTAGGCAGGACAACTACAAATTTAAAAAGTAAAAAAACCTAACAAAACCAAAACCAAAAACCCCTAAATTACCAAGATTGATTTTTTTTTTTCTGCTTGTTCTTTTAAACAATAATTAAAATGAAGGATTTACTTCAAGCCACCCTTACCATATCTGGAACATTTCATCAACAATTTTAATATTAAAGACAAAAATAAATAAGAATGATTCTTAGCACATTTCTTTCTTTTTTTTTTTTTTTTTAAGGAATTTATTACTCATATTTCCCATGGGGAAACTATGCAGCCTCAAGATTTCCAAAAACGGGTGCCTGTAATTACTTTTCTAAGCTTGTATTCATGCATCTGAATAAGTGAATTGATTGTGAATATGTTCTGCAGCTTCTAATAGGTCCCAACCATTAGGCTGATCAAAAATTTTTCAAGCACATTTATATTGTTGTAAAAACGCTGACATGTGAAAATGCAAACTTTCAAGCTAAATATATGTTTTGCCAGTAACAGAAACTGTGAGGGAGGGGTCTCGGGTCCAATTTTCGGTTTCTGACTCACAGCCTGGCCTCATCTCCATCTGCACACTGAGCAGATAATAGCTCTGTGGGTAGCTGAGGTATTCACCCCCTGTGTTCAAGTTTGGCCTCTGCTTCGGGCATACACTGACTACTGGGCTAGTCTGAGATGCATTCCTTTATCTCCTCCAGAAAAATTTCCTAATGCCATCTCTTTCATGCTTACACAGAACAAATGTCCAAGTCCTAATTCTCTTTTATAGAATGGGGGTTTTCCAGCACAGAATTTTTTAAAAGTCTGTTTTATCCGTGATAAAGTCACCATGTGTGCTAAAAGCAGAAGCAACTCTGCTAATTGTTGCTAGTTATCCAGCATACTTCCTTGCCTAGTAGGCGACACAGGAACAAGCATTCAGGAATTGAATTTATTCTTGGAAGGATTTTAAAATATTTCATTTCAGAATCGCTCAACAATTGTGCAGTAAAGCCCTTTACGTGTAATTTGCCTCTCCTCGATGTACGCATTTAACTCTCCTGCTCCCTACTCATGGTGTCATAGGAGTGCAGTATTATATATTTATGATTCTATCATGGCCTGATTTTGAAGCCAACAGAAGCCGTGCATGCTCAGTGCCTCTGAGAACCACCCCGGGCGCTGGCAGGGAAGCGGCCTGCCGCCACCGCACCCCCAAGTTCCAGTGCCCCACGAGCACCTCAGAGCCCCCCGACGCCACCCGCACCTCTGCCGTGCCGGGAGCGGCTCCCCGGCCCCAAGGCGCTGGCCGGAGAGGGAAATTTCGGCCGCCGCCGTGAGGAGCGCTCCGGGCGAGGGACAGCTGGCGCGGACCCCAACGGGCCGCCCGCCCTCCCGCCTAACGGCCGGCGCGGCCTGGCTGCAGGCAGGCACCCCCGGCGAACTTCCCCCGGCCTCTGACGGCAGATGGGCGGCGAGCGGGCACGGGGCGCGGAGCTCCCGCCTGCCCCCTGCTCCCCAGGGTGCCGCCTCAACTCTGCCCCGGGGCGGCCGGGCGGGCCGCGGCGGGCCCCTCAAGCGCAGGGCCGGGGGG
>VXAL01012002.1:1109414-1207790 GCA_013399475.1 Chauna torquata
TTTTTGTGTTGATACCTCTTTCCCATGAACATTCTCTGGCCTACTGCACTGGCTCTGAAAGTTAAGCATACCTCAGCAACCAGTAAAATGCTGTCCACATCTCCCGCCTCCCCATCCCAACTGTAAGAAAAAGCATGTGTATTAGGTGCTGCGTGGGTTGCCATGGTAAGTCTCTTGTTTTTCCATTCAGCTCCGGAGAAGCAACATGGGAAATGCATGCTACTGCCTGACACCCAACTTGCTGCTGCGCTGGCCTTTGAAACATTTTGAAGGGAGAAGCAGCACCTGCTTTAAAGACTACCCTACTGTGAGAAGTCAAAAAGCGGTGTCTTAGATCAGACCATATCTCTGTTTTGGGCCAGGGTGGTATGCATAATTTAAACTGGGCTTACTGATGCAACCTGTAGCTCACTTTGCAAAGTACTGGGCGGGGACAACAATAACCAGAAGTATGCTTACTGAACTGATGTTTAATCTTTTTAGCTTGAACAGCTGTAATGATAGCAAGGGTCAGCTCCCCCTCGTTCCTTTCCAGCTGTCCCAATTCATTTTGAGGAGGAACTCCATGAACTAAATGCAGCACCATTCATACAGCTTGCACCTTAAGACAACCCTCACTCACTAGTTTGAATCCCACCATTCTCCATCATTTGGTACCATCCATGGTACCTCCACTCACCACCCATGGAGGTCCCTCTGTGGCAGCTCGCATCCCTGCAAAACAGAGACAGTTTTAACATGCGATGGTGTTCATGCCGCTGCACTGTTTGAGGTTGTGACCTGCCATACCTATTCACCCCATCTAACTCTTTTCTCATCTGCCCTTCTACATGTGCATGTGGCTGTCTCACAGCATACATAGTGTTTGCAGCTGCTTTATCTCGGGGTCCAAAGGTTCCAGTCTTTTTCAGCTGAGTTTCACAATTTCCAGTATGTGCTTACTTACATGTACCACCGGCGTGTAAATACTGCTAGGTGTTCATTGGGTATGATCTGATCACAGCTAGTTTTGCTCCTTGCCTCACATTTAGTTATTTTCTGCTCAGAAAATGGAACTTCAGAGACAAGGCTACAAGGTACTCATAATGGTTTCTCCAGTATTCCTGTAAAAAGAAAAAAACAAAAACAAANGCTTAGTGTGATGGCTTTTAAAAAAAAAAAAATCACTCCACTTCTTCTTCCTGAAGGGTGTAGGAAACATAAGTACAAAATAATTTATTCATACTCTAGTTTTGTAGTTACATTATAGAAAACGCTTAGAACTTTTTTTCTATTTTACAAGATTTGAATGTTTTAGATTTTATTCACTCATCTCGTGAAGTTTTCAGAAGCACCTCAGTTTACCCGTCTATAAATTTAGTAGAATTCTTCTTTCACTTAGGGAAAGGACTGTGTGATTAAAGATGATTATCTTATGTCTTTCAAGTATTAAAATTTCTTCCAAAAATTTACCCAGTAAACTCAGGGGTAGTATTATTAATAACAAAGGTCTCTAACTTTTTTTCTGAGTTTATGTGTATAAAAGTAAGATTCCCAAATTGAAGCACAACCAGTGAGGCATATATTGTGTACTGCAACAGTGAACAAAACTAATTTTGTTTGTCCTTTCAAAATAAACGTTTTAAAAGTAAAATAATTCATAACATTTCTGTGTACCTCTCTGGTTTCTGGTGATATAAATATAACTCTTGTATCTCTGGCTTTTTGATTTTATTCCACCAGAATTCTCTAAGTGGAATAGCAGGTATGGTTTAGCTGCATATAGATAAGTTTGCTTCTATATATTCTAACAAAATATGGATTGAGGGTAAAAGATTGAATGAGTTGGAAATAAGTTGTGCCTCGTATAGAAGAGAGGTGTTCTCTGCTTTCCTCTTCTAAATCATAAGTAAGTCTCATCAAACTGGGTCAGATCTTTTCTTTTTCTCAGTTTGAATATTGAGATTGGGCTCTGAACAATGCAGCCTCACCCGTCACAGCATCTGATTTCATTTAGTGTAATTAAGCCTAGAAAGTTGCCACATTTGTCCTGACAATAGTCAGGCTTGAATGTACATTTACAGTTGTTGTCAGGAGAATTCTTATCTTGCTTTGCATTAGCACACTGAAACATATCTCCAAAACGTGTTAATTAAATTTGTTGGAATTATATAACTTGCAGAAAAAAATTTATAATTAAAAAAATTCATTTAAATGTATTTATGTATCTAAAATAAATCTTTTCGCTGTGTACTGTGTAATCATATTTAAACAATGAAACAGGATAGCACTGTTCCTTTGAAACTGGCAATGCCTTTGATTTATTTGTAAGTATTTGTTTCAGAGTTACTGCCATAGTTCAATCTCTTTTCCTTAATCTCTTTAAGTTAATCCATCTACCCAACAAATACTGAAAATGTTGTGATGTGAACATCAAGAATTTTTACACCTCCCATTAGTGGTAGGTTCGTTTTAATAAATCCCTTCCATCAGACAGATCTAGAAGTCTGTGTAATCTTTTGTAAAGGTAAAAATTATTATTAGAATTGCAAAGTAGACACTAAGAAGTTCATATGTACTTTATAACCTTGTTATGATGCATTTCCTGCAGGGTTGATCCGGTGCCCCATGATGCTCCCAAACCTCCAGGATATACTCGATTTGTCTGTATTTCTGATACTCACTCGAGAACTGATCCCATCCAAATGCCATATGGAGATGTGTTAATACATGCTGGTGATTTTACTGAGCTGGGACTTCCTAGTGAAGTAAAAAAATTCAACGAGTGGCTAGGTAGGTATTGAATTCTGTGTGGATTTGAAAGTAAATTTGTTTACTGAATGTGTCTGCCCCTTCTGCCTCCCAGTAAAAACCATCGTGCAGTCAGGAATGATGAATATTAATTTGTCTTTTCAATTTGAATGGCAATGAGCAGGAATCAGATATTTCTTTTTTCCTTTTTTTTTTTTTTACAAGTATTTTCACATTTTTCCAACTGAGCAAATAAGATTTGTGAGACTATTCATCTGTTCTCTCTTCACACTCTCAAGTGTACATTAGGCAACTTCTTGGTGTTAGCAACAATTTGAGTCAGTAGGCCTTTAATGATCTACATAAAACCTCTTACATACATTGTTATTGGTTTGCTTCCCTGCAAAAAAAAAAGTTGTTGTGACTGAAAACATTTGTCTGTTTAACCCCGGAGGCTCATAGTTTTTTTATCTGGGGCTCAGCTGCACCACAGCGATGAATTCCAAACAAAGCGAAACGTGTGCCTGTGGTTGCTGTCTTGGATGTAGCAGACCAGATGTAGATGCCTTCTGTAGGCAACTGTTGGCATTGGTAACTGAAATTCTGTTCCACTGGGCAAGAGAGTAGTGATTTACATGTGCTTCTGCGGTGTTTTGTATATGCTCAAAAAATGACAGTGAAAACTGGAAAGCATACACTGTATCCAGACAAAAACCCTGATTGGTATTGTTCTGGCAGCAGCATAGATACCTTGCTTCTGATACTTCATTATCAAAAACAGGGTGAAAGGAAATGAAGGACTTGGGAAGAGGAAGGATAGAGTTTAAGGGTAATGGATTTTAATTTTCACATTGGTTTTCTTTTCTTTAGTTTTTATTTTTTGCATTTTCCCTGTCTCTTTTTGCTGCATGCTACAGCATTGCACACAAGGAAGGCACAAAGCTGACAGACACATGTAGGCTGAAATGAGATATTAAAAAAAAAAACGCAGGACTTCACAATTTAAGCAAATATTTACTAGCAAATATTTATCAGTTAAGGTTGATAAATATTTATTTCAGCTTGGAAGCCCAATAATATGCCCAACATGGAGCAATTGCATTGTTCTGTGGGCGCTAAGTTAGGGGCGGCCTGTGGAGGTATCATACTCTGCTGTTGTGCCCTCTGCTCTGTCTCTGCCCCCTAATGGAACAGGTCTGTTTTACAACAGAAAGCAAATTTGAATCCTATTTTGTAAGTCTCTACCATCTATTATGATAATGCACTGAAAATAGCATATAAAGATGATACAAACCATATGGTTATCCATTCTAAAGAATACCCATTTTATTTATCTGCCAGAGTGGGAAGAAAAGTGCTTTGGATATCACTAGCAAGCAAAGATGGGGCTACATGCATTACCTGCTGTACAGTTTTTGTCTCCATAGTTCTCCATCTGCTTCCCTGCTGGTCACAGCTGTACAGTGTTCTGAAGAAGTCCTTAAGCTGAAATCCTCTCAGTTTGGTTGGAATATTTACCAAGGCATTTCTGAGATGGTCTCTTCACCATTTTTGTTCCAAAAGAAGGCCTAGTTTTCTGACTTTTCAAGGCATCCTTCCAATTTCGTGGTTGTGTGCAGTTTGAGAAAAGGTGATCTTTGCGGTTTGAGACATATTTTTGCAAGAGCGTCTCTGAGATATGCATATTTAGCAAGTAAAAGATTTTTTTTTAGCGTATTGACAATTTGAAAAAAATGGAAAATTTAACTTAATTTTTGAATTAATTCTGAAAAATCCAATAGAAAAAAATAGTTCAGAGTCACAACACAGGTGTCATTCAGCTAGCATTTAAAGCTTTGTTTCAGTTCAAAGCTGAAAACTTTTTTTTGAAATTATACTCAATGAGATTGCCAAATGAAAACTTTAGCTATTAAGTGAACAATTTATGAATTCACGAATACCTTGAATGTTTGCAAAATCCATAGTAAATGGTAAAATGGTTAAAAGAAGAAGAGTTTTCAAAACTTTTTGTTGGTTGCCCATTTTGTTGCGAAAGGTGCTAGTCCCTGACAGTTTGGATTTTTCTAGATAGCTGCTTCCAGAATTTGCCATGATTTTCCAACTATAACTCCCAAAGTGTACCCAACTGTCTCCTTCTTCCTTGTCTGAATATTTTATTAGTTTCTTGAGAAAGTAATTGAGAGACTGACCAGGACTTTAACTTCCAGCCTCATTCTTACCTGTTGCCACCAAATTTGCTTGTCTGTTCTTTCATCCCATACCACAGGGCTGGCTTTCCCACTTAGTTATTTTGTTCTGTTTCAGATGTATGTCTCCTACTGTCAGTGAACTTTAGCTTTGTTTATGCCTTGGAATAAAGAGTAGAACATTTGTTATGCCTTCTCTCAATTTCCCTTTAGGTGCTAGATACGAGTCCTACTTCTGCTATTACACCATATCTTTATGTGTAGCATTTATTCCTCCGTTTTGGTTTTCTGTTCTGTCATACCCCCTTGGGTCTCTGCCACTCTGGTCTATCAGCCTACTGCATCTTATCAGGATGCCCTTCGGCAAGTTCAGATTTTATCTTTCTGCTCTGCATAAAATGTCTGTGCCTATCTAATGCAAAGTATATTTTACATTAACATCATTAACTTCCATGGACCTTATGGTTATACGGAGCACATGCTCAAGTGTTGTGCTAATAGAGGCACATTGGCTTGCTGAGTCATACCCTAAAATATGTTCTCTCTTTTTTAGGCTAACTGTATGTGGGTACACAGGAAGGCCAGATGATTTATCTCTGTAGCACAGCATTGTCTTTGTCTGCTTAGCCTGTCCCTTAGTCACCTGGTTTTATACCTTTTGTCCTCTCACTCCTACAGCCCTCCACTGTATTTCAGTTCAGTTCATTCTTCTCTGTAATCAGTTGTTTTCTTTCCCTTTTCTTTTCCGCAAGCCTCCTTCCCGTGGAGAGATTTGTGGTTTTAGCAGGGCTAGGTTGATGCCCAGCTCTAAGAAGGAGGTAAAGGGCTGGTGATAACCAGACGTGCATATTTCCTCGGCTTTCTCTGATAGGCAGTTCAAGGACTTCCCGAGCCACAACATTAGTGTATATTTAATAGACATTTGTAGGTGTTTCTTCTGAGTTTTTTAACTGCCTTTTGGATCTGTCTGAATTTTTAGTGTGGATACAATCTCATGGCAGAGAGTTCCACAATGTAATATGGATTGTGTGAAGAACTCTGCGTATTTTGAACTCGTCATCCACTAGTTTCATTTGGTGTTTCCTAATACTGGAAGAGGCAAGTGAACAATTCCATTCTTCACTCTGCTCCAGAATTTATAGGCTTTTCCAATATCTACCTTTTAGATGCTTTTCAAGCTGAAGGCTGTTCAGAAGTCCTTAAATGCCTTTGATCATCTGTGTCTGTCTTTGTACCTCTTGTTGTTCTTTATCCTTTTAAAAGGTAGAGAGGCCAGGGCTGCACATATTCTGAGTACACCACAGATCTGTGCCCTGGCATAATGAAATTTCCTGTTTTGTTCTCTTTTCCTTTCTAATGTTGTGGATTATTGTTTTTATTTTTGACTGTGACTGAACAACGAGATGGCGTTTTCATGAAATTGCCTGTTATAACTGTATGAACTCTTTCCTAAATGGCAATATCTCTTTCAGAATCAATCACTGTGTATCTACAGTTGAGCTACTTTTTCTAGCACTTACATTGTTCTGCATAAATTTCTGTTCTGTTTCATTAGTCCTCTTATTGCCCAGTCTTAGAGTACCATGACGTACTTTTGCAAGACAGATTTTCCATTTTGGTGCCCTTATTCAGGGTAACTTAGTAAAAGGGGAAAAGGTATGAATATCCAGTTTACAGAGTTTGACAGTGGTGCTAACCCAGTTGTTTCCCTCCCCTCTTTTTCCTGAATTGACCTTTCTCCTGTTTTTGTATTTCTTCTTTTCCTTTCACTACATAGTTTCTTTTCCGACTGTATTTTTCTTCCAGATTTGTAAATTCAGTTTTTGGGAATCAGAAAAAAATGAAGTACAAAACATGTATTATGGTAGGCCCGGATGGGAGGCCGTGAGGACAGTGAAACTTTCTAGTGAGATTACAAGGATGTGTTATGTGACAGCTTTGAATATATGCTGGTTTTCCAGTATGTCCAGGAGATTTTAATGGCAGCACTTTAAACAGCTGAAAATAATTCAGGGGAATTGTTTCTAAATACACACTAGAATGCAATCAGGGCTAGACAAGGTAGGATATATTGTGCTTGCTATGCACCGTAGCTATCCTTGTACTCAGATTTTTCATTATTTTTGTTTTTGTTACTTATTCTCTACCTTCATATAAATCAAATGTGTTGTAGGACAAGTACAAAGACAAATGCCCTGCTTGAGTGCACTCGTCAAATAATGACTCCAAAACCATCTCTGTTTTGTGTGTCACATATTGTTGGCACTGAAAGTTGCCTATTTGGCTCAGTTGCCCTTGTAATTCCCTTTGCTCAAGTCTGTAATATCATTTCCAAATTTTGTATGCTGTAGGACCTGCTGTCACTTTGAGCTTGTGGGTAACTTTCCTGGAAATTTAACTAAGTAGCCGATGTGTGATATACGCTGCAACACATACTTTTGTATTCTCTATGAGAATTATCTTCTGTGCATGGATTGAAAAGATTACTTAAACTAACACATTTTATAATATTCATTGTTTCAGTGTGTTTGCTTTTCCAATTCCAAGATTTTCCAATGTCAAAGACACTCTTCCTATTTGAAATTCAAGTTCAAGCTAAACTTGAAATAAAAAAATATAGAAGGTGGCTTTGCATTGTCGTGGAAAACAGTAATTAGCTCTTCAGACTATTTTCCTGAAAATATTAATCTATCTTCTGTGTGTCACACACACACACACACACACACACAAATGATTAAATTATTTGACATGCACTTCAGGAATTGACCTGGGCAGATTCAGCTCAAAAGATAACATTTTTCTTTTAGACTAAAAAAATGTTTTAGAGTGAAAATGCCTGCCCAGCTTTATTAACTAGCACTAGTAGAATCACCTGCTTCTAGCATTACACTGTAGAACAAAATCAGCTAATTTTGGTCCATAAACATCAACCCTATTTTTAAGTTCTTGATAAAAAATTAAAAATCTTCAAAAAGCTTGGAACACTAGACTTAGTTTTACTTTTGCTCTAGTGATAAATCTTGTGAAATGGTGGTAGTTATTTATCTTCCGCTCTTAACAGTATTTTATATTTTTAGGTTCAATAATACTCACATTTAAAACAGATTAAAATTGTGTTGAAGAAGAAAGAAAATCAGCTTCTGAGCAGCAAAAGAAATTAGAATTTATAAATTGTAGTCATGCCATTTTGACCATCGGTAATTACACTATTTTTATGTTAATGTAGAAACCCCTTGAAAGAAGTATTTAAGCACTAATTATCTATTTACAAAAGAATGGCTTTGGAAATGCAGTGAAAAACATTGAGCTGTGTAGGGATTGAGAACAGATGTCATTTTTAAAAGACTGGGCATACGAAAAAAAGTGTTGGTTTTTATTGCATTTCTTAAGTGCATGATGGCTCAGATTCGTTTGTACATCTAAGTCTCAGACCGTACGGCACAGAAAGGTGCACTGCAACACACTCTTCCAGTATTTCTCCAGTTCTGGGGATTTCATGTATCCTAAAGGCTTCTGAACACTAAACTGGCTGCCAGGGGTCTCAAGGAATATTTAAGCTGCACTCCTGTATTGGGAATATGAGCCAGAGCAACTGTTTTCCAGATATGCTTTCCATGCTAGTGATGAGAAGCAGTAGGAGCTCTGAGAGTGGTAGTTGCTAAAGGACTTTTCCTTCATTCCCTCCTACCAAACACATGTATACTTTGGGGTTTTTTTTTTTTGGCACTTTGTGCTTACATTGAGGTTGCTGCCTTCCACTGATGGAGTGGAAGGTAGCCAGCCTTCAAGATCCTGGGCTTCTAGAACGGCTCATGTAAAAATGTCCTGTGATTTTCATAAATATTGAGATATCTGACCCCCCAGTTTAAGGGAGTCAGTAAAATTACCCAGTCTTATTCTGGACTAGCAGACAAGTGTGGCTTTAGGAGGGCAATGAGACCCAGAAGTGTGCAGAGCAACCAGGGAAGTGAAAGGTCTGGAATATAATTCTGCAAACTCTGATTGCCTCTGGCTGAGGTATTTGAAGTAGCCCGAGGAAGACAGGCAACCAAATTCTATTTAGTCCTGTTCAGATTTGACAGCCTCTTCATCATTTCCCCTTGTAAAATTGAGAATAATGCTTGATCCACCTACCACATGAATGTGTTGGAGGATTAATTATTCTCAGTACAGCACTTTGAACACCTATTGCAAAGCACTGCACACAAACATTAAACATTGTTATTAGTGCTGTGCACCTCATACAGTGACACGACACACAGCTCTTTGTAGTCTTCCCTTGCAGAAGGTGGCAACTGGGAGATATGAAAACAACTCTGTGGGATCTGAAGATCTGAATAGGAAGTGTGCAGAGAGATCCATGTAGGAAGTCTAAAGTATTTTTTAATTGTTATTTTTTAACATAGTTCTCTGTCTCCTTTGCTTTCATTGTCCCCAGATACATGTTGTAAACCGAAAGTAGAATATTCTAAAGGGCAGAAAACCTGTTGTAGAAATTTATCCCCTCAGAAAAGCATATTATTTAATACTACAACTTTTCCAGGAAATAGAAAAAATATTTATGAAAATGAACCCTGTGGCTTATGTAGTTGGAGATTCTCAAACCATCAATCGCCATAATCCGAGGAGGCATATCAAAGGAAGGTTCAGTCTAGGCAAGCCTTGCAGTTGTGCAGTTTTTTCGGCGTCTTACTGACCACTAGTGGACAGAAGGTACAGAGCTACATAATCTTTTGATGTGGCTCACTGCAGCTACTCTCATGGCCTAGTTTACAGTATACATGGGGTTGGTTGTGCGTAATTATTGGATTATTAAATAAACTAGGCTGAAAGAAAGCCATGTTCCCCTTAAAAGTAATTTTGGCCAATTATTATGCATGTGTGCGTGCGCGCGCGCGTGTGTAAAGCACGGTATATCAAAGAATATAAGTTGGATTATTATCCGATCTTTTTAGTTTTATTTGCCTTTATTTACTTATTTAAAGAAATCCTGGTTTGCAAATGTGAGCAATACTGTGTGTGTTTGTCGTTTTAGTGTTTGATACAATTACTGGCTTTTACAACACAAGAATGTCTTGATCTAGCAGGTTATAGATGACTTAGGAAGGAGTGTTCATTTACAATGTTATTCCAGATTACACACCATACAATAAGTATGTTAATGTGAATTTCCCAGACGTCAGCCCCAGTGTTTAAACACAGAACTGTCAAAGAGATGCTAAAAAAGCAATCTGAGACAGTTATGCAGTCTTTTTACTATATCACTCACTGCAGTATTCTAAAAGGTTGAAATGAGAGGGAGAAAGCATTAAGTGGGCACTTACATGATTGTCACTGCTTTTAATGACTACTAAAAATTCTGCTCAGCACAATACTGGGAGAGAAGCAAAGCACATCTGCTTGTACAAGTTTGCATTTATCTCGGTGAAGTTGTAAGTTGATAACAATTGTAAGCTGCAGAGGAGGTCACTGGTTGGTAAAGATGCCTAACCTCTTAGTACAAGAGGAGCCTGGAGTATAAACATCATGCATTTGCTTTTGAATTATTTGCTGTGTTTATCTAATTTAAGAAGAGGAAGGCTTGCTGATAGAACGGAATGAACCTTTAAGCAGACAGAATTCTACTTTGAACGAACTCAGATGCAGAGAAATAGCAAACTAAGACACATTATTTAGTGCTTTGCATTATGCAGTTTGTAGTTCAAGTGACAGTCCCCCAGCATTTCAAATTATTTTGTAAAAATTATGTTCACCATAAAAAGGACCTGCTGTAGTTTAGAAGTTAAGAATTGCTGTAATAATTTTGTAATTGGAGCATAAAAACACAAAAAAAATTAGATGTTCAGTTGATTTTCTTAATTAGTACTCTACAGTAATGAGAGGAATAAACAAAGATGTTACTAGCTAAACAAATATATATATGCATTCTCAAACACATTATATTACCAGAGCTATTACCAGTTTTTCATATTAAGCAAACAAAGGCTAAGAAGCTGTTTGAGGAGGGCTTGCCACAAGTGACAAAAAAAACATGTATCTAGCTAAGAAGTTAATAAGGTGGTAACAGGCTTTTCAATACTAAAATAATCTCAAAGAATAATGAATTACACTGATTTAGGAGATTTGGGGCAGTATTTTTTTTGTGTGATGAGTTGTTCTGGAAGCAGAACCACTACTGCCTGACTTCTTAGATTTTGTCTTGCAGGCCTTCTGTGGGATCTTAGGTGTCTCATAAGAGTTGTCATCCCTTTGAAGCCTCTCCTTCAGATTGGACCTCAGTCTTATTAGGCACTTACTTTCAGGAAACTCAAGGGAGCATAATTATCTTTGAGGTCTCTGCTCCTCTTTCTATTGTAGGAAATGACTTTTGAATCTGTTGGGCATTTTCAGAGGGATATTAGAGACAAGGGTACTGAAGTGTTGGACACCATGCTTCCACAATTTTTGTATCCATAAAAGAGTAAGAAAAAGATAGCCTTTTCTAAAATGGCTAAATTAAGGGTGAGAGAATGTGTTTCCAGCATTTTTTTGCATACAAAGGAAGATTGCAGAAGTGAAAGGAGAGGGAAAAAATGAGGCAGAGGAAATGAAGAACCATGTAGCAGAGAAGGAAAAGGAAGGAAAAAAATCTCTTAACTTATGTTAAGATAATGGCTGGAAGAGTGAATTGTTGCTTGGAGCCCCATTCCAAACTGGCAGAAAGCAAATGTTGGATGTGTTGTGAAAGAGAAAGCCCTGAAGCCCAGGACTGAATTGGAGCCAGTGTGTTTCTGACATAATTTTGATGTGTAAACATTTCTGTTGATTCCAAATCCAAATAGGATGAAGTGACTAGAGGTTGATTATGGAGAAAAATATTTTTTATTTCTTGCAAGTTAGACATTCCAGGAGAGGAAAAATAAAAAGTGATTTTGGGGAAAAAAAAAAGAAATTTTGCTTAGAAGTGAAATTTTTATTCACCCCAAAATATTTTTAAATGACATTTTGTTTCCTTGGTAATGTCAGAATCATTACATGAATTTCCAAATATATCCCATTCCATCCAAGTGGTATTTTAATGATTTTAATACAGAAAGCTGTTTAGGTAAAGTTTTCCAACCAGGTCTAGTAGTAGTTCATCTCCAGGCTATGGGGTTATTTTAGCAGAAGCTTCTCAGGTGCAGAGAACAGGGGGATTCCTGGTCTTTGGCAAAAGTGATTGTCTTGATTTGGCTACTCAAAATAAGAAATCATGATAAAAATGTAGCTTTCCCCCAAATTCATAACTTTTCTTCTTTTTTTTTTTTTGGTTTGAAAATACGTCTTTGACTCCCATAGCATATGTTCTTGCATGTGTTTCTTGGCACTCCTGAAGGGCAGATCTATTTCTTACATGCTTGCTGCCTTAATTTTACTGGGGAATGAATTTTGTCCTGGATATGTGTGCAGAATTCCTGTGACAGTTAAATTTTCTTTAATATCTTTGTATAAGTAGAACTATGGTATTAAAACCAAGTTTGCTACCTGCCCACCAGCAAAGCCATATGCTAGCATCAAATGTTAATTGGCTATCAGTTGGTTATTTAGTCCTACTCATCTGCTAAATGGATAATACAAGAAACTTACACTGAAGTTAGTGGAACATACCCTGTAGTCCTGTTAAATTGCTTGTCTACCATAGATTTGTTCCATTAGAATCACAACATGAAATGAGCATTTAATTTGTTTCAGCATTGAAAGCTCTTTAAAATTCTGGTTCATTTTCCGGTGTAGACTTACAGACACACAAGATGGAGGTGACCTCTGGAGGTCATTGAGTCCATCCTCCTGTTCCGAGCAGCTCTAGTTAGAGCAGGCTGCTCAGAGCCTTGTCCAGTTGAATTTTGAATATCTCCAAGGATGGAGATTTCACAGCTGCTCTGGACACCTATCCTACTATTTAACAGTCCTCATTGTAATTTTTTTTTCCTTAAATCGAGTTAAGGAACACTCCACAAAACTCAGTAGTAGAAGTTACTCCATCCTAGGTGCAGGTCTTTGCATTTGCTTTTGATAAAGTTTGATGTTTCCATCAGCCCATTTTTCCAGCTTTTGGAGGTTCCATAGGAATAGCAGACCTGCCTTCCACTGTATTGGCAGATCCACACTGCTAATTTTGTGTTGTCTGCAAACTTGCCGAAAGTGCACTCCATCTAATCATCCAGGCTGTTAGTAAAGATGGGGAACAGTGTTAGTCCCAAAATCACTGGCTGAGGGATACCTCTAGTGACTGACTGCCAGCTGGACTTTGTACCACATCTCACCCTTTGAACCCAGTGATCCAGGCAGTATTCAACCCACCTTATCATCCTTCCATATCTCACCAGCTTGGCTATAAGGATGGTATGGGAGATTTTGTCAAAGGCTTTGCTAATGTCAAGGTGAACAACATCCAGTGCTCTCCCTTATTCATGGAGCTGGTCATGTTCTCTTTGAAAGCAGTTGTGTTAGTCAGGTATGATTTGCCTGTGTTAAATCAATGATGGCTGTTCCCAGTGACCTTCATGTGCCTGGAAAATGACTTTGTGGGTGACTTGTTCCATAATTTTCCCAGACCTGGTGTGAGGCTTGGTGGCCGGTAATTCCCCAGATTCCCTTTCTTGACCTTCTTGAGGATGTGTGGGACATTTGCCTTTTTCCAGTCCTTGGAAACTTTTCCAATTCCCCTGATTTTTCAGAGATGATACATAGCCTGTGTCCATCCAGTGCAACACTCCAGCTGCAAGCTATCCCACCACGTCTCCATAACCTCAGAGATGTCACAGTTGTCCACTGCATGTGGACTTTTGCTTCCTCGTGGTTGTATTCCATGCTGTGTGTCTGCGTATGGGTACCTCAGATGAGACCCAGTGAGGCCACTTTCACAAGGGCAGTGCGAGAGCCTTCACCATCCTGTTGTCCCCCGGTACTTCCTCACTGCCACTATGCCTTCCCTTCCTGGTATGACACCCCTTCCCCAACGCACCTAGTTTAAAACCCTTCCTACTGCATTCCTACTGAACCTGTTGGCAAAACCACTCTTGACCCAGGTTGCCAGGGGAATCCCATCCCTGCACAGCAGCCCTTGTTCTTCAGAAAGGGTCCCGTGGTTTTAAAAGTGGGAGCCCTGCTTTCAGCACCTGCCACGCAACCAGATACTGACTACGGGATGCGCCCACTTCCACCTGAGCTGTCGGCCCCCTCACTGGGAGGATTGAGGAGGTACCACTGGGGCCCCGTCGCCCTCATCCCAGGGCTGTTGGTAACCCTTGATGCATTCAAGGTCACTCTGATGGTATCACTGATGGCCATATGGCTGAGTGGTAGGGAAATTTATTATTTAGCATATAACTATTTTGGAAAGAAAAGGAAAACAGCTTAGTAAACGAAAATGCTAGCCAGTGCTTTTAGTAAGGCTTGTTTTCATGGAATTTGCAAATGGAGGACAAAGGGACCCCTCTGCATTGTAGCTATTGCTGTCTTTGTTAGGAATTGTTCTTGCCAAAGCCATGAAAACCTTTGTGAGTGGAAATTCAACGTTCTCAACTCAGTTTGTTGAACAAGGGACAGGAAATGTGCCTGATGTCATTTATACGCAGCTTGCCATTAGCACCCACTAGCAGGTGTGGGAATAAACTGGTCAACCTGGAAATGTTTGAATTATCTCTGATCAAGAGCTGGTGGCACAAAAAATAATAGATGGAAAAGTGGTTGTTCTCAAGTTATGGGCATGTGTAGAAACACATGCTGTAGAACAGCTGTTGGGCTGTGCGCTCTTGGAGAGGTCTTGGTCCTAGCCAAGGACCAAGCCAGGGCTACAGATTGCACCATAGTCTGTGCCTTGGGTTGGAAAACCATGTATTTGTGTTGGAAGGACATAATAGAATAAGAAAATACAAAATAATTTAAATAATAAAATATAATAAGGAAAAGTAATAAGCTGTAGGTCAGAAATCGGAAAGAAAGTTGCTGCTCTTCAATCAGATGTTGCTAATGCTTGGTCAATCTTAAAGCTGTAAAAGGCACTCAGAACATTAACAATTTCTCAGGATTGTGCTCGCACACCATGTTGGATTGTGTTCCTGCTACAGTAAGGCGGTGCTGGTATGTCTGAGGCCAGTGGTAGGAGGATCGTGCCTTTAGTGCAAAGAGATGTATGGCATTCAGTGCTGACTTGTGCATGTGCACTAGCCATGAGCATTGTAAGTACTCATCATACTGGAAGCAGAGAAGGTAGGAAACATGTAATAAATATTGTGGTCTGATAGCTGAGGATCTTTGTCTGCACCCACTTAATCGAGGTCTTATAGTTCATGACAGCAACGCCCAGCCAAGAGCAAGGTTTCAAAGACTTCCTTCTAAGGTTAACTTTGCACTCTGAGAGTGCTTGGTGTAAAAAGTGAAGCATGTTCATAAGTCTTCTAACGACAAAGTTGAAACAAAATACTGTTAAATTTATGTACAAGCAGCAAAGAATACCTGTGTGTGCTAGACAAAAAAAATTAGATTTAAAAGGTAAAGAGAGCTTGTGGAGACAAAGAGAGGGAAATAGGTTTAGAAACTTACCGCCTGGTATGGAATGAAAGGAAAAGAAAGGAAAAAAACCTGAGCTGCAAACTCATCAAAAACAGAGTTGTTAATTGAAAAGCTGACAGACCTGTAACTACAGCAGTGTTTCTGGCCGCCACTATAATAAATGTAACTGTACATTTAGAGTAATTTGCTAATTTGCCTAAGTAACACCCACAGACAGCAACATGACATAAATACATTAGTGGAAGCAACAACTATAACCAGCTCATACAGGTTCTTGGCTGCTAGATGGATGGATCAGATGAGCTGGAAAAGATTTACAAAACAGAATAGAAATGGAATTGTTAACAATATTGTGGCATGCAGGATTTTTTTTTTTTTTCCTATTTCCCAAGAATGCTTTAAGGCCTGTAGATGCCCATACATATTGCACCATGTAAATAACATTTTAAACTTCTGTGTGTATGTGTACATGCACCCAGAAAACTTGTGGAAATGGAGTGCACACCTGCAAAATGCGAAGCATTTCAGAAGCAAAAATTGCAGTATTTATATTTCAAGTAATCTTTCAGGTAAATAATTAAATCTCCGTGTGTAATAATAAATATCTGAACAGGGTTTCTGTTAATACATTTTCTAAAGGCACATATATATTGGGTCCACGGGAAAGATTGTAAGGTAATTTTCCTAATGCAGGTGTTAGAAATCCCTGAAACTTATATTTAGGAGTTACCCAGATATTTTCATTTGGCAGACACGGAGTTCAGCCACATGATATCTTCTTCTCTGGACTATCGCTGTTTGCTCTCTCTTCTTTCTGGAGTTCTGAATCGCACTGCTGAGTTTTATCCTTCAGTCTTACTTGTGCCAGCTTTTGCCACTGTATGTGGACTGGTGACTTACATTCTCTGAACATCCTAACTCTGGGTTGGGCTTGGGATCATCACTAAAGGTGTATATAATGTTACAAACTTTCTTTTTTTTTTTAAAAATTAAAAATGACAAGCTTGCTGCTATGCCCTGTGGATCTCTTTTTCAATGAAATGCTTACTCCTTCTCCAGATCTCCTGTTCTGACTGTCTTCAACCTGATGCAAATAGCGCAGAGACAAAGCTAGTGAGTGCAGCTTTAAGTAGTTTCTGTCCTTGTTTCCTCTCAGATATATGTAAAAGGTTTCTGCTGAGTTTTTTAGGACAGGTGATCTCTGCTTTCAAGTGCCGAGTCTGGTTGATAAACAGACGTGGAGTCGGGAGGAAAGTTTCTGTTGCAGTGCTGCTTTCAGGAGAACCCACGTGTGTGGGCATATATATTCTTGCCTTCAGCAGGAGGTGGTTGTTAGGTTTTCCACTAAATACGGGTTGTAAAATATTCTAGAACATGAGTCACTTTAAATTATAGCCCATGGATCTAAAGAAGTCAATGAGAAAATGGAGCAGAGAAAAACTGGGGACAGAGGCAAACTGTGAGACTCTTCGGGGGGATGGGGAGTTCGGACAGCAAAGCCCAAGCCCTGTCTTGCTTGAAGGCTTGGTCTTCATATCAGGGCAGAGGGCAGCAGACTCCCCTGAGTAGCCCAAGTCTTGAGTCAACAAGACATCCTCAGTGCAAGCTGATGATGACCACAGGTCTTGGAGAGGAGAGCTGGGATTACTGTCAAGTGTTGCAGCCAATTTCCTTTGAACCCTAATTTCTGTCACTGAGGTGTCATCACTGTCACCGTAAGTGATACTTGCAACACAAATGGCAATTAAATAGAAGTAAATACTAGACCAGAAGTCTGCACACTGTTATTTAAGGTTGATGAGTTGAAAGTAGTTTCAACACATTAATGCTAAGCAAGCAAAATCATACTGTGCTTTGAAAAAGACAGTAATGTCATTTACCCGAAATCACCAGGAATTTTAGTAACACTGAGCAGGAATGTGCTGAACTGTTTCAACTATGTGGGCATATTGTAGGAATTGACGATAGTTTGAATCTACCTGTTTTCTTTTACCGGATTTTCCATAAAACAAGTAATTTGTTTGTTTTTCACTGTTTTAGGTAGCCTGCCCTATGAATACAAGATTGTGATAGCAGGAAATCATGAATTGACCTTTGACCAGGAATTCATGGCTGACTTAATCAAGCAGGACTTTTACTATTTCCCTTCTGTTTCTAAGCTGAAGCCGGAGAGCTATGAAAATGTACAGTCTCTTCTAACAAACTGCATCTATCTTCAAGACTCTGAAGTGACCGTGAGGGGATTCAGAATATATGGCTCCCCTTGGTAAGCAGGTTTTTAAGCATACAAAAAGAATACTGTTGATTGCTATTGCATCAGCTATTTCGTATGCATTCAGCCATTTTTGGATTGCTGTGTAAGAAAAATAATACTTGGTTTGATAACGTTTTATGTATTGTCTTGTAATGAATCACTCTTGTGGCAAAATTATATACTTAAATAGAATGGATATTGTTAACCAAAAAATGATGGGGAAAAGATAGTGTGCTCCTTAGACTCTTACCCAGGAGCAGTTCTCTAATAGAGTGCGTGTAGGTTTTTTTCTGTCATAAAATATGTTTTCAACACTTAGTGAGTTTATGTAATTACAGGTTAATTTTATTGCAAGGATACATTCTTTTGACAGTTTACGTCCTACAGATGATATTTAAGGTTCATTAGTGTATACAGTAGTCATTTAATGCAGCAAGCTTGTTTCAGTATTTGTTCAGGCTTTTTTTTCCCCTTAACATCCCTGAGATTCTTAGTTTCTTTTATACAGTAATAGTTTTCCTCAAGGTATAGTTGAACTTCTAAATTAAAGTCAACAAATCAGTGGCAACCTAATATTTCATGGATTTCGCTGTACTGCATAGAGCGAACATTTAAAAACTCCCTGACAGTATTGGAGTCAGACGGGCTTTGGCTTCCTGACCCCGCACCTTTGACCTCGTATGTGCTTCTTCTGTGTCACTTATGTTACATTACTGTGTTATTTCTGCTAACAGGATTATAAATTAGGTCTTTTATGAGTATTTGGTATACATTGAAAATAAGTTAAAATTTATTTTAAAAGGCAGGTTTTTAAGGGAATCTGTTACTCTTCCTTTTAAAATCACATCAGGCTGGAATATAGCAAACAAGTTGTCAAACCTGATGCATATACCCCAATGTGAATTTTCAGTGTGAATAAACTGTGAAATCTCTTGGAATTTTTTTTTAATGAAAATTGGCATTTTCCCATTTGGTTACTTGAGATGGGTGTTAATTTTCTCCAAGCTTATTATTCTACATTTTTCTACATTAAATAGCTTCCCTCTTAACTACACCCTTCTCTCTGTCTCTCTTAGATCTCCAGTTCTTTCTGTTCTTTTTTCACCCTACCCACCTGCTGTGTTGTAGTTCATCTTCCTCTTGTGTCTATTGTGTATTCAATCAACGTACAATTTACTTAATTTTCCAAATTATTAGGGAAGATATTAGATGGTATCAGTCCCAATATTAACTTCTGAGAAATGCCACTTGGCATCTCTTCTCATTTTGATGTTCAACTGTAAATACTGTAATTATGCTCTGTTTACAATATGTCTGGCAACTTCATATCTGCATTGCAATATTCGTAACCAGGCACCATATTTCCAGTGTCAGTAATAATTTTCCAGGCAGTAAAGTACCAAAAGTCTCATTAAAGTCTAGATGAATTAAATCAAAGCAAAACACTGTCAAGAAAGTAGCACTAAGTAGAGGCTAGAGGAAACCATTTGAACTTTCTATGTTTGATTAGGTCTGTAAAAATCTGTTTAGAAAACTTTTTTGCTCCCACTAAACCATCAGTGTTTCTGTAAAATCACATCTGTTGCATTCCCTTCGTGCAGTTATCCTGTGATTTTGCACAAGTTGTCTAGGCTATCTGGCAAGACCACTCGTGAAAAAAGATTGCTTTTCATCTTTCATGCATTCATTTAAATTTATTGTCATGCTTATTTTTCCCATTCTGTAGTGCTTCAGGTTATGTCTTAACTTCCATAGTACGTGTTTTGCTGTGCTGCTAACTCGTCTCCCATTCCCATATGATCCCCGAAGTTAAGTGTTGTAGAGTCCTTTGAAGATCTTCACATCATATGGGAGAAAGTCTTGGCGATGGAACCTAGGCCAACAAAGCTTTTTTTGCAAGAAAGACCTGGTACCCACAGCCTTGAGAATGAGTATCTTACAAAGAGGCATTACAGTATCTACAGTATTATAAAGACTGGTGATGCTGCCCAAAAGCTGAGAAGGGGAAGTGTAGTGGGAATCCACTGATTGCCTTCCTCTCTGCTGATTCTATCAGTGGTCTGCGCAGAAGGTCTGTGGAACTGGGATGATGCTTAAATCTGCCTTTGCATATGCCACATTGCCTGGTTTCCATAGAATGGACCCTCTCTCTTTTCCCTTCTCTTTGATTGGAAGGTGGTTTCTCTTCTTGCGATTTTAAGCCTTCCTGCACCAGCTCTGTTGAATTAGACCTGGCATCATGATCATGTTGTTCCAGCCAAACTGTTTTTTTTTTTTCATTTTGTTACTGTGCAATACTGAATGAAGTTTCCCTGCTAAGTGATGTCATGTCCAGTGAAAACAGCAGCAATAACAACAATAATAGGAGTAAGAGGTTGCTTTTCATTATTCTATCAGAAGGCCACATACAGAAGTAACAAAGTCACATCAACCAGACCACTGGTCAAAAACTTAGGAAAAGAAACAGCTATTGTGTGTGGGTTAAACTGCCTGTCTGCTAAATTGAAGGCTGTAGTACAGGTCAGTGCCTAATGAGCACTACTGTTATTCGGCATTTCTTTCTGTTTCTATACTTCATTTGCCTGGAGAAGAAAGGTGTTTTCGTATTCTTTCTGGGACATTAATCTCAGTTTCTTTATATATCACAATAATGATAAAAACTAAAAAGTACAGAGCTTCGGTGAACTTCTTGTGGTGAATATTTTTTTTGCCTTTGCATCATGAAGCCAGTCCTTTAGAAAATGTTTACTAACCTAGTCAAGACTTCAAAATTTCGAGTTTTTAAACCTCTCAGAGCTCAACAGGAAAGCTGTATTTTATGCAGTTGCTTGCTCAGTAACCTAAAATATTTTCTTTTCCAGCCTTGAAAATATGCGTATAACTTTTTTTAATGGATTTGTTTAATTGGAGAACTCCCAATTAGAGTTTCTGTTTGTTGTACATGCATGACTTTAATTAGAAGGTGAGCTATCTAGAAATTAAAGACTGGGGCCCCAGATCCCGCCTTTCTGTTTCTGATTACAGCCCTGACCCTCTGTCTTACTTCACCCTGTGTAAAAATAAACACAAGCTACAGATATCCCTCTTTTATAAAACAGGCTGATCAATATTTGCAAAGTACTTTGAGAACCCTGGAGTAAGGTCTGAGTGAATGCCAACCGGCATTAATTTAGTGTGTTTACCTGTAGCCATCTGTGTTTTTATATGTGACCTGTACAAAATTAGATTGTATTTCTGCTTAAGATGTTTTAGTTGCAAAGTAAACCATGAAAGCTTGATTGGTTTGCATAAGGTGCCAGTCTCTAAGGCCTTTTAAATATGTACCATTTGTCTGTGGTTAAATATTTTCAATAGAACTAGGGTGTTTTGACCTCTATTATTATCTAAAACTCAGTGGTTATTTTTAATTGCGTAGAAGAAATGGGACACTGTCTTGTCTCAAAAACCAAGGCTATAACTCTCCTGGGCTTCAAGGGCAAGATTTCTAGTGCCAGATTGAGCCTCTACTCACTAACAAAAATTTAACTGCCTTAAACATTAATTACGCTAGTATTATAATCAAGCAGGAAGCAGCCATTTTGATATGCAAGCTGCAAAGCACAAAAGCTGCTAGTTCAAAATTAATATTTGCAGCACACCAGTGTCTTGGACCAGGGGCTGTCAGTATAGATGATGAGAGAGAAGAGTATAAATATATTAGATATTTCATGAGAAACTTGGGAATACCAAGATTTTAAATGTGTCCAGAGCAATCTTGAGTTTTAAGGGTTTTCTGTGGCGATGTTTGGCCAAGGAGGCTGGTGCTCTTGACAGTGCGCCACACAGTATTGTTTCCCAGGTCTGGATGAGCAGAGGATCAGTAAGAATGCAACATGCTGCCTTCTAGTTTAGCCCATACACAGGACTCCATGGGTTTCTTTTCCCAGATAAAGCCTGAGCACCATGACTTCTTTTTGTTTAAAGTTCGGCACAGAAAGATGCATACCTGCAAGCAATCTTGCATTGAGAATTGCCATAGTTGCTATGAATATATAACAAAGACTTTAGTTCCTCAGTAGTATTTATTGTAAATTGGAAAGCTTCTGATTGGAAAGTACTTTTAAACACCCTAATTCAGTCTGGACTACTATGAGAAAAGCCAATAGATAAAATAACTCAAATATTTTATTTGTAAAAATCTTTCTATAAAACGTGCTTTACCGCTGAACCTTCCAAAATATGAAGCCATTTGCCAGGGGGGTTTATACTGTTTTTCACTAACATGTAAAATCATAATGTATAGATACAAATGCAGCAAGCAGGAACAACAGAGGGGTAGCAGGGTACCCATCCTTAGGTGTTTTGAAGACTTGGCAGGACAGTCATGGCTGACCAGGTCTAGTGACAGTGATAGTCTTTCTTGGAGTGGTAGGTTGGACTGAAGACCTCCAAAGGTCCCTTTTGAGCAATATTTCTGTGATTGTAAATCCCACTATGGAGCTAGAGCTAGGTAAAGTGTTGATACCTGCAATGAACAGGTATCAAAAAAGTCCTTACAGTAGGGAGCTTTGCTGTTGATATCAAACTGCTGACAAGCAGTGGACAGTCCAGACAGGTGGTTTGGAAGTCAGGAAGCCAAGATAACAGTGGAAATTTGAATTTGAATTGTAGCAGAAAGTCTTTTGTGTTATCAGACTGGGTGTTATCTCCATGGGGACGTCATTCATGGAACCATATTAATTAATGATAAGTGAGCATTTCAGTTATAGATCTTCAGCCTTCAATTATAGTTCATTACCCCCACAACGTGGGCTAAATTGTACTATTATAGTGCAGGTAAGAGTTTTAGTGTTAGCTATAGCTAGAATTAAGATACAATCCACTTGTGCCTGTGCACTGCTATAAGTTTTAATTGCACAATCACACACTGTGTTTGCACAAAAAGAAACCCTGATGCATTCAGTGCACGAGATCTGCTGTGCTTTCTGAATGAGGCAACTATGTATTATTCCTTTTATGCTCATTGTTCAGAATCACTGTGTAAAAATAAACAACTGTAACGGTGCACGTATGCTTTTGTATCAACATGAGAGCACCTTGCTGAGGTTCATACTTGTATGTGTGATCCTGGGTGTTGCTACATCTGCTTCTCTGCTGCACAAGGTTCCAGTACCAGGCTGAGACATGGCTGGAGCTTAACAGACTCTGCTGTACTACGTGTTTTTTCCGTCAAGTTTTTTTACAACTCAGTGAATAAATAACATAGCTCTCTGTTCTTCTCCTCTTGCTAGCAATAACTAATAAGAAGACTTGAAGATGAATGAATTGACCACTGAACAATAATCAGAAGTTGTTTGTATCTGGTAAAGGTTGTACTACTGCTCCCCTAATGTCTAGTATTGCACCCTTGCCTTAAATTTATTGATAAGGTGCGCATCTGCAGAAGATCAGTTATTTTGTGTTTATGCTCTGACCTTGTGAAAGATGGCAGGAATTCCAGTGGCATTTTCTATTAAAAGGTGGACTACTGTGTATTAATGGCAAGGTAAGAGTACACCTTGTACTTGACATAGCAAGAGAAATGTAAGTGACAGAAGGAAAGCATCTTCTTCCTAGCCACTGAAGCTCCATAATGCTTCTAGGCAGCTGTACAGAGCTGTAGGAGAAAATTCTATCATCCTGTCCTAAAACAGGCATACAAGGTGGCAGGGGAGCCTTTTATCTCTTTTTGAGCTTTTTTCATTTTCAGCAATGTGGAAAAGGAACAATCAAACCCCTCTTGCCAAACATGACCATTGCCTTATTCTAAATGACATACTGGCCTGCATAGCTCAAGTCCTTTAGGGTGAGATTGCCTCCAGACTCATTATCCAGTGAGTGGATTTTTGTTTGGCTTTGATTATCTGGAGGGATCTGTTCCTCTGGAACAGAGGAATTTTTATTTTTACAGAATTACATTTTTTCTAGTGTGTATTCATATTTTCTCCTTCATTATTTTGTTATGGCCCACCTGGAACTTCAGGAACTTTTATTTCCCAGTCAGGGAAAATGGGAGAGCGAAGATTAATATCAGCTTAGAAAGACATTTGTGACCATTTGTGCTGAAGTGACAGATGTCCAGGCTGGACTCCTCTTTTTTTTTTGTTGCTTCTCTGCAATGGGATGTTGATTAGATACAGCCATCATGTGTTTACACACAGGCCAACAGCTCTGATACAACATTTTTTGTTCAGATAATGGGAACCAAATGAAGAAGGTTAGGGTTGGGGCAGGGGGGGGAAGTGTTTTTTCTGTTCAATTATTATTTTTACTGAGCTTAGCGTCCTGGGTCAGGGACATTCAGTGAGCTCTGGGTGAGTTTCATCCCAGTGTAAGACACATCAGCCTGTAGGGTTGCATTAGTGAGTATCGGCCACCAGCTCAGCCCAAAGCAACCTCATCAGGGGCCTTACTCTCCATGTCCTCACCCCACTTTGGGGTTAGGGCTGGAAATCTGTTCCAGCCTGCTGGCCCTTTTGTCAATGCAATGCAGGTATTTATAATGTTACAACGTGCAGCCAAGTGTCTTTATTCAAGCTGTGTAATCCCGTGTCATCAGTAGTGCTTAGCCACAGGTGTGTAACTCTCATCTTGTTTTTTTGTTTGTTTGTTTTCTTTTCTGATTTGTTTTTTTTAGTGACAAAGTAGGTGACTTTGTTATACTCATTCTCAAACTCTATTCTTGTGTGTGTGTGTGCGTGCACAGGTAAACATGTGTCCTTTGGACAGCAAGAATGATAACCTCCATGTGTCATTGCAGTTGTTTCAAAGAACATGCAAAGGGCAAGATGAGGCAGACTGTTTTTTGTTTCACGCCGAGTCTAGCCCACCCATACCCTAGGTCTCCGTTTCAGTGCCTTCCTCCTCCATCTTTACAAGAGCAGCTATAATAGCCTCTTTCATTCCTCACTGAACTCAGTTTCCATCAGTAAAATAATGTAACAAAGATTTATAGATTCATTTCATGATAGAGACATGCTTACATTTTGCCAGTAATGAATCATCTCATGTTTACTTTGCCAGACCTTGTACAAATCTTTACAGTCATTGAGGTGAACATCAATTAAAATGAAACTGTATTAAAATAAAAAATTGATTTCATTTAACATAACGTACCTCCCAAGTTGGGAGCATGGCTTACCCATGATAGAGCAGCAGCAGTGCAAGATATTATGTTGCACATTTCATTCTCTGTAAAATTCACAGAAAATAATCACTGTTCTTCTGCCTGAAAATGACCACTTTGATTCTTAGTTATGTTCCCTTTCAGATCTGCAAAAAACTATTCAATACCTTGCACGTGAAGAAAATATATGGGGACTCAGAAATGTGTGTTATTGGACAAAACCAAACTAGAAATTTTTCAAAGTAAAATGTCTGATCGTCATTTGTTCTCTCCTTTCTGCACCCTCACTTGGTCAAAAGATAAAAATACAGACAACTAAAGTGCACTTGCTTCTGTACTGTTATGTAAGGCAGTAAAATACCACTCTAAAATTCTCGCAGAGCTCAGATTAAGTCGATTTTTGAGGAGGTGGCTTGTTTTCATGTCTAGCTCTATCAGTGCTGGAGTTTACAGAATGCTGGATGTAGAAATACTACAGAGTGCTGGGTTTTGGTTGCTCAGAAATATGTTTTAATAGTGGTGGCTGTTCCCTGATTTTGCAAGTGAGGAGCTGTTTGGAGCTCTTTTATCAGTGACTTTGAGGCAGACAGTATAAATGAGTAATTTAGGTACACGGACATGGTTCTTGAAGAAAGTGAATATCATGAGTGGGAGTAATAAGCTCCACTTGTTATTTACAACTGAGGCATCTCAAGTTTCAGAAGTGCTGGGGAAGAGGTTGGCATCTAAGCCTACCTGATGTGGCTGTATTATTTTGGTTAGAATGCTGAAGATGTTTTATTTCTGGCATTCAGTAAAAGGTAGGAAAGATGTGACAGATGTGTAAGAAATGGCAACGTGTTCAGAAGAGAGAAAGCAAAATTGATCATCCCGTTAAAATATATTAATTACAGTCTGCGGCACATAGATGCAAGTTTAATTGTATTTTAATGGAATGCTCGAGTGATATTTTAATTTCCTTTTCTGTAGTTATCAGAAACTGTTTTCCATTTTGGAAAGTGCTGCTTCTAAAAACACTTAAAACCGCAATACACTGTAGTTTAGTTTGCAACATATGGGAGATAGTAAGAATGTTTTTTCCTGCAAAATGATTTTGATCTGTTAAATTCAGCTGTTCAGGAGGGGTGGTAGGGTAAGGTACTGAACTCTTGAAGTGTAAAAGATTTTCCAGTGGCAGAAACTGAGACTTAAGAGTGCATTCTGGCTGTTTTAACGTCAGACACAGACGACTGGATAATTTTTCTCCTAATTTTTTTTTTTTTTTTACTAATGGCATTTTGCTAAAATTGATGCATTTCACATGGTAAACACATCCTGGCAAGTGTTCTCGTTACATGACTTGGAAGTAGACACTAGGTATAGAGGTGTCATTGCTTATGTGAGCAATCATACTGAATTCAGGAGAGGTCTTTTTAATGAACATTCTAATACAGATTAAGTGACTAAAATGAATTAGCAAGAATCATTAACATTGTTGAAAAAAACGTTTATGAAGCAAAATCAAAATTTCTCAGACTGCAGATGAATTTTCTATAGCCATGTTAAAGGAACATGGTTCTTATTAATTAATAAAGGTCTGGACCAGGTTATGTGAGTGAATGAAAGTGTAAATCTAGCTAAACCTATCATAGCTCATAAATATAATCAAATGCAGATGAATGTGATAAATTCGAGTTGTTGTGCTCCTGAGAACTTTTACTTTTCTGTTTCCCATGGGATATTTTTTAAAGTGACAGCAGTTTAGAATATCCCTTTTTTCTTTTCCTGTTAACGAATGTTCCAGAAAATGTTTTCTTTCAAATAAGATTTCTCTCCAACATCGCCCAAGGCTGAGAAGTCTGGAACAATTCAATCTCTGAATAGTCACAAGGGAGAAAAAACAGTAAGTCGAACACCGTTGCGTACTGCTTACACATACATGTTCGTGTATTATGGATATGGATCAATTCTCTAACACATTTCACAGTGACCTCTTGCAGAGTGAGCTTATTCAGCTATTGAGTCCAAAGATCCTTTGCATCCACTTCGCAGTTGTGTTTCTCCACTGCATCTGTACGGGAGTGCAGGACGTGGCACTGTCTGCATGTGCATGTATACTTGGGTGCATGTATGCTGAATATAGATCAGCAGTTATGTGTATTTCCCATAATGTTTTTGGGTAAGTGCTGTTTCTTGTAATGTCTGAATACATTGTGTGGCTTTATATTTCTCTGTGTAAGTGGGGATTTGCATTTGCTTGTTTTGTTGCAAATGTTTCTAGCTTTAGTTAAATTCGAGAGCAGTTGAAAAATATATTGCTTAAGTTTAATTAGCTTGGTAGAAAAAAGTCCTTTCTTGGGCAGTAATTATTAGTTGTATATTATTAGAATGAAGTAGTTCACATTCAGTTACTTAGCAGAAATAATTGAATCTTCTGATCCAGTAAACTAGCTCACTTTGGATTCAGCTGGTTTTTAATTTAAGACCTATAGAAGAGGAGACCTGTAATCTCACTACAGGGAATTGGCTTCACTTTCCTGCAGTTCATAAACCACAAGAGTGAAATAGCAATCCCCCACAGTAGTTTTCTCTTTATTTTTCACATTTGCTTAGAAGTTTAATTTTATGAGACAGAGCTGATTTTAAAGTTTAAAGTGCTTTTTTTGTTGTTTTGGTGCTTTTTTTTTTTTTTTTTCTTTTCGATTGAACAAAAGGACTACCAGCTCTATCAGTAGTCTGGGCTGTAGTCTCAGACAGCAGCAATTTCAGGATGTTTCAAAGATGTAAACACAGTTGGGTACTGCGATGAGCCCTTTGGCGATATTCCAAGAGAAACACAAATAGCTAACTAGTTTGGAGCGGATCTACACGGAGCTGATTCTCAGCTGGAGTAAACTGGCAGAGCTCCACCGGCTTTCAAGCCATTTACGCCGGGTGAGAATCAGCCTCCCTACTTCACAATCGCTTCTATATATGTGTTTTCCATAGGTTTTTACACAATAGGTGCATTGCTACATTGAGAAGTAGATGGTGACTTTACATCATGCTCTAAGGAAGTGCAGAGCTGTAAACAGAGCCACCATCACAGGATGTAATTGTAACACAGTTATCCTTTCTCTTTTCCCTGACCAGAATTTAAGGGAAAAAGCAGTGATCTACCACTTGTGGAGCTGTTTAACATCAGAACACTTCCTTTAGATTTATCATTCATCATTTTATTTGATGAATTGCCATCATTTAATATGAATTAATATGAGGATTTTCTTCCCCAGTAAGAAAATAAAATAAATTGGAACCAATATTAAAATGGAGGGCTACACCTGTGTGTGTCTCGTATTTCTAACTATGTAATTTACATCAGATAAGTATATGACTTTTTATAATGATATCTCCTAATTCCTAGCTATCTGAATGAATATCCAGGTGCTAAAGCTGTACATTTTCGGCGTAGAAAGTTATACTGCAGCAGTTGGTTTCCACCACTGTAGTGTGGGGTCAATTTAGGACTGCAGCAAAACATTAATTTGGAATTTAAGATTGCTTGCATGTTGTTCACTTTAGGTAGCAACAGGGCATATGAAGTATCAGTATGTGCTTTTTAAAACAAGAAATAAGTTCATCTGTTGCTAAATTGAAAATGTTAACAATAATACACTTTATGCATATACACATGCGCCATATTAATTTAATTGTTTTGGAAGCATTTTTGTGCTTATTCAACTCAAAATGGCTTTGAATTTTCTTAAAAAAAAAAAAAAAGGAAAAAAAACAAAAAGAAGGAAAACAAGGAAAGAACTGGCAGACAGTTAGTCCATATGGCCTAATTACTCCTGGTATTTTGAGAAAAGAATGTAAACCTGGTGAGTTACTAAACTGAGAAGTGGCTACTGTGAGGGCCTTTTTTATCAATTCTCAGTGCACCTATTACACATCCTACATATTTTAGTCATGTTTCATCTAGGAGAGTCCCTCCAGGAGCTGCATTGTAAAAACAAAACAAAACAAAAACAAACAAACAAAACAACAAAAAAAACACAAGTATAGCATCTCCCTTTGGAGGGATATTCCATTTCCTCAGCTAGCTGACTTCTGCAAAGTCTTAGAGGATGTCAGTAAACCCTAGCTAGCCAGATATGTGGAAGAAGAACATGTTTCTTTAGCTGTCTGGTCATTTGATAGTGAAAAACTGTAGAAATGCCATGCGTAGATGAGGCTTGAATTATTTTTCTGTACTGATTGGTCTGTTGGTGGCAAGTTCTGCATTTAAAAGGAGATGGTAACTGTATTGTGGACAGAGAGGCTGTTCACTCCTCCCTCTCAATCCTTCTCACTGTGGCTATCAGATACCAGTATTTGAAGTACAGTCTGGATAACCTAACTGTACCTGTATTTTCCATGTTGGGAATCAGACTGAGGGAACAGACTCTGAGATACCAGGAGCTAAACACCTTAGCCCTGCATTAAATCCATAATACCATACTGAATGTCCATACAGTTCTGCATCTGTACCCTCAGCACCAAATCTCATAGCTAATTATTCCAAATGAGCTTTTAAGTTTGTTTGTGGGGTTTATTTTATTATTTAAAAAAATATCAGATGGGATATTATCATTGGGCTCCCAGCAGAATGAAATAAACTATTTGCATTTGGTGCTGGCATGTTTTAAATTCAGTCTTTCATTAATTTTTCTCCTTACCTGTTATCTTCTGTATTCTTGTTATGAAGATAAAGTAGATTTCATTTTATTTTTCATTGTTTTATAACAGATTAATGTTTAGAAATGATCAGTTCCTATTAGTCACAGCTCATTCTTTCTTCTTTCCAGTCAGAGATGTATGAAATCCTTTACTAAACAAAAGATGAATGATTTCATGTGTAACTCAAATTGCAAAAGAAATAATTACTGACAAAGGGCCACATTCTGAATTTTACACTCCTTTCCTTTTGTGAAAACAGTAATTTAATTTGATTCAGAGTTTCGAGAATTACAACCTTGGATGCAAAGCAAGTAAGGCAAAAAAACAAGAACACAGCAGACTTTTCTATGGAAGAAATATACTTATCGTGGCCAGCAGACTGATGGAAGATTCAGATTCAATTTGCTGTTCGCTACAAACTTTCTAAGTAACACTGTGCAAGCCATTTAGTGTCCTAAAGTTCTTGGCTTAGTTCTCCCTGCCAGTTTCAGCTATCCACCTGCTGAACTGTACTTGGTGGCTGTCTGTTCCAGAGGATAATTATCTATGAGATTAACCATCATTTGCATTTAGTAGATTCAAGTAGGCCTTGGCTTTCACGAAATTACTCTGGTTCCAATATTACGAATGGGTGAATCTTAAGTTTCTTTTTCGTGTTATTTAATCCTTTTTGTACACTGCTGTCATATCTTTTCTGTAAAAAGAAAAAAAAAAAAGTTCCACCCTTGTCTCTGTCACATGGAGGCAGGTCATAATGTAAGTCTCCTCACAACTTCTGAAACTTGTTTTTCTTCACATCTCAGTTATGCTGTTAATGTGCTCTGATGCCAAGATGATGAACACTTGTTCAGAGCCTACAAACAAACAGTGCCCTGCCAGTCCTTCTTAGCACTGATGGCCAAATTGCTCCTTCAGTCCCTGCCTGTTTTGGACAGTCCTCTTGCACACAAGGAAAAAAAGACAGAATAGTGTTATTTCACAACTGCGTTAGATGTAGAAAAAACTGATGCCACAAAAAAAAAAAAAATTATGAATCCTTACTTGGAGAGAAAACTGGGTAAAAAGCAGTAAAAATACTCAGTGAACTTGATAGTTACTTACTGAGGGAAGGCTAAAAAGGCAGTTACAGAGATTGGTTGATGAATATCTGAAGGATGTGAACACCAAGCGGACAAGGAAGGTATACGTTACTGTACACTCCTGTTCACAGAACTGTAACTAGTAATAACGGTAAGGTTAAATCAAGAGCAGGAAAAATTAGATTTATTTGTGGCTCTACAATTGTAATGAAGGGGAGCGGAAATGAGAGGATTCGGTCCATTCTTTTCCCGCTGAGCTTCCTTACAGTCACTCGCCGCTATCTGCTTATTTTCCTACAGGGGAAAAATGACAACTGTTTTGGAGGAAAGACTGGAACAAGTTGCATGTGTTTCTGAACCATTGAAATTTATTTTGTAAGCAGAGGAATTCTAGTGAGAGAATTTGCCTTTCAGCTGCAAAAAAGATTCTGTAGGAAGCTTTACAGAAATGAGGAGATAAAATGATTGTGTTGTAGTTATGTGTTTTTTGCTATTCAGGTGTACACAAGATGTTGCCCACTGATCCCTTTGATATGCTAATAGCTATTGAGTCTGTTACCACCCATAGCTCTCTGTGGATATTGGACTCTGTAAGGGACTTGTCTCTTGAAGTCAACAAGAGTAATTGTGTGCCTACTGGTGGCAGGATTTGTCTTAAACAACTGGACAACCTACATGAAGCTGCTGCCGTAAATCTGGCAGTCCTGAAGTTCTTGTGGTAGCTTGCACTGTGCAAGCAGTAAGGGCAGTGCTGCGGTGGGAGTATTTTTTTAACTGCCCACTGGCTGCCTGCTGTATTCATTTGTAGCTGATGACCAAGTACCATGGAGGTTCCTGTCAAGCTGGCAAGTGTACAGAGAGGAAGGAGTCCGTTCTTTAAGTTAGAATGTTTAAATAGAATCAAGGTAATGGAGATTCAGATTTCACCCTCTCATTGCTTATGATAGAAAAAAACGTGCACGTTGATAGTTTTCCCCAGTCAAATGTCCTTTTTTTTGTGTCAGTCCCCTTGTACATCTGCTGAGCAGATTGAGATGTGTACCAGTGGCTTGAAAATTGAAAACCTTGGATGTTCACATAAATTACAGGTCAAGTCTGTGTAGTACATCGCCGCCCTTTACAGTAAATCACATGTAAAACTAAGTTATGCCCCATTTAAATGACAAAAGAATTCTTGGACTGAATGGTAGCTCTTTCCAGTAGTAGCTGAATAAAAGAAGAAAAACTAATAAATAATTAAGGCGGTAATATGTTTGACCACGTTTTTTTCGTATGACTTTTTTCTGTTATTATTGTAACAGAAATGCTCCTTTCAAAGACAACTAAAGTGCTAATGATAGCTAAGAAGGTCATTCATAGGAGGTTAAACTGGTTTAATTAGAATTTATGAGAAGGTTACTATAAGAGTGCATGATGTTAAGGGGTTAACCTATAAGAGATTACATTGTAGTCAGTGTTCTGTTAAAGTTTGAATTAATTTTTCCCATGGGTTTTTCACATTCTAATTTTCAACTAAATGAGACATCTGTTTCAGAAAAGGAAAATTTGCTATGGTTGTCATAGCAACTATCATTCTGTAAGAAAATTATTCCAATGGTTACTTTAGAACAGAAAGATAGAAATTCAGTACATAAAGCAACATCCGATTGCTAGCACAAATTCTGATAATTCAGCCCTTTTTGTATGGTGGATTATATGACCTGCAAAACTTGTTCATATGTTTTTAACATAAGGTTAATTGTGCTGTAAACAAATTCACTTCCAATATATTTCTCCTCTAGAGTCTTATATGTAGGTAATCATTATTCTTATAATAATAACACCGTTGAATTTCAGTAGTAAATGGAGAGATTCAGACTGTTCCCTTTAAGAAGATAAGACCTAAATCAAAGTACGTTTCTACACTTGAGCGCTTCACTTCAGAGGTGAAATACATTCATGATGTGCATCTTTAATTAATAAATAAATTTTTCTTGTGTTTTTGTTTTTTTTGAGAATAGCAGATTTTCTTTTTGAGAACATACGCTATGCTATTTTCTTTGTAAAACGTAAGCTATTATTGAAAAATAATCTATATAAACATTACGTATTTCCTGAGCAAACACTAATAAGGGGATCCAGAAATTCTGTGCTTGATATTAAGACTTGAACTTTACTTTCAGGTTCCATCATAAATGGAAATTTTAGACCAAGTCGCCTGTGCATGGCATCCAGGTCACAGACTTGTTAGTGGGTATTAGAGGAGATTTTTTTTCCTGCTCAGAAACTTTGATGGCTGTTTTGCAATAAATTTTCAGAAGAGGGGACTTGGGGATTTATAAAATCCCCGCGTGCGTATGAAGATGGTTTTGGTTTGGGGGTGGGGGCACTGAAGTGCATGATTTTTGTTCCTGCTCTTAAATGTAAAACACACTACCATCCTCCACTGAATCCTTCCTGGGACTTCACATTTTTGCCAGAAATACTCCAACCATTTCTTTCGATCCTGGGATTGTCACAAAAGACAGCATAATGGCAAATCAGGCGAGTTCGAACATTTCCCCTTCACAAAAGAACAGCTCCAGCGTGCATAACTTACCAGCCCGCAGCTCGGGCGGGCGCGCGCTGCAGGCACAAAGGGAGGCAGGGACGGGGAAGGTGCTGCGGGTCTTAATAAGCAGATCATGCCTATTCATAAGGGGAAACTGGCTTTTAACAAGCGGCGACGTACGGGCCGGGCCTAGGAGAGGCAGGCCATTCGTGGTCATTTGGATTTCAGCAGGATTAAACTGACTGCTGATGTGACCTGTGATGGTCGTGATTACGTCTCTCTGTAAATGCTTCACTGTGTGCTTCAAATAATGATTCTGTAGGTTTTTGACCTTCTCTTCTTTGGCAAATGTTGCTCTTTCCCCTTGGTTTCTGTCTGGGGGAGCTGCCTGGCTGCAGCCTGTGCCTGGCGTGCTGGTGGGCAGCGGGTCGGATCCTGACCTTGTGTCCCACTGGGGACCTGGGGACCATCCTGTCCTGGGCAGTGGGTGGGCGCGGGGGCTGCATTCACTGCGTCTCTCAGCGGCTTTTAAAAGCTGAAGCAGGATTTACTGCGCTGACTGACGCTTTGTTTGCCTCCTGCTTGCCCTTGCAAATATTTTCTGTCAGTGAGATTTTGCTCCTGGAAAACTTGCTCTGGGCCTAAATACTATTTGCCAAATATTGCCAGTATTTTCGTGCTGGTGCAGGAAGCTGCTTGGCAGGCAAGGTTTGGAGTGCGATCCCAAGGCAGGGATGGGGAGTCTGGAAAAATACTAACCTCTGTATGTCTTTATAAAGCCTGCCACTTCTGTAACATCTGAGCAGCTCGCAGACTTCAGTTTCTTTATTTTCACAGCATTTCTGCGAGAGAGACTCCCATTCTGTCAATGGTGAGCGGGACATAAAGGCACTCTGACCAGACTCCACAGGCTGGGGTTTGGTCTGTGTGACAGCGTTACACACCAAAGTTGCGGGTAGCTTACTGCAAAATAAGCTGGTGAATAGACCATGAACGATCACCCCAGCAGTAGGAAAGGGAGAAGTCATGTACCAGTGAGCCCGCTGCTATTCCTCCTAGGAGGAAAGCCTGCTGGACGATGAGCAGCTAACCAGAAATGTGTGGTTTGAAACATACAGGTCTCTGCAGAAGGCAGAAGCTGGTGAAGGGCTAGGTCTTTTTCTCAGCCAGCTGCTCTGGTCTGAGCCACCTCACTCAGAACAATGTTTCTGCCTCATCACTACTGCTGTTAGCATTTCTTCTTCACACGCCTTCACCTCCCTCATCGCAGCTTCTGGAGGCTGAGGTGTATTTCTGGTCCCAGTGGCAGATGTACAGTTTCACTTTTTTTCTGGGACACCTGGTTATCCTGGGCGTTGTGTGATGAGGAGCTAGGAGGTGGACACAGAAAGCCTTCAGTAATCTCTATAGAAAAGTTGAGGCTCTTTTTGTCTGTAGAAGAAGGAAACATTTGCAAAACTCCCTTCTGCTTTTCCTTTTACCAGAATTTCCTTTTTGTCCCTCAGGTAAGCCACATCCCTGTATATTTTAGCAAGCTCTGTATTTTTTAAGCTGTTTTCAATAGACATGTGTTTTGCAGCATTCCAAAAGGAAAACTGGAAAATATATCATCATGAAGATTGCAGACATGCTAATTTTTGAAATGTTAGTCAAGCATCAGTAATGGAACAGGATGAATAATAGCTTTATGGGCATTTTCTTTTGTCTTTGCCATACATGATGTAAAGTGTAGTTCAGAGAATTTGTGTAAAAGATTTCTTTCTGTCTTTTGATGCAGTGAGGGAGTGTAAAGCTTTCTTCAACAAAGTAACATCTCAAAGGGAGCTCTGGTTGATGTGTATGTATTTATAAACACTAAGGCTGCAATTATCATAAACCTTATTAAATCACAGCAGCCTATTTGTTGTTCTCCAAATATGGATATGGCCAGAACATGTCAGTCAAAAAATTATTAAAAAATTCCAACCTAAAACTAACCCCTCAATTTTATGGCTGAGAATTAGAGCATAGTCAGCAAGACATGATTTACCACTGTGATATAATTGCTGTGAAATACATTTTTTTAATCAATGGGATAGCAAGATACAGATAATTTGTGTTCTGACTGGCAGTGTTACAGTCCCACTGCTCCATGATGAGCCGGTCCATAAATATGTTTTAAAAAATGTAAGTGCCCACCTGGTAAGGAATCCTGAATATGTGAAGTCTTATTTAAAAGCAACTCAACGCACCAGACAACAGAAGAAAATTATATGTAAGAAAAGAAGCAGTGTTCTTTTTCTGATAGGATGCTTCCAACTGGGGAAACAGAACAGCATGGGTGATGATCAGCTTTTGAGTGGGATCTGTAGTGTAGTTGTGCCAGGGTCTGTCCTTGCCCACATGATGGATGGTAGGCTATGGGCCAAGCACGATGTGAGCCAATGTGAAACACATATCCACACCTAGCTGTCTGAGGCAGGTGTTCGTCTAGGTATCGCAGGAGTCCAGCATGCTAATCCACACGTGGAGGTCTTGGTACCCAGGTCTTGTAAGAGTTACTGGTCTCCTGGTTAGAGGAATGCTATGAATATGTTACTGTGTGCTGCCTACTGAAACTGATAAGGAGACTGCACTGATTTTTTCACAGAAGTTATGTAACACTGGTTGTATGGAAAGAGGGTTTTACTGTGCACAGAAAGAAGAAAATGAATGCTGTTTGTGTCTCCAAATTCCATGCTACTAGAAAGTCAATCTCCATATTTTAATTAGATCACCAATACATGGAAGTAGCACTGAAGACATTCTCCTCCTCTCTTGGCAGGCAACCTTGGTTTTATGGCTGGGGCTTTAATCTTCCACGAGGCCAAGCACTGTTAGAGAAATGGAACCTTATTCCAGATGGGATAGATATTCTTATAACACATGGACCACCTCTCGGTAAGAAAATACTAGTGCTGTTAGCTGTGTATTTCAGATGATTATACAGTAACTGATGGCTGTCCTTAGACAAAGGGTGGAAACCTGATTTACAAAAGTCGGAACTAACATCCCTACTGATTTCAGCAGCACCAGGACTTTGGCTTGGGTTTATATTTCATGATTACCTACAATCAATGGTAGGGAATTAAATAATGGCTGCAAAAATAAAGTCTTAATAAATAAAGTCTTAAAGAGCATTATAAATAAGCAAGGTCCAGTTTTCCTATGCATCTGCCCACTCTGTCAGTGGTAAAATCAGTAGACTTGAAGCATGGAGCCTGCTTGGAGAGAAATGCAGGATTATTTTGTAGCACTGTCTTTCTCCCTTGCTTGCGCTAACATTTTCCCACCAATCCAGAGTTGTATTTTCATGCTGACTTGATGCATCTCCTCCCTCACAAACCCAAATGCTGCTGTGGTTGACCTGCTCTTTGGACAACATGGGTGAATTGCCTGTTTTTAATACAATCTGGCAACAGTAACAGACCAGCAAGAAACAGTTTTGCATCCAAATTTTACAAGTAATAATCATATAGATGAGTATAGAAGCAAAGCATGCCAGGAGAGATTTCTTACATTCCCAGATAACAGTGAAATGATCTGTGTTACAGAAATGAAATAATCACAGAAACTTGTCCTGATCCAGTAAGGCTTTAAGGCTTTTAAATACATTTGTCAATGTATTTAACAGATAGCAAGCTATATTTAGTGCAAGTATATATTTAACTCTCACTAAGTTAATAACTGGACATGGAAGTGAAGCATATACTGAAGTGTTTTGCAGACTTATTGCAGAGGAGCGTTTTGTGTAAGATGAAGGCAGTTGCTTTCTTTAAACCTTTAGATTCCCCCTCAGTCCTCAATTTCCTGAAGCTAAAATCCTCTTGTCTTCCACCCTTTCTCCTCCTCTTTCAAAATTTGGATAAGAAAGTATCCAAAGGGTTTGTATTTTGCTGTTTCTTTTAGAAAGACACGTTTGCATTCCACTGCTCACTAATCCTGGGGAAAGGGCTGCTTGGCGAGCGCGGTTTCTTACAGAGCCGGCATGTGTGCTGATACTCCACCAAAGTGGAGTCTCATGCCATGCCACAGACTGCTTGTAATGTGGACCTGTATCATAAAAGCGAATGGCAGAAATGAATTGTTTGGGCCTTGAGATACCTTCTTCCTTTGTGGATCCAAGGTCTGAGTGGTAACACTGGATCTTTGATACAGTTTTGTTTAGAAGTTACATGTTTTTAAAACTTCTTCAAGAAGGTCAGCACTTTAAAAGCCATTTTTAGAACCAGCAAATGAGCTGTAAAGAAATCCAACCTTCAGCTCCTCCAAAGAATATCCCTGTACCTAGGGCTTGAAATCCAGGGTGTGAAGGTAGAGAGCAGGTTTCACACCACCCAGTTTCAGGCACTGTGCTAATTTAGCCACCTGCCTAAACCTGTTTTATTAGTAGTAGTAGTAGTAAGCTTGAACCATCCTCCAAGAATTTTCTTTTTTTAAAGTTCCCATTTCTTTGTCTTTTTCTTATTGATGCGTTAATAGATGGCTCTGGCACAGAACACTCTGCCTGAGGGCATCAGCTGTTGGCATCGCTGACACCCATGGCAACAAATACCTGATGCTACAAAAGAAACTAGCGCTCTGCCTAACTTACAGAACCCCCTTATTGCGTAGCTCTGTCCACAGACATTTTGGGGGACAAGATCCTCCTTGACCCTCCGAGCCAACTATTTTAACTGGAAAGCTGATTAATTTTGTTCTGATCTTGGACAGCATCACTAGAGGTGTTCCCAATGATCATAAAAAGCAAACAGTGCTCTTGCAAATTCCTGTTATTTTACAGCATGGCTGCCTAAATTCTGTCCATCATCCGTTTTCTCTGCTGCTTTCTTATTCCCTCCAAAAAGCATGCATCCTCCTAAACTAATTCATACTACATTATTAGATAGATTTAAAATTGCCTGCATGATTTAGATGCAGAAGCACCATTAAGAGTTAATGGACTTTGTGTTTCTAAGTCACTTAGACACATAATGAAAATCTGACACGCAAGTAGTTTTTTTCCTGTTTTAGAGTAGTGCTTTGGGATGAAACCATGGCAAGGAAACAGGAGGTTCACACAGGATAAGAAAACAAAGATTAAACAGCTGTTATTGACCATTTTATTAGTAACCTGTTTATTATTAATAAAGATATGCTATATTTTCATAGCTTATAAAATACAGTATTCATGATACCATGATCAATGCTAATGCTCATTTCTAAATCAGCATATTTTTGTTATTTTTGTGTGTATGTAACTTTTAAAGTCCTTTTCCTGACTCCTAAAGATCTGCATTTATGATTCTTTTATTTCTCTTCAAAAAGTTCACTTTTCTTTTCTTTGTTTGTTTTTAATTTAATTTCACCCTTAAGTCTTCGTTTGTAGCTGTCTGCTTGATTGTCTGTGACAAAGATTTATACTTTCCTGACAGCTGCAGAAACCTGTTTCAAGTAACCAAACATTAAAAAAACCCTAAGATGAACTCTAATTGTTAGCTAGGTGTAATCAATTATTCTTAGTTTGTGTAGTCAGGTGTACATAATAAGCTGCTAACATATGGGAAAGCTTCAGAAGGGTGATAATGCATGTAAACAAAAACATGTTCAACATAAATAATGCTTAATTTAATGGAGAAGTTAATTTTATGGATTTTTGTTTGTGAAGTTTTTGAAGTGGAAATACTTTTGCCTTTATGTTCACCACAGACATTTTGACAATTAACCATTTCAAATCATTGAAGTAACAAAACCTAAAGTTATAATGGATTTGCTCTGAAAAAAGCATGAACTGGATTCCAGAGGAATTGCTGGCTTCCCTGTGACATCTTGAATAGTTGATATTTCCTACAGTGAATTTTGAAGTGCATTGGATGCCAAGAATGACTGGTAGAATTGATTACCAGAACTGAGCCTTTACTTGCTCTGTCTGGCTCAGCTGGCTTTCTGTTTGTACATCTTTGTACATCAGGAGCCAAGCAACATCGTCAGAGGCATCTGAATGAATTAGGAGTCTATGTCCATTACCAGAACTTCCTCTTTTTGACACCTAGGACACAACTTTGATAGTAGGGCAAGCTTTTACCATTTTCATAAAACCACATGGTATACTGAGCCCAGTTTTCAGGCACTGGCATCTAAAGAGGTATTTCTCGATGTACAAACCTACTCTGAAGCTCTGCTAAACCTGCGAGGTTTTCCAAGAGCTGAAATACCACACTTGTGGTCTTTTAAGCCAGTTGGTTAGCTGCTACTTAGTCATGCTTGAGTGAATCTCCAAAGTAAACATATGAAAACTAGGTCCAGACTCTGTAACTCTCTGGCTGACTACAGTTTTCTCAAGGGCCCAATATACTCACGCTGTTGCAGCAATCTAAGTCAGAGATGCAGAGCTATGACAGGCACACAATGAGAGTACCAGAGCAAATAAAGAAAAATTGAATAATTTTACCTTTTACGTTTCCGAGTTTGAGCCTGATGAAAATGGCAGAACAATAGAAAGGAAGCAAGGCTGGTTAATACAAAGCCTCTAATACAACAACATCCTTCTTAAACTACTACGAAGAAAACACCAGACTTCACTTGGCAGTGAGCATCCCCCTGCAGCATGTTTTTGTACATAGAAGCAAGTTGGTGTACATTTTCGTCTGTATTCATAAAAAGTGCATTTTTACACAGATCTATGTGAGTAAATATAGCACTTACAAACGTATCTACTGCAGAAGGGTTGAGTATCTCGTGCTATCTGAAGCCCTTAAACCAGTTCTCCTTGAAGTTACTGTTCTTAGATATGCTCTGGATTCCTCACCTCAATTCCACTAATGTAAGATTCAATGTGATAGCAACATAGTTTTATCATTAGCCACGCAAATTCCGTAACATCAGTTAAAGTGTTCAGTTTTAATAACTACATCCCAGGGCTAGATTTAAACAGCTAAATGTTGATTTAGATGCTTAACTTTAGAGACTCACTTCGGACATTCTGCTGTTTAATCCTGAGTCTCTTAAAGGAGGAAGAATGGATAAAGCGTTGAGTTTTCCTGCTAATGCCAGTGCAAAAATGCTTTAATTGCAGTGATTTTTTACTTGAAAAATTATTGGCAAGAGTTATCATACTCCTGTTTCTTCAGATGAGCTTTTATGTTTTTCTTCGGGTAATTTTCCTTCTTTCCTCTTCTACTTACCAAGGCAAACACCATTTTTTCCACGTCAGTTCTTCTATGACTGCTTACAAGAAGCCATGAGACATTAAATCTCAGAAATGTTTTTGAATACTGCAGTAGTGCAACTTTGCAGATAATCTGTCTTCTTTTAAAGCTTTCCTTTCTTTTCCAAAGGTTTTCTAGACTGGGTACCTAAGAAAATGCAACGAGTAGGATGTGTTGAGCTGCTGAACACCGTCCAGAGACGAATACAGCCAAGGCTTCATGTTTTTGGACATATTCATGAAGGTCAGAAAACATTTCTTTATATATATACTTATAAACCACAAACACAAAATTTGTCTGGTTTAACTGGTATTTTTAAACTTGTATGTCTGAACTGAAGCACTTCTGGAATTCAGATACTTATTTAGCTGCATATATACAGATGAAATTGGCTGATACAGTTCAATATTTGTACTTCAGATTCTGTTTTAGTTTCTACATCTATAAAATAGGGTGATGCCTCCTTCACAGTAAGGATTACTGTGAATTTTAAAATAACACGAGTCCAGTAGTTGCAGAAAGTGACTAAATATTAGGATTGATGGATTGTATTTTACTTTGCTGAATCTCTGTGACTTAAGATAATTCATGTAAGCTCTTTGTGTCTCAGTTTCTGTGTTTTTAAAATGGTTAAGAGTGCTTTGGGAGATGGTTCTGAGGCTTAATCTTTAAGATTGGGCAATAAAGGTTGTCTCTCACCATCAGCGCCTATATGGATTTAAAATCAAGAGGGATGTCACCACTGACTTGTGTAGAAGTGCAAGATGGTTATTCATGTATTTATGTGCTTTGACAGGGGAAACATTTTCTAGCCAGACAAAACAAGGCGGTTTTCTTGACTATTTGATTTTTAACTGGAAAAAATGAGTTCCCTTCACATAAGTCAGTAAATGGTGACAAATGTGCTCCACTGAAGTCAGGGACAGTAGGAGTTCATCTCCAGACAAAGGGAGACTGGATGCTGTCTGCCACAGAGAAGTCTATCCTGTGCATATACCATGGCAGCAAGACTTCAAGCATGCCCCCACCAAAAGAAACCATTGGGCTGTGCAGAAGTGTACCCATTGGCATGTAAGCATGTATTATCAGCTGCTTAGTTCTTGGCAATGTTAACTTACTGGCAGGAAAAGTTGCTCCACAGGTGCCAGCTTTCTGCTTCAGGGACTGCTCTAGACTTCCATGTAGGATATCTGTGGGTTTCAGCAGTGTAGAAATGAACAAGTGAAAAAAGTGGGGTAGCTGGCACTCGGACGCTTCTATTTTTGTGAAGAACCATTACCCTTCCCAAAAAATCCCACTCTGACTTGCTGCTTGGCATTTTCACCCTGCTAGGTCAAGAGTGGCATTGGTTAGAGGCGTGCTGCTGCAAAATTGATGGAGAAGACATTCATATCATTATTTTAGAGGGTAGGGATGAAGTCCGTTCTCCTCATGTGTCTCATCCGTGGTGACCTGTTAAGGCATAGTTAATGTCCAAAGTGCTGTTAAAAGCACAGAGTAAACAAACAGTGCATAGGCAGTATTTTTTCCTAACACTTCGCTGTTACAGCAGGCTTTGAGAATCTGTACAAGAGAGCTGGTGAATACAGTTCAAACTCATTGTCTTTTCAGAAATTGTAGGCCAAGTGAATTGCAGGGGATGTAAGCAAACAGTTAGTGAGCCATGAAGCTTCAGGCAGGTAAACAAAATCACATCTGCTAAGACCAAGCCCAACTTTGGCTCCCAAGGGAAAAGAATGGCACCTCCGCAGAATGGTAAATCATTTGAATTAATACAGTTGGCACAGAAGGTATCAGAACACAGAAATAAGGTACTCTTCTTGTAAACTATCATAATTTAGAAAAAACAAATGGGGAGCTGCATAGCCTATTTTACGGTGGGATGCTAAATCTCTGCAGAGGAGAATTCCCATTGCAGACAGTCTGTGCAAACGAAGCTGCTCTTTGTAGAGAGAATGCATGATTTGAACAGATGAGTTCCTCCCCTGACTGAGCGTAGCTACATCTGCAGCAGTCATTTACTGAACATCCGGGAGGAAGAGATACTTAGAAGAGATGTTTCTTCCCTATTCCCCCCCTGCACTGCTGCCTGTGCCAAAAAATACCTCTACACATGGCCTCGCTGCTGATTGACCATGGCGGTGACAAGCAGCATGGCAGGGACTCCAGCTAAAATACTGCTCTGCCAGTTTCAGCCAGTGCTTGGCTGAGGTCATGGCCAAGGAAACTCTGTTGGCAGTAGGGGAAGAGTGAAAACTGTAGCATGATGAATCTTCCAGCAAAAAGAATTCATTAGCAAGCTGATTTTGTTCTCTTCAAACGTGTAGCTGAGGAGACAGAAAGTCCCAGCAGCAATGCGGACTGTCCTCGGTGCAGTTTGTGTTTTACACAGAACAATTGTTCTGTGGCAAACAGCACATGATTTAAAGAAATGTCTGTGACAGGAACCTGACAGAGTTTTCTTCCCTCCCTACTCCCTAATTATAGTGTGGTTTTTCCATGGGGAGTCCAAGAGGCCCTACATTATTCAAGGTATTTTAAGGAATGAAAAAGAAAGCTATTTGGCTACTGGTTCTTTGTTTGTAAATTCTGCAACTAACAATGCTTCTGTAAGACATGAAATTGCACTCAGAAAAACTAAGATCCTAGGTACCTAGGATATTAATAGCTTTAACTCAATGTAGCAATGAGTATGTTTCTCTGTTAACGTCATTAATGTTAATTTAATTTGAATTTTAGTACAAAAGCTTTCCACCAGGTGATTTCCCCAGAATCATGTATTTCTGATTGTGAATGCATTTCTCCATATTGATCATAATACTTGGATTTATTTCAATGCAAGTTTCCAACATTAAGCTTTTAGTTTTAGTGTAATCAAGCTCATGTTTTTTCCTAGTCATTCATGAAAAGATTTTGACAGTGGAGAATGCGTCTGATTTTTCATAACAGCATGGCAATTAAAGGGCTTTTTCTTCACTTTTTCAAACAGCATTTCACTGTATTTCTACAAGCATCAGAACTGGAAGTTTGGTTTCCCACAGATTTAGCTCTGGAATTGTTTGGCTTGGGTGCCTAGTCAGACATAAGATGTAGTTAAAGCGTTTTCCCCACTGGTGAGACCTTCAGGAGGTGTTTTCTCCCATGGAAAAGTTACAGCGTTTTAGGCTGTGAATTCACCTTGTCTGTCAGAGAATACATTAATAAAGTCTTTTTTCTCTGGCTGGGCAGGCATTTTAGAGTCTTTCCATCAAACTTGGTTGAAATTGGTCAAGTTCAAACACATGGGAAGAAGAGGTTCCTACATAGACAAATCTCAACCAGCTGCACTTGCACACATCCTCCCCGTAGTCATGCCATCTTTTTTCTTCATCGGTTGCTTAAAAGATGTACGACATAGCACAGAGAAAAAAAGGTGGAAAAGGAAAATTGCACAAACTTTGGTGCATTGATGACTGCAAATGTAAATGAAGTATGTCTTTTTTTTACTGCTGAAATTGTCTAAGCTCAATCTTCCCATCCCTTCCAAAACTGAGAAGGTTTTAAGAAAAAAGCTTTGCAAAGAAAAATACCAGTGTTTCTAAGGAGGTCTGCAGAGCAGGCTGCTGGAGATTGTAGCCACTAGCTAGTGAGGGCCAGTTTTGGTTTTCTGACACGATTTAAAAGATGGCAAAATGTTCTACTGTAGGGCAAAGATGGTATTCATCCAGGAGACCTTCACATTTTTCATTAAGAGAAATTTTAGATGCCTTCTGAGTAATAAATGTGGCAGTCATCATCATTGTGCGATAAAGGTAAATAATATAAATGATAATAAAGAGTAGATAGTAAGAGTAACGAAAGCTTTTCTTTCTTCACAGGTTATGGTGTCATGGCTGATGGAACTACTACCTATGTGAATGCGTCTGTGTGCACTGTGAATTACCAGCCACTAAATCCACCTATAGTTATTGACTTACCTACTCCAAGGAACACATGATTATAAGAAAGGATTTAATGTTGTGCCCAACACATTAGCAACTTTATATTGCTGGCTGAGAATCCCAATAGGGAACTTTTCAACAAAGCAAAAACCTTCTTTTTTTCCTGCTAGCTCTTCACAGATAAATTTGAGTGACAAAAATGGAAGACGAACAAAGACATTTTGGTGCCAGAAACAGATTAAAGACATATCACCATTAAAATATTTGTGAACACAGAAAAGTGAATGCATTCCACATATATATACATATACATATATATATATCTCAAGTAGGGACTTTTGTATATACCGTACATTATATTGGACTTATTAAAAGAACAATGTCTTTCAAGGGAGTGTTTCTTCAAGAAAGTTTGCAGTTTAAACATAAGTGTTTAGACTAGAATTTCCTCATTTCAGATGTTTCCCAGTGAGCTCTTGATGAAAGGAAAGTGATGGTAAAGATATTTTCCCTTAATTAACATGGCAAGTACAAAAGATGGCACACAAATGACCGGTCACAGGAGGAAAACTATTATTTCAGGTCCTCCAGGTCTTGAGTCTTTGCATCTATTCAAAGCCAATGCAGTAGAGGCCCTAATTCACTGTACTGAAATGAAGTTTTACTACATCTGGCATTACAGATGGTAAGGGAAATGGTGCATATTGCCGGCATGCTGTAAACAGCTCAAAACTGAAGAAGGGAGACTGTGTTAAAGTGCAGTATAAACTCAGGAATTTGTAACCTGGCCTCGCCTATGAAAAAAAAAGGATGACATTTCCCTTAAAAAAAAAAAAAGAAGAAAAAAGAGTATAACTATGTTTTCATATGGTAAGGCGATATGTGATTGTATGTAAAAAGAAAAAACAAAACAAAACAAAACAAACCCAACCCAATGTTCAGTAGTGGTATTTTAAATAAAACCCACTGGGACTATTTGTTTAAAACCTGTTGCTGGGACATGCAGCCAATGATGAGGTCACTGGTTTGAATTTGGCCCAAGTCAACTGTGATTAAATGTCATTGTGATCATTTTGTCCTTTGGGAAACTTTACGGACTTCAAGGAGGGGTCATCCCAAGGTGGAGTTTGGGCATTCATTTTCAGATAGCTATGTAGTAGCATAAGTGCAATGAGTGACGAGTACATGCCAATGGGCACAGAGCAGGGGTCGCCTCACGAAACCTGTCGTTGCCATGTGCCCACTCGTGGACACTGCTGAGAGAGGCCCAAGCCAAAACCATTAACCCAGCTGAAACCCATCTATTGAGTTGCATGTCGGCGCATCCAGGCAAAGCAGGAGACGTTGCGGGAGCTGGTGGGGATGGCTGACACTAGTCCTGCCCGTGCAGCTTTCCTGCAGGTTAACGGAGGTGCTGAATCTGCTGGGATTTCAGTCCAGTCCCAGGCAGAAGCTCGAGAATTGACTACAACCCACAAAAATACGTGCTTTGAATGCGCCCTACAAGAAATGGGTTTCTGCCTTGAACTAACAAACATCTCCATGCTCAAAGAGGAGCCTTTTGGCCTTGATGGAGATAGTTTAACTGGTGTAACCCAAACACGGACATTCTGAAATTGGGGCTGACTGCATCTATATGTCAATTTTGTTCACACACACTAGGCAAATCATCACGCTATCAGTACAGGGTTGTTCGCGGGTCTGAGCCTAGCCTGTATCTGCACACACACAGCGGGTAGTTGTGTGGGTTACTTTTTGCCTGATGTATGGTTATAAATGTGAGCTTTGTATAGCAGCTGCATGTACATTATATGCATACACAATTTAAAATACCTGGTCTGCAAACCCAGGCTAGCAGCCTCAACTCTAAGCAAGGTAGGCAGAAACATCACATTTTGCTGGCTTCCCGCGTGCAGCGGCTCTTCCGACTGATGCTGGAAGCTGTGAAATTTGAACCTGGGTACTGACTCGTGCTGTGGACCCCCCAACACTAGAAAACAGGACGAGCCACAGGTCTTGCATTTCTCGGAGCTGTTGGGTGATCTAAAGCTGTTGAGCTGTTGAGATCTAAACTAATGTAGTGCTTTTTTCCTGAAACAAAACAGACAAACCAAAAAAAAACAAGCAGTGGTGTCCTGCAACTATTTTTGGGGTGAATAGTTCAGAGCGCAAGGACAGTCTGCCATGAATTCAGCTGGGTCTACTCTTTGTAAAATCCATTAGTGTAGAAATTGCAGGATCTGCGCCTATCAGCAAGGACTGAAATTCATAGTTTAATGTGAACTCCCACCATCATTGGGAAGATGAACAATAGCATGCAGTTAGAATAAAAGAGTCTTAGCTAGTCACAACTCAAGCGTTTTGAAACAAATGTGGCAGGAAATTGGCTGTATGTTAAAGAAGTCTGAAATGTTTACATTCACTCATGGCACTTAAACTAAAATGTTAAAAGTGGGGGAAAGAGGTCCTTTTATTAGCCTCAACAAAATTTCTATGTCAACCATAAACTATTCTCTTAAAAATAATTTTTCCTAAGGTATGTTCAAAATACTGTGTATTTTTATGTGAAAAAGATATGAAAGCAGCTGTTACTTCAAAATATCATTTAAAGTACTTGAGGTATGAAAGCTTAAAGGATATTTAATCATTTTGGCATAACTTGATTGTTGTTGTAATTTTTGGTCAAGCATGTTAGACAAATAAAGTCTTAAACAACAAAACATAAGGCCTCTTTATATCCACCTCGTCCATTCAGCGCAGGTAATGGGGAGTCTCATCTCCCGCTGCAGGAGCCAGCCTGGGGGTGTTAAAGTTGGGGTATTGAGGTTGGGATATTAAAGCTGTTGTCACGAAGGGCTGGGGGGCAGCTGGCACAGGGGATGGGGTGTCCCGCAGGTGGCACAGACGATGTGGCAATGCTCGCTGCGGGGGTGGCCAATGAGTGATGGGTCCTTGTCCTGCTCCATCCACCAGCCTGGGGCTTCCTCGTCTCCCACGAAAGCTGCAGAACGGGCTGGATGGAGAGGGTTGACGAGGGGGGAAACCAGCAGCTTTTCCTGTGACTACAAGGGTTTGGCAGGGGAATGTGCCAGATGCTTCTGTGATGCAGGGAAAAGCTAACGTGAGCGAGTACTGCAACAGAGCTGCGAGAAACATCGAGAGCCGGGATGCTGTCCTCCGGGGGAAGGACAGTTTGTGCACTGGGTTGAGTCTGGACGGACACAAACCTCAGGGGAGATTAAATGAGGTGACTTATTTTTATTTTAGCATTGTGGGCACTGTCAAGGGCCTGGGTTTCTTGTCTCCGATCTGATCTACTTCAGGCGAGCGAGGCCGTGAAACGGGTTTCCACAAGTGCAGTTTTGCAATTGTCATCTCTATTTAAATTCAGGGACGGTCTGTCAAGTCATTTCCCACCCCACCTCCCCGTGGCTGACCTTCACTGATATTTATCCAGGTAGCATCACTCCCAAAGGCGTGCTGATGTGTATCAGGAGTACGTGCTTTCCCATCACTAGGCAGAATTGTTACCAAGATTAATTTCAGTTCATTTCGACGAGGACTAGGGGAGATATCACTGCATGTCAATGAAAGAAAAGCGAGATTATTTTTACCTCTCCCAGGCACATATGGCTGAGGATGTGAAACGTTCCTTGGCTACGAGGAACGAGCGGGCTGGGACTCGGCACCCATCGGAGCAGCTGCCTTTCCCCAGGAAGCCCCCACCCACTGCAGATGCACCCCAGTCTGGGGAGCTGGATTTAGGATGTTTGGTAGCACCTGAAGCCAAAGACCCACGAAACTACTTCGGCCTTCAAGGAGGTTGCTGCACGGTGCTGGCAAGGCGGCTGTAGGGATGGAAGGCGAAAATCCCCGTCTTGCTCAGCCGGGCAGAGCATGGGGACAAACTGATGCTCTGGCATTGCTGCAGCGGGGAGCCAGAGGGGACAGGGAGAAGTAGTTTGTCTTCTCCAGTCTGCTGCCAACAGCCAACATAAGTGCTTCAGAAGAAGGAGGAACAAGCCGTTCCTTAGAAGGCAATTTTTGGAATAATCTGCCCATGGGGATCTTAGCCCCCCTCCATTTGTTCTTGTTTGTATGAGAATTTCTCTCTTAAAAACCCGTATTATTGCTCACTGCTAATGTAACTCACATATAGCAAACATAACTGCAAATGTTCTTTCAGGTACATTCCTGTCCCTTTCTGGAAACTCTCTCTGCATATGAGATTTTAGCAGTATTTTGGAACAGCGAGTTCCCCGGGTGATTATGCACAATGCAGTAGAACAACAGCATTTCGCTTATCCCTGTAAGAGTGCTGCCATTCAGCTTTATTGACTGTCCCTTTGTTCTCTTTTTTATGTGAAAAGTGTAAATAGGAGTGCTTATACGTACCTTCTTTGTGCCGGTTGTTATTCTGTATGCTGCCATTATGTTGCTTTTTACTCGCTTCGTCTAGAAATTAAAATAATTTCAATTCCAGCTAGACTCTATTTCTAAACCTCTTACTTTCCCACCCCAGAAAGGCTCCTCCCCTCGTTCCGATGTGTCCTTCGGGAGTTTGGGAGAGCCAGTGACTCCAGAGGACCTCCTGGCCCTGTCCACCAGAGCCTTTGAATACAGTTCCAGCTACATTCTCTCCCAATCTTTACCCAATGCTGTTCTCCATTTGTTTAGGGTTTCTTGGTAATAATAGATATTTGCAACCGCCAGTGGAGGACTGTGGTGAGCTGCCCGTGGCCCCAGCTGGGGTTATCCTTTCAAGAGGTGACAGCCCGTCTGGACTCCCCTGGTTTCCACAAGCATCACCCCTTCCTCCCAGCACTCCCTACCGAGGATGTGCCCACATGGGAATCCCTTCATGGCCTTTCCCCCGCTCCGGCCCCTTTCCCTGGCTTTGGCGGTGCCCTCCGCAGTCCTCATCTCCTCGGGCTTTGCTGGAGGGGGCACCTCGCCCCGGCACTGGCAGCTGCGAGACGCCTGACCACTTCTCATCCTGCTTTGTGCTGTTTTCTGGCTGGTCCCTCGCCCATGACCCTTCTCAGCCTCTTGGGAATAGCTCTTTCACAAAGGTCTCCATCAGAACCTGTGTGAGTGTCCACACCAATTATCTCAGAGAGCTCTCTTCTTGCCAGGACTTTGAGGTAGCAGAGCTTTCAAACCGATTAAAGGAACAGGCTTTTCTTCTCCAGAAGCCAGTTGGCTTTTTTTCCCCCCCACACAGCAAAGTGCATTCCCCCTAGCGCACGATGGGCTAACGCCGAGCAGAGTAATTAACCTCGTCACCAGCCCAGTACCGGGCCAGCACATGACATGCCCTCCTGCTCCCACCACTTGCTCCGATTCAGTGCAATCCGGGCCTGTTCGGCCGACAAATGGTTTCCTGTGGCTGGAGGAACGGCCGCTTGCTCGCTGGGAGCGAACCCAGTCACGCAGGTGTTCCTCTCCCCCAGTTTGGCCGGGGGAGCACCGCGGGGTGAGGGACCCCGCTCCCAGGTTGCAGCAAGCCCTGCGCTGGGGACCACGGCAGGAAGCGGCGGCGCGGATGGGTTTGCCGTTTTCGTTTTCTCCTGGTGCTTTCTGCTCTGTGGATGGCATGAGCAGCCTGGGTAGGGCCAGATGGGAAAATGCTGGATGATGTAAACACACTGCAGCGGCTTACGGTGGCACTACACAGAAGAATCGGGATGAGGAAAAAGGCTCCTTTCCAGCCCCTGTTTCCTACCGGTGGCACAGCCCCACCGCGGAGACGCAACGAAGGTGACAAAGCGGTGGTCGGGACCCAGCAGCGCGCTGCCTTCCAGATGCACCGGCCTCCCCAGGGCTGGTGTGCTTCCTTCTATGCCAAGAAGCAGAAGTCCAGCCGGAGGGATAAGGGATAACTGCGCGCAGCCCTGCTGCTACGACACCCCACGTTTGCTGGCGGAGTTACCCAGACTGTCACACCGTCGCACAATTCTGTCCCTGTGTTTGGATTTCTTGAAAGAATACATACTTATTTTAATGACAGCAGAGGCATTGAGCATAATCATTTGAATACTATTGTATTTCTCCATTCCGTACATGTCAGGCTTTACATCAGGCTTCGCTTATGGGAAGAGCCAGGGCGGCTTTGGGGGCTGTTTCCAGCTGCATTGCTGCAGGCAACCCCTGTGCAAAAGGAGCAGGATGATCGCATTACCCTGAGAGGTGGCAGCTCATGGAGGCACGGAGCGGGGACCATGTGCGATGTGTTGTCACAGTGGCCGAATCACCGTCTTTCACGTCATATGCTCGCCCCCAAAGTTAGCAACCATTTGGCAGGGTTACGGCACATGTGGTGAGCTCTGCGAGGACCAGCATGTGTTGGCCTTACCCTGTGGACAGCTGGTCTTGCCTTTGAGCCCACAGACAAAACCCCCACCCTCCCCATCAGCACCAGCTCCAGGATGGACCTGCAACAAGCCTAGAGCAGCGTAAACCAAGGCGGGGACAGGTCCTTCTGCTGGGGGTGGCACTGGGAGGTCTCCTCAAGCTCCCCCAAGATGTGGACATCTCATGTGTCCTGGCTGTTTGTGAATTGGCGCAAACGTCTGGCACCTGGATGACCTCGCGTCCTGCCTGAGGCTCTCCGACCATGATGCCCATGCTCATCCAGGTGCCAGGAGGAGCAGTGCCTCTGGCACCTGCCTCCAGCCTGCTACCCCATCCTTCCTACCAGTGCCCCTGGGGTTTCGTCCCGGGGAGCACTTGTTTCCCCACACACCTCCAAAGGCACCTTCTTTCCCCACCCGTTATCCTTGTAATGCAGTGTGTACATAATTATGTTTATTGCTTGTTCAGAAAGAAATAATAGCTCTGAAGTGTTACCTATCCTGTTCAGTTCTGTGGATGCCCGTAACAATAATTAATCATATGTATTAACATGCGGTCAAGAGACTTGTCAAAGCTGGAGCTCTCGAGCGGTAAACAGAGCGCACACAATTAGCAGCCCCTGCTCTGAGAATGCTTGAATTGATTCAATGTTTCTCCCAGAACCTAAGAAAGTAAAGGAAGCAATAAATCATGAAAACACGGACAGCACGCTCAACAAACTATGATGAAGACACTTCATCAACCGCCTTTAGGGTTGCATCAGTGTGTTGCATGAGTCCACACTGGTTGAACTCATTGCATTAGTGCTGTAATGAGAAAGTGCTCACTAACACTGCCCTAAACTTGAAAATGCTGTGCTTTCTTCTGAGTTAGAAGTAGAGTGTTTCTTAATTACTTTCAATTCATCTGCTACTGAGAGTATGCTCTCCCTTAAAATAAAGGCATCAGAGCTTTTAGGGTGCAGAGTTTAATCTAAAGCATAGGATCTTCTCAGCCAAGCCCCCGAGGCCAAGTAGACCAGAGAGGCAAAGAGTGCAGCTGGCCTTGCTGGTCAGGAAAGGTCCTTCCACCGCTGTGCAGGCTCGGGACGCCGAGCGCGAGGCACCCTGCTCTCCCGCATCCCCTGCCTGCTTCGTTAAAGCAGCGCCTTTCAACTTGCAAGAAATCAAAACTTGCTAAAGGAATAAAAGAAAAAAGGACAACAGCAGCAGGTGGGTAATGGTTCCTCCAAACTTTGAAGCTGGTATTATCTATCAGAAACAACAGAAAGAGCTCAAAGCCCAGAGATGGGAAGCAACAAAATGTATGAAAGTAAATGACTTGAATGGTGCTCTCAGAAGTGACTGTGATGTTTTGTGCTCCCTATTGGCTTCCTTTCTGTTTCTGAGCTAAAAAGGATAGCGTCCTTTAAAGAACATTGTTGTCTGGTTGTGCCCACACTCGCATTATTAGCAGTGGTTGTGTTCTCTAATTGTGCGGCGTTGGTCTGAAATTCCCTCACTTGAATCATCAGGAAATCACAGCCCACATGTAGAGCCAAAATAGAAAGGTGGGGTTTGTGTGTGTGTTTTAAACAAAGGGGAAAAAAAAAAAAGATTGTTTTTATTTTTTAAAAGTTCCTTATAGATGTAAACGACAGCTACTTCTTTTGACTCCTCAGAGACTTCACAGCACCTTCTGCTTTCACGGTGGTTTTTGCTTTCCTGTGTACATAGCTACAGAGGGCTGCAGAGCTCTTCCCACAAGAAGAGGATGCTTATAACAGCAGGGTTGCAAAGCTGAGCTGAATCCATGCAAGACTAGGTCAGAAGTCCAAGGTCTGTTGAATGTGAAAACCAACTTATTCTGTGAGGAGCACACTGAACCAAGTCCAGTTTCAGAGTCATTCAGGTGGGAACGCGCCTCTGGTCATACCCAGCCCAAACTCCGGCTCAAAGCCCAGCCAGGCAGGCTCACCCAGCTGAGTTTTGGGTGTCTGCAAGGAAGGAGATCTCATAGCCCCTCTGGTCATCTGTGCTGGTGTTTGACCACCCTCATGGGGAAAAATGCTCCTTGTGATAAAGGGAAAACTTGTGTCCTGTGTTTCCAAAGGAAGCCGCCCACTCTGCTTCCCATCCCCTGCATGCCTCCAGCCCAAGAGGCTATGCAGTGATGTCCAGTGTGGTGGCTGGCTCAGAGCTGGCGCGTGGCCACCAGGCAGCTGGCACATTCCTCTGGCTGTGCCTGCTGCTCCAAACAGGTAGCAAGCAGAGTTCAACACGTTGTTCAGGGATAGTGCTCCTCTTCTAGCCAACAAATGTCCCACAGCTTGCAGAAACTTTATTTTAACCTGTCACGTCTGATTGAAAGTGTCCAGCTAGGGGAAATGTTTCCTGTGGAAAGAAGCTGCCAAACCAGTAGTGCAAATAAGCATATAGACCTAGTGCACTTGGGGAGCCACAGAAAAACCATGGAACCTGCAGTTTTCCTTTCTTCTTCTTTGATGGCTTCAATGCGACAGCTTAATTTACCTTAGTTGTTTCAGGAGAGCAAGAAGAAAACTTGCTCTGAAGAAATATGTGCTGGAAAAAAGTCCTGGTCCTACTCAAGTCAATGGAATTATGAACATTGACTGCTGCAAAGCTAGCATTCAATTCAGTAAGTTTGGGCCAAGAGCATCCTAATATGACTACACCCAAAAGCTTATGAAATTTTTAGGGATGTTTTCAAGAGTAGTGATATTTATCCCTGCATTGTGCCCTTTTCCAGCTGAGTTGGAGTAGTCAAGAGATACCTCGGCATGCTGGACCTTCGCTTCGCTTAGCCAAGTGAGAGCAGCCTCCTGTCCAGAAGACATACTCTGATCATGTTCTAATGAAGGTTAGTGCTCATTGTGACTAAATTTACAACTCACTTGCACTTTATTTTTATTACTGTTTTCCAAGGGGCATTTCAGCTTTTCAAGGGAATACTTCTTCAAAGCAGAAGAACTCCACACAGCACAGACAGGTATCCCTGTGCCACCAGGGTTGTTTTATCCCTGATCCCTGTAGGCAAGTCAGGCATTCGGAGTGCTGGGCTCTGTAGCTATTTGCAGATTGTGGCAGTTTGGTTCAGGTTTAGCTGGGATATGAGACATCAAATGCAGGAACTTGAGCAAGCTAAAAGGTTTGCTCTTTGGGGAAGGATTTTGCTTTAGAAGTTGTTCAATTGATGACTGCCTTTGATAAGTAAATATGGTATATGGTCTTTATGATTTCAAGTCTAAGAAATTTTGTGTACTGGGACAAAGAAATTCAGAGAGCATCCCCTCACTGGATACTAGAAAGGAGCAGAAAAAGACAAAATCAGGGAGGGAGATTGACTGCCTATTGTAGTGGTGAAGAGAAGGAAGAGATATTCTCCAAGGAACTAGTTACAAAGCGATGATCTGACATGAAGTCACAACACAGAGGACGACACTGTGAAATCAAAAGACACTGGTGTACTGATTCATGATGCAGCTGAGTAAAAATTAAACTCCAAAAGGAGCTGAGGGAGAAGGAAGTCCAAGGTATCCTCTTGGAGATAAATGATGGAAATCAGAAGATGCAAGGACCCAAAAGTGAAAATGTTGCTTAAGAGGTGTAAGTTATAGAGTTTGTTTTTTTAGGACACTGGAAGAACTTCCCAGTTTGGAAGAGCTCTTTCTCTGTGGAAGACCAGGCTGGCTGGAGATGTAAGGAGGGACTTTAATGAACAGAAATGTGTGAAAAGAAGGGACCCCCAAAACCTCAGACCATACAAAATCTTTCTGTTGGCAACATATAACAGAGACAAAGACCATACAGTGCAGAAATACATAAATTGATTATATATCAATATTAGAAACCCAGGTAATAAACACAAGGAATAGAAATAACTTGTTTAGAAACATGCGTTGGAACTAGCTGATATTAATGAAATCTAACAGGATGACACATGACAGGAATGTTGATTAAGTTGTTTGTGATCTCCTCAGAAAAGATCAGCTTGGCAAAAGGGGAATAAACCTGGCTCACTATACAAAATGGTGATACTGGCAACTGTGAAGTCAGTCAACTGGAATATTTATTCATCTACTGAACCTAAGAAGTAACGCTCATGGTGTCCCTCCACATGACATGCACTGGGCGCCCTGGGCTGGAGGATGACCACTACTTAAATACCCTGTGATCGTTGCTGTGAGGCAGTTCATTCTAAACAGTATAAATGGGAGACACCAGTCTGGCAGATTTTCTAAAATCCCTAGATGACAATTTGCTCACAAAAAGGCTGCTTCAAGCAGGAGCAACATCTAACTCTCGTCTCCTCTTGATGGGTGAGGAGAACTAGTTCACAGAAGGAGAACACTGAAGCAGCTTGAGGTGATGGCAACCGTGACCTCGACCACATCCAACATGCTAGCTTTAAGTCAGGAGATAGAACAAATCAGATGAACTCTTCGTGTTTCAAAAAGGGCAATTTCACAAAGCTGCAAGCCAACACATTGGTTGGGAGAAAACCCATTTAAACAGGAAAATATAGTTGGTATTTGCAAACTGTTTAAGAAAGCTTGCAAAAGAAAAGCCCCAGAATCCAGAAAGAGCCAACCTGGTTTCAAAACAAAATAAACCATCCAACCAACCAAAACAAAAATCCCACCCTGGTTTTGAAGGTAAGTAAAAACAGACCGGTGGAGGAAAAAAAAAAAAAGATGTATACTAAGTTGACGAAAGGAGAAATTTGTGCTAAAAAGTGTTGAGGAAAGCAAAAGTACACAGGGAGTATCAATAGCTTGAAATGGTAATGATAAGAATACAGAACTAAATGGCGATGTGAGATTCACCAACAGCATTATTAATTAAGTGGGATTTTTAGATGAAAATTTTTGTTGTGTACATACAAAATGGCCAGGTGGTACTGGGGCATTACACAGTGCTGGCGATCGAGTACTTTTCAGCCCAGCAGTCCTTAAACAGCATGCTAAACAGCAATTACCAAATTTTTTGAATCAGGAACATTGTATCTGAGATTATCTGAGAAGCTAGCTGAGGAGCTTTTTAAACTGCTGATAATGATTTTTCAGACAAGTTAGGACATGAGAAAACTCTCAGCAGTCCAGGGAAAGCTGAAATTGTGCCAATATTTTAAAAAGGGAAGGAGGAAGGCCAAAGTGAGAGAGTGTTAGCCTGACTTTGATCACCAGAAAGAAGCAGTGATGGGATTGATTACAAAGGCTTGAGTAATAAAGAATTAAAAAGGGCTAATAAAATTACATGCTAATCAAGGTGGGTTTAAGTAAAATGGATCTTCTCAAACTAATTTGATATCTTTTTATGAGATTACAAGTTTGGATGACAAATGAAATAGTGTTAAGGTAATAGACTTCTGTAAGGCACATGACTTGGCACCACTGCCTAGCATTTTGAGTAGGAAACTGGAGTGTTATAATTTTGACATGGCACACGTAAAACAAATTAAAAACCACCTAGCCAATGTAATTAAATGAGGAATTATCTTTAAGAGGCTATCTGCTTTGTAGGGTCCTCCAGGTAGTGGTTCCTGTCCCAACATGATTTGACTTCTAAATCTTGACCGGGAAATCCTTATCCCCCCCAAAAAAGGTATTACTGAAATGTTTTACAGATGAAGCAAATGTTGGACCACAGGCAATACCAAATGTGTTGGGTCACTGGTACACTGCAATCTAGATTTTTTAGAAAACAAGGTATAGCAAATAGGTCTACCTTTCACTGGGACCACGTAGGAAGTTGTATCCCTAAACACATGAATATGAGCGGTAGTGACCTTCCCGTGGGAAGAAGAGCTCTCAGAAAGGATTTCTGTGTGGCCTGGGCATCCCAGCTGCTGCTGCAGGCACAGGAGCAAATGCAGCAGTTGACTGGGCAAAGCAGGGAGAAGGAAGGCACTTGTCCTCCACGTTTGGCATCTGTACAGCAGGCATTTGAGAACATCTTGGTTCTGACATCTCTGGTTCTAATCTGACGTTGAGAAGTGGGAACTGATGCCAGGAGAACCCGTGGAAATGAGAAAAGGACTGGAAAATTTGCCATAAGAGGTGAAAATCTAGGGAGTTGATTCTGTCTTGCTGAAAAAAGAAGAGGTTCGGGATGAGTCCATCGTGACATTCAGGTAACCACAGAGTGCAGAAGCTGAAAGCTGCATATAGGCAAATTCATATCCGAAATAACATCATCTTAAAAATACATACACATATATATTCATATGTATGTATGTGGTGTTTTCTTTATGAAGATTGTAATTAGTCACCAAAACAACCTTCAAATGATTGCGTCGATTCTTTGCAACTGGCAATTTTAAAATCAAGATCTGATGTATATCTTCAAACAAAAATTAATTATGGAAGTCCCATTCATTAAAAACAAACAAACAAACAAACACCCATGTGGACCCTTTTGGCTTAACTTGCTGGGCTTTGGATCGGGCCTTGGCTTAATTATGGAGAATTCTGCAAAATGACCGCTGGCCAGGGAGCTTCCACCCCCGCTGCCTTGCTGGGGCTGTGCAAACCAGTGGCACTAAGAAAAACACTCCTTTAACCAGACATGTCATTTCACACCCTGGCAGGCAATTAAAATGCAAATTAAAAATGTTAATTAGAACTGTTTCAACATCTATTCTAATGCACGAGATGGGAATTCTGCATAGTGTGTGGAGAAGGATGCATTGTTCCTCAGGCAAAACCCGACTTCCACTTGCTCTGGAGTGAGCAGAAATAGCTGCTACTTTTTGCAAAAACTGATTGCAGCAAGAAAAGGATATAAGGCACCTAGGTCTGATTCTGATCTGATGTGCTGGAATAAATCCACCGAAGTCAGGGTAGTCACAGTGCTTTGTTGATTTAATGAGATGAGAATTAAGCCCCATAAACGTACTTACATTGAAAGCAGGTGCAAAGGGTAGTCACAGCACAGCGAAACTTCTGTGTTACACTATTTTTCACCCCCCATACATACCTTTTTTTTAATCACAGCAAATCTATGTTCAGGGATAAGGACAGACACTAACTAAAGTAAGGCTTAGATGCACTGGACTGCAGCCTGGGGATAACCCTGTGGCCAGGGGGCTGGTTATGAAATTTCTGGCTGAATGTCACCTCAGAGCCAATGGGGCAATGTCGACACAAGACTGGAGGAGCCAGCAGCAGCCGTGGGGTGCAGCAGGGACTGTGCTGGGAATGCTAGTTCAGAGCAGAAAAAAATTATGGGCTAGCAACCAGCTGATGGCACATATCACAGAATTAGGTGTCTTTTTAAATATCAGATTTACTGAGGTGTAATATGAGCCAGGAGGAGTCATTTGAAGAAAGACATTGGCAAGTGCAGTGGCAAGAAATGACTCCTGGTTTTGGTGAATGTCAGAAAGACCAGTGCTGCCATTTATTTTGGGAAGTGCTGTTGATATTCACTTCTCTAGTGGTGAAAAGAAATGTAAAGGCTAGTTTCTTACTTATAAAACTTCTTACAGAACGTGTTTCTAAAATGGGAATCACTGTTTCCCACCACCTAAGAAAGTCCCTATTCCCCGTTCGCTGCATGCACCCGTGTCCCTTTACACGCAGAGCTGAGACCAGACCCGTGGATGTCCCACTCAAGCACCACAGCTGCAAAACCAAAGCCCAGCTGAACAGGGCAAAGAGTTTCCAATGAGAAATAGGATTTCCCTGCACTGCTATGGTGGCTCAGTGCCTACACTGGTGGGAGACTGTGTTTACCATGCGATGTGGGAGGGATGTGCAGCACTGAGTCCTATAGATGTTTTGTTAAAAACAACAACAACAAAAACAAAGTCTGGAGCTTGACATTACAAATAAAGTTTGAACTCTTTTGTGTCTTTCAACTTCCCCAGCTCGGCAGGGCAGGGGGAAGGAGGCAGCTGCGGCATGGTGCTCAGCTCCCAGCCCCACACTGCGCCCGTACGCATGGGGAACCCACAGAGCCTCTGCTTTGGCTGTGCAGCACTTGAAACTCTCCCCCCAAACAAGTAGCCTGGGAGCTCCTCTGTGTGCTTACATGTCACCTCCCACCAAGATGAGCCATCAGCCCTTCACAGGCAGGACCAGACCTGGGTTTGTATAATGATGCGGGGTCTGTATATACACGCTGGCAGGTCTCTTGTCCATGTTGAATATACAGTTGCTCCACTAAGGCTCTTCCCAATACAACCTGATGTTTAAGACAACTTTCTTCCCTTTCCCACTTAAAATCTACCTACATCAAAGATGAAATCTGGATGCTCCCAGAGCTGTGATGAGGTTGTTTTTACAGCTATTTGAGCAGTGTGTTATACCTGCTTATTTGAAGATGATGATATTTGTATTGTTGCTAAGAATTCATGCCAAACATAATTTTGGGGCGTTGTGAAGATATCATATTTGCATATTTTAAGTATTGATATAATACAAAATTCTTTTTATGTCTCTTTTCACAGCATAATAATGCTCCTTCCATTGCATGACAGCTTTTAGTATAGAAAAATTCAAAAACAGAAGAAAATTATTTTTTAGAAAATGGATTTTTTTATCTGATTTTCATTTTGCCATGTTTGGAGCATCCCTTACTGCTCATGACCTGCTCTATATCATCCAGATAAAAACAGTAATTGCACAGAGATATAGGTACTTCACACAGTAATGCCTTAATCAAACAAATGAAATGACTGCATTCTGAAGGTTTTTTTTTTCTTTTTTTTTCTTTTTTTTCCCCCTAAAGCACGCTCTAGTTCTAGCCTTGCAGGCTATATGCCAGTTGCTGATGTAGAAGATGGGCCATATGAAGCTATTCCTTCTTCACTTCCTCTTCTGTCCCTTTGACCAGCTTCAGCCCTCCCTTTCCCCTTCCCTACTTGTTCATCCTCTGAGCACGGAGAGCCTCTATTTCTGGTCTTGCAGGCTCCATGCCAAGCCCTAGCACAGAAATAGCTGCTACAGAGCCTATGAACCTCTTCTTCCTTCCATCCTCTAACTGCTTTCCCTCTCTCATTTCCCTGTTCCTACTCGCTCGTGCTTCCAGCAAGCAGCCCTTGTGCCTTGCGGTTCTGCCCTGCTCAGAAAGGGCTCCCCCGAGCAGCTGCCTCCCCCAGGCCGGGCCCTGCTGCTCGGCAATGGCAGCCAGAGGGCCGTAGGGCGGGGGGCTGAGGGGGCCAAGGAGCTCAGGTGGGCTTGGGGATGTGCTAATGAGCAGCACATGTTGCCAGTGAGCAGCCGCGTTCACAGGGGCTTCGCAGCGAGAAAAATCCAAGAGGAAGGATGGGGGAGGAAGAAAATGCAGCGAAAGATACTATCTATCTCCTCTTTCATAGTCTAATTAGAGACGAAATTCACTTTGTGTTTGTATTTTAATTGTCTGGAGACCCTGCGTTGTCTGGTGGGGTGAGCTCTCCTGCTGCGCAGGCTCTGGCAAGGTGGTGCTGGCAGTGATGGCGGTGACGGGTCCCGCGGGCCAGCAGCTGGTCCGGGCTCCTGCCGGCACTGGTGGCCGGTGATGGGAGGCCTCCGCCAGTGCACCTGTCTGCGTGGCGGCTTCTTTCTGTGAGTGGGTTTTCTGAGCTGTCGGATGGGTGATCTGGTAGGGACACAAGGCTCCTCAGTGGCGGCAGATTCACCAGTGACTTCCGTCTCCTTTGGTTAGTATATTTTGCTCTGGAGTGAAGAAAATGAAACTTAAAGTGCTGTTAAAACACTGCCGAAGGAAACGCGCTTCTTCAGTCTTGGCAAACAGGCAGTCACGGCGCCATTTTGGGGACAGAGCAGCAAGCAATGTTGAGGCCAGGCAGAAGGGCTGGCAGCGGTGAGCAGGTTGTGGCGAAGAGCTGAGCTACTCCTGGGACCCCCATCTTCTGTCCTCCAGCCTTCCCCGAAGAGGAGAAGTGGCTCCACACCCTGCAGGTGGGGGGCAGCCGGGCTGCTGTCCCCTGCCCGCTGTCCCCTGCCTGCAAAGCTGCTCCTGGGGCGGCAGAAAACAGGAATCGGTGTCCTCTGCTCAGCAATGACATTTCCTCTCTTTGCATTGATGTTTTTATTTTCATAACCGCCTCAGCGATTACGTGTAGCAGCGGGAGACCGTTACTGAGGGATAATGCTCAATCCCACTGACATTATCTACCTCTTAGTGGAAACAAATGGGATGTCTGCCAGCCTGCCGTCACTGGATGGCTGACCATTGTTTGTGGGGAACGACTGCAAAAAAAAAAGCTCTCTTCCATTACTAAGTTGATCCATCCAGCAGTTTGTGATTTTAATATGAAAAATTACCTCGGTTATTTTGAAACACTGGCAGTTGAAATTCACTTTTTTCTTTTGAATCTGGATAAACAGTTGGCAAGTGCCATCCCTGCCTTTAGGAACTCACTAAAAAAAACAGCATGATTTGATTTGTTTGTACAGTGAAAAGATTGTTCTTTAATCCCCTTGGAGTTGTTGGATTTGATACTCCTGTCAGTGGAACTAATGAAAAATCCTCTGGCACAATGTGTCAAGAAACCCAGGGATGCCCCTTGCCACAGCAGGTCTCCTGAAGACAGCAGGTATCTTGAAGATGGTGGAGCAAGGGACACAACGCCTGCATCCTTTCGCAGCACCAGTCTATGCCAGAAAGCAGCGTGGGGATGGAAGCCTTATTATATTTGGTACAAAATTGGATCCAATTATCAAACAGGAGGTGTGGGAGAATTCGGGGGAAAAAAAAAAAAAACATACAGAAAAACACAACCACCCAATAATCATTTAAGTAGTTTATTTTTTCACCATGGTTAGATCAGCTCAGTGAAATCCACTATTTAAAAAATAATTATTGTAGTATTTGTGTTATAATTTTAGGTGTTCCAAATAGCAATTAATTCTTTAATGAGTATGAATGATTAATTCAGCACATAAACTGTATGAAATAATAACAGAAATTAAAGCAGGCATGTTGCATCTGATTAGGGTCAGGGGAAGAAGTTGCCATTAAGGAAGAGAGCAGTTTGCAGATTCTCAGCAGTTACAAGAATAGAATAAAAAAAAATAGACTAACTGGTTCTTAAATGGGGCTAAACTGAGCCCCTCCTGGGCTCAGCTCAGTTACTGAAACACAGTTACCTGCTGCGCTGAGATGCCCTTGGGCACTGGGTACATCCCCATGGGGCTGGCCGATATCAACACAGGACCTACCGGAGATGCCCGGTGGGAATACCTCACTCACGCCACAGTCGCCTATGTTCAGGCAACTGCACCGACACCAGCCCTTTTTAGTCACTTGCTGACATAGGTATGTGTAATCTTAAAATGCACAGCTTTCTAGTAATGGAACTGGGAATTTTTTTATTGGCTTAGTATGGGAGAATATCCTTAAATAACTGTAGTCACAGTCCCCTCTGTTAATCCAGTATCAAAGCATCAATTTCAGAGATTTACAGAGAGCCACCAGCTTTGGAAAAAAGTCTTGTAAGTGTCCTCTATGTTACTATTTCAAACACACCCAGTTCTGAATGCATTTATTTTATATACAGAAATCCTAGAAGCTATATGGGGAACAGTACAGAACATCTATACCCCACATCTCCAGGTCCAATCTGAAACATCTCCAACGCTTTTTGCACAAAATTTTCTGTAAATCTCCTGAAAAGCTCCAAATGCAATGAAACATTTTCTCAGAAAAACAGGCATCAAAGCGGTCTGCACTGGGAATAATCTTTCAGATTCATAGCAATGGATCCACTAGAAATAATAATAACAAAAACAGGATTATGTTCCTCTCCCATCCCAAAGACTTCCTTCCATATATTGATTTCTACAAACACACACACACACACACACAACTTGATCTCTCTTTTGTTTTATTAATTTTTTTAAACTTATTTTTATGTGTTACTTGGGAGAAGGAAAGACACCGAATAAGTACAGGTGATGAGGACAGAGCTCTTCAGTGTACCGGTGAAAACTAATTCAAGAACTCCACAGTGATATATTTATCTAACAATTCTTCAGAGCAGGTAAGTGTTTAGTTGTTCATATAATCCCAGGAAGCAAGCTCTGATGATCATATATCCTTTAATTATCACAGGAGTTCAACAGCCAAAACAATTATCTTTTGATTTCCTTCCCAAGATCTAAGTATCTCACAAGATACTCAAACAGAACTTTTCTAGAACTGCGAAATCTAACCAGAGGGTTTACTTGCAGTTTACTGTTTAGTTTATATATATATATAATCCTTAAAAAAATTAACCTCATGGCTAACACTGGGAATCTATCTGCAGTTAAGAAGCCAATGCTCATTGGCAAAGTAGCTTCTTTTCTAAACTGCTGAAGGATGTAGAAGAACAGTTTTAACACAGAAAGGTGTGGTGCCGACATGCCGCTGGCATTGTCTCAGATTTCAATAGCCATTCCATATTAACCTGTCTTTGACAATACAAATATGGCACTGTAAATAGAGGAGAAAGCATGGAGAAATGGGATGACTTTTTGAATAACGAAGGCTAATGTATTAAAAATAATACATTTGGAAAATTACAATTGAGGAAATTGAATAGTATGCCTTGTAAACCTTTTTACTGAAATTAGAGTATGTCATTAATAAAATGTGTAGAATCAAAAAAAGAATTTTCTTAAATGAATCGCTTTTGGAGATGTCTTAGGAAGCATTATTTTGACAACGTTAATTGTTGTCTCTTTCTTTTTTGATAAATGGATTATGCAAAATTAATTCCCTCACTATGTAGATTTAATCCACAACACAGGACCACTCTGTCAGAATTTTAAAGTATTTTGAGTTTTCTAATGAATAGATACAAAAAGCCATACTCAATTTATTAGTTTGAAATTTGAAATTATAAATCTGTCACTGTCTTTATCTACAGTTTCCTGCGTTTGACCAAATTCTACTGTAAGAATGCCCGGAGAAAATCATTATAGGATATTTTTGAAGACAGAGTTTTATCATAATATTCCAAAATGTTAAATAACTCCTCTTCAGTTAGGTTGATTTTGTACTCATGAAGAACCTACAAAAGACAGAAACAACTTTATTCTGGTGCTTTGGATGAGGAAGAGGTAAAAACATTAGTTTATCCTGCTAAAATTTCTTTACAAAATAACTTCATGATTCAGCTCCACTCTATCTTAGGTTTTTGAGACTACTAGAAAATCAAATCCTCTCTATTATCTCTTGGTCTTCCCATATCAATACTGACTCCCTGGGATACAATTCTGAAAACCTGCATACACTGGGGGTTTCATCCACTATCCCAAACAGTACTTGGCTTAGGGTGAGAACTGGGAAATGGTTAGCAGCCACGTGTGTAGAAGCTGATTTACAAAAAGTGTGTGCTTAGAAGGCTTTCAGTACTATCAGGAGATGGGATGAGGAGGTGGAGTATCTTCCTTTCTATCCTCCTTGGATGATCTGTAGTCTCTGCATCCAAACAAACAAGCAATAATGCAGTCACTCAAACTGTGTAAACCCCAATGTATGTAATAATGCCCACTATGTAATCAGTGCTTTTAATTTTCGTGGGAAAAATGCTTGGTCTGTACCTTCTGAACTCTTCAGTGAGAACCCAGTTTGAACAGGATGCATTTGGTTCACCTAATGCAAAAAATTTCACCCAGTACATTTTTCAGCACTTCAACAGTTTTAAATGTTCATAATGGCCTGACATGAAAGAAAATAATCCATTAAGTTCTGAGGATTCTTTCTGGTTTCAGATCCTCTTGGGAATTTGAGCCCTGCAAGTGACCAGCAACACCATTAGTCTTTGTGTGCCATGCTGGTTATCATTAGCTTTCTGGAAAACTCAGACTAGTCTGCAACTTTCCCTCCTAAAAACTCAGCATCTGAAATTGCTGATGGCCCTAGGCAGATAGTACAGCCATAAATAGCAGTGTTACTGAACTTAGTAGAGAGCTAATTTCCCCATTTCAGTAAACTAAGTTACCTAGGAGATAAAGGGATCCATACCTCCACAAATCACTGCCTATCTTGTCAAATGGTGACTAACAACTTTGTAGTTGTATTCTGGAATTGGGGATGGCTTCTTGATCTAGATCCACGAGGCATTAGATTTTATGTTTGTTTGTTTGTTTGTTTTTGCTTAGCTTAGATCATGTTAGGGAAGCTTGATTTGAAAGTTGTTGACATTGCTTTAACTAGAAAAGGTACTCATCACATGTCCTAGAGAAATATGACAAATTAAAATCAAATGTAACGGGCCTGATCTTCACTCCTTCTCCCCTAAGTTTGGTCTGCTGAGGCAGTACTCAAGCAGGCAGAAAGCTGCAATGACAGCCAGGGAGCCTCAGGCATAAAGATGATACAGCCACACCGATCCTTCTCGTCCCCCAGCCTTCATGCAGGGGCAGGCAGGGACTTAGGTTTCAGCTATGTGGCAGTGCCAGAAGATATCATGTTCCCACCAATACTAAATAAGTAAAGGTTTAAACGAGCAATTCTGTGACTGGTATAACCTGAAGGGTTTTAGACTGGTACTTTGCAATGCCAGGCAGCAAGCTGGCTTCCTGCAGCACCAGGGAAAGGGGAGCTTCAGAAACATACCCTATGACTGCTTATTGCATTTAAGCATTTGCTTACTGTGGTTGAGCATCCCATCCACCAGTTTATCAGTTCTTTAAAGTAGTAGCAATACCATGAGGTGTCCTAATGCATGCAGCATTAAATGGGTTTAGAGACCCACTGTAATTTTTTCTTGCAACTGAATAGCAAATATTTACAATTACTCTAGAACAGATTACAATTATTCCTAGTTAAACTACCACCAAAGATTTTTAAATTAATAAAGATTAAGCTGGGCAAAAATCAAACTCCCCATGGATCTAGATGAAGAAGCAACTCCTGATTCCAGGCTCAATACATCTAGGACACACAGGTGTATATTTGCTGTTTGAGGGGATACAAGGTACCAAAATATTTGCAGAGCATGTGAATCTCTCATCTAGTACAAAACTATGCTGCACACAGAAAAGCAAAGAGAGAAACCAGTAAGAGAGACTCTCAGACGGCGAGTACTTGGGCCCATTCCACATTCAGAAGGGAACACACCGGTTAGAGGGCCACAGGATCCTGCAGCTGTAGCAGTGACTGAAGGGAGACCTACCATAAGGGACTCATTGAATGCAGCCAACACTTCTATTCCCTTCCCGTGCATTTGTGAAAGCTATGAATTTAAAGGTTGCATAGGGATCCAGATTTTCTCTGTTTTATCTATGCTGTTATAGCAGGACCACACCAAGACCCCAGACCTCAAGAAAGTATAATCATATGTGGAGGACTATTACCATGAGTAAAGGTCAGAGCTAAAGTTGCAGAGAGAAGCCAGAATGACTTTATACACCCTAGTTCAGTACCATTTTTCAGAAAACTTTCAGTCAGGAAGCTCAGATTGAACTATGGTAATTTTCTGTTAACTGCTAAATGCAACTTACTTGTCTGAAATCTGCAATATTTAACAGTCCGGTACGACTTTCATCATAGGATTTAAAAGTTTGCTTCATTGGTCTCCAGCAGTGCAAGATCTGGGGCTGAATTCTCAGCATTGCACTGTAGAATGACATCGTTTGTGGCCCAGGACTCATCTAACAAAGTTGGATGAGAAAGATAAGCATTTATGAACATCGTGGACACAACTGGGCGCAGCGATAATGCAGAATGAAAAGGTATTGGAAAGTAATACTGACTTAATTGGCAACTAGCTGCCATGTACGTGTTTACAAATCATTGCAAGATACTGTTTACACAAGATAATTTTAACCTATAACATTTTAATATTCTTGGGAAGTGCAGATGGTATATTTACTTAATCACTGTCAATGCCCTAACTTTTATTATTTGAAACTGATTCTGAAGTCAGTGTTACTTCTCCTCAGATCTCAGTGTTTTTACATGTATTATGCTTGTCCTTGTTTCAACTCCCTCTTTCAGTCATTTTTAATTCCCTGCGGTGTTCATTTTTCAGAGTGAAATTTTTGCTTTAAAATGACTGAATGCATAATCCAACTATGGGAGCAGTATGGTATTTCAGAAAAACAAAACCCCACTGTACATTTTTCCCAGTTCCTAAAGTACCTTGTGATCGGTTTTTTAACACCTCTGCAGTTCAACAGCTGGAACATAGGGTTAATTTTCTTTGGGAAATGTTGTCTTTTGTTGTTATAGCCTGGCTAAGCACGTTACATTCAGATGTTGTACTCCGAACACCTGAACTACAGAACTAGACATTATGGCAAATTCATTCCACTTGTAGAAAGCCTTAGTACTCCAGTATTACCATGACTAAAGGGCCTCGGGAAAAGTCAGCAAGCCTCAAGCCACCTTCAGGGTCTGGATCTGCTCTACTACCCTTTTATTTTCCTACAGGTCCATCTCAACTTCTCCCCAGTGCTCTCCCGGTATTATTATTGTAATTGGGTAAGCCAATTATGCCACATTTGTGTCAGCTGCATGTGACACTAGAGTCTCTACAAATGTCTGGTTGTGAAGGAAATGTGCTGTGGACTTGATACATTTGCTGTGTGAACACACACAGGCACCATGCTGCAGCTATACATGTTGTAAGAGGCCTGGTGGTGAGCTGCACTATTGTTCTGTGCTCTTGGTGTATTCCTCCTTCAGAATATGTAGCTGAGCAATGAGTGGATACATGAATAATGCAATTTCCAACCCAAAATATTGAGTACACTTGTGGGTTGAAGGGAGGGAAAGAGCTCTTTACAGTGAATGCAGCTTGGGTTATTTTCACAGCTCGGAGCCTGGATGCTTCCGTGAAGCCCTAGGCCATTGATTCTGTCAGGCTTTTGAGAAAGAGAAAGAACTGTGCTTGTGACAAAAAAAAAAAAAAAAAAAGAAGGTTTTATTGGTTTTATTTTTATTTTTATTATTATTCCTTTTGATATGTATCTGTATACTTATTAGGTAGAATGGGGTGAGCAATCTATGAGGAAATTTCACTTTGAATATTACATTATATAAAGATGCTCAGAACATGGACTGAGAGCCTCATTATGTTTTCTGAACAGAACATATAAAATAAAAATGACTTAAGACATCTACACAGGGACTTAAAAATGACTGCTTTATCCACTCCAGAATACTGGGATGGAATTTTACAGCATCGAATTTGTATATAAAGGTAACCTTATGCAAGATAATGAGGTTCTTTGATGCAAAACTTGATAGTTTTACCTTACTTTCCCTACTGGTAGTGAATACTTGATAATTCCTAATGATAGTTTCTTCATACATTGGTAGCAATCTGTTCGTTCAACATCTGAAAACAGTTCAGTAAATGTAATTTCTCTATAAAATGCTGCTACTAACCATATCTAAACTAATTAGGCACAGTCAGAAACAGCCTAAAAATGTAGCAGGCTTGCTGAATGAGCAGATTTGGAATTTGGCACTGTTCCTACTACATAACTTGATCGGGACTATTACCGATGCTTTCCTTTCTGGGCCACTACAGCCAGACTTCTACATTTTTTGCAATCTTTTCTGCCTTAGAGAGGTGCTACAGGCAGGGGAGAACAGCCTGTTGGTAACTCTGTTGCTGGGTCTCTTTTGCCTTTTCATTGCAGCTTGGGGAATAAGTACATGTGACAGGGAGAGCTGCAAGGGCACAGTATGTGCTGACCAGTCCTGGCTATGAGGTGTTTTTAGCGACCATTAACAGTAGCGCAAGTGAGAGCTTCCTCTGGACTTGTCTTACAGGGCTGGGCATGGGGCAGGGGTACAGCCTGCTGACTATCTCCAGACTGGGCCATCCTGAGACACATCCACTGCACTTTTTATTTCCAAGTTGATTTTTATTTAGTTGAACAAAAGCTCTTAAATGTTTTCTACTAGTAATTATTATCCAAATTTTAGCAAATTTAGCCAATTTACCACATAACTTGGGTACATGGGAGCATGATCACAAGGAGTTAAATCCTCCAACTGAAGGAGATACCAAATGAATACTAGCAATTAATATCATGGGATTAAATAAGAGAATGCTAGAATACTCTCTCACTAGAGCAGAAACTGAAAAAAAAATGTAATTTTGATTTTTATAAGCTTTGTATGTACCGGCTTTTGTGGTTTCTGTATAATCACCCTTTGTAGCAGTGAGCTTTTCTGTGGTTTTAACAACAAGATACAACTCTGAAGGAAGTCATAGTATGCAAATTTTCCATTTTTCTTGAAATCGTATTTTGTTGTTATTTGGTTAATTTCCTCTTCATTTAAATCCCAGTGGAACTTCTCTGCTATATCTGAAATAATACAGAAATGCAGAAAGAATATTCATTTTGTCATTTGTAAAAATAGACAATCATTGTATTGTGTTCACAAGTTTTAGCGGGGATATGTTGACATGCTCATTTTCAGTGACTGCTGCATAAATGTATTATATGCATAAATGTATTATGTATTTCTAGATGCAGGTATATACATATGCCTAAACTTATAGGGGTGGCAGTTCACATTTAACAGGGCTTCAAGGGACTGATAACATTTTACTTTGGTTTTAAATGCACAAATATGCCTCGATGCTAACTGTAATAGATGTTCTGATAAGCTAACATTCTCATACCTAGGAGTTTACATTTAATTACACAAGTGCACATTGTCTTATCACACGTGTGAATGTCCTAACAAAGGCACCGAAAATTCTCTCTAGAAGAGAACACAACAGAAGAGCAGCATAACTCATCTTGTCTAAGAGTAAAATCCAGGGTCCTTTCAAATCAGCAGGCATTCACCCATCAAGACCAGAGCAACCAGAAGCACATATAAGATCACAAGGAAAAGGATGGTGAATCTATTCAAATATTGCCAGGCACACTGAGCGTAGTGTACTTGGAAGGTGATGAGATAACTTGCATACAAGCCAAAAATATCAGCAAGCATAACCAAGCACTCCTTTTCTAAACGGTTGCTAATTCTGAATAGGAATGTGAATTTGTTGAACCCAAGGCTTTGTATGGTAAGCTGTTCAGCTCTGCACTAGCAGGGTGGTACCTGGAGCAATCATGCACTCTATGCCACCTGACTAAAGGTTAGATGTTCCTATGGCCAGGACATCAGAAAGAAAACGGAACACATCTGACAATGAATAAAGCACTTTTCAGATGGTAACAAACCTAGGAAGTCTGACACTGGGATTTCTCCTAGCTTGCTGATATCCATCTCTTTGCACAGTTTCAGTATGCCTCTCCAGGAATGTTCGATATCCTTTCTTATCTTATTTTCTATTGTTTCATAGTTAAGAACAGGTGGCTGGATGCTGGTGTCTAAAAGCAAGAGATAATAGTAATTTTTTCTACCAAGTTTTACTGATTGTGTAGACAAACCACCAGATGACAAATCCAGTTTCTGGCCTTCCAGACTTGAAACTAATGTACCATCTGAACCATTTATAAGTCTGATTTGAATTGTGTCTGCAAAACTGGAGGTTAAAATGCTAGAAAACTCTTAAGTGTTGAAATGACACTATTCATTTAATGGGCCTTGACCACTTTTTTTTTTTTTTAATTTGGTTTGCTTGTAAATCATTTATAGTTTCTCCAAAACTGATTAAAGAACAGACACTGTGTTTAAAAAAGATATGTAATACCATCCTAGAATAAACAAATCAATGCAAAGTCACTGAATAACACAGTAACAGTGCTTTGATTTGTTACTGAGAATACTCAGTTCTGCAGCGCTCATATGCAGAGCCACAGAATGAATAACATGAGATTATCCCAGAGTTTAGCATCTTTCTGACTGCTGCCTCAGCAATACTGTGGGTGAGCTGGAAGTAAAGTCTCAGCCTACCTCTGTATGATGTGTGTACAAACCATAGTTATGCTTCTAGGTCCAACAAATAATCTTATATTTAGTGAGACTTCCCAGTGCTCCCTCAGGAGTCTTACTGATGAAGACTTGCTGAGGACTCACGGACATTTACATGCAAAGAATTCTGCAGGGACAAATGCTGATAGGTGTTCAGGCTGTTCCAAAGGCCATAAGTTTTGGGAGACTTACATTCCCTTCCTGTTGTCTTACAACATCCAATCTAGCATTCACAGATAGCAATGGGGAATTTTCCAGTGCCTTTGAGAACCGGATCAAAGCATGAAGGACACATGCAGCTAATTGTCTGGACTTTTCAAGAAAGAACCTACAGTTAATGCAATAATTGAGCTAGCAATCGACCAACGTTTAGATTTACCAGCCGTGACAAGTTGTTTGCATCTTTAATTTGCTCAATCTGTTATTTCTTTTTCAGTAGCTAAACATCTCTATGTAGAAGTAGTCAGAAAATCCAAGCATGTTCCAGGCACTGAATAATTCTAAATATTTTATTTTTGTTTTGTAGGTTTGATTGCAGCCAAAGAACATGGAATAGGTGTGTGCAGCTCCACAAGAGGGATATTGAATATTTCTACCAGTAATGATTTCCAGCCTTTCTGTCAATTCTACCACTAGTGTCAGAGGCCAGAATGGCAGCTGAGGAGACCAAAGTGCATTAATGACATTAAGTATAGATAGGGATGCCAAAGAAAATCCTAATCCACTTCTCTTATCTCTCTTTGATCACTGGTCTTTATGGTAAGTCTACCAGTCAGACTACCAGCCATTAACAGCTGTAACCAAAACACAAAACAAGACCAGCAGAATGTTTTTGGACAGGCCAACAAACACCAGTTGGAAAACTACAACTGCCAATCGTGCCTAGCTTTGTCGGATTACAGTTTACATTTTTCACGTTGCTTCTGCAGCTATTGGGCCTTTGTAATTTCGGCAGTTTACTTTGTTCTCAGAAATGTGACTGTGCTTAAGTACAAAAATTTTATTTGCCATACAGCTCTAATGGATGTGTTTAAGGTAACAGCAGGAAATATTACTGGTATAAATTAATACATATGATTTGACTTCAGCGGAGTCACTATTTAGCCCAATTTATGTCATTGTAACACAATATTTTGCAAATAACCTCACTTGCTTATTAACAGATTTTTGTGCCTGATCTCACAGGCAATTGATAGAAATACGTCCACTGAGTTCCACAGGTATTATTTTCAGCCTATGCACAGAGAAAAATATTTGAGAAAATTCATAAAACAACCACACTTACACTCTTTTGCCCTGCTAGAGAAGATGATGTCTTAGGACTCTCAGACTGAGAAGACACTCGCGGTTCCCGCACAGCATGGGTAGCTGGCTTGGTAGAAGCTGCAGGACTAGTAGCACTGGGAGTGCTTGATGGCATCGTTACAAGTTCCGAGCTGAACTTTTTCAAAAGGTCCTGATACTTCAACCATCCACCAGCACCAACATCCGCTGTGTTCCAAAGATTTTCAAACTAATGAAGAAGCAAAAGACGACTTTTGTAAATGATAGTTTTACAAAAACTGCATCCCCTAAGGTACTAATGATGTGACAAAATGTACTGAAAAGAAAGGGAGAGGATAACTTGGAATAGAAGGAATCCTAGGGTTCATCTTATTAAAAAAAATTACAGCTTCTCTGCAGAAGCCTGCACAAGGCTGGGAAAACAATGAAAAAGGGATTTCTGCAGGACATTTTTTAATTGAAATGGGCCCTTAGTGTGCTGATTATACTACTAAACCCTGTGATTAGACACAGTGATTGAGCTGCCGTATAGAAGAATAACATTTTAACATGAGATGTAAATCAAATACACGGTGCACCTGTACCCTGGCTAAGTACCATCGAGGTGAATTTCTCATGCTACTGGGTACACCTAAGTTCTATAACCATCTCAGTAGGCCATTAAGGTTCCTCAGTTATTGTATTTGCATCAACAAATTATTTCACCTGAGGGCAAAAATGAATCAGCACAAAAGAACATAGCAGAAAATCTTTACAGCCTTTGCAATCACATATAGATACGATATACTGCCAGGAACCATACCTCTACAATACAGACAGCCTATGGAAGACCTGGGGGCAGCTACTGATACTCTTGTTTCTGCTGCCTGAAAGCAGCCGTGGAGGTCTGGTGGCTGCCTGGCACAAGGCAGGGCAGGTAGCCCGCTCTCTGGGTGATGTATGGCACTGTAAGGATGAGGCTAGGCGGTTTTCCACTGAACAGCTCTTCATTGCATCAGTAGCTGCACTGAATTTAATGTGACTACTTATGATATAAGCTACTAATCAAAGCAGGGATTATCACAGTCTGCCCTTAAATGAGCTGCACTCATTTTGCAAGTGTTTCAAGTGTCATCAGTATGCCTTTTTAGGGTCTTCATTATTGATTTTTAATATAAATCTAATTGGGAACCTCAGATTGCTTTTGATTTGATCTTTTTCGGCAGAGACTTAAACCCTAAAGGAAACCAGTCACCTCTTTGATGCATGTGCCAAGTTGCAGTCAAACTTCAAAGGGCAAAGGATACATTTTGAATTTCCTTTCAACTTTCCCCCATTGGCCTGGCTGCTACCACATTATGAATTATAAACAATTCTATTTTGCACTTGTGATTACACTTCACACTTCATACGAGGATCTCAAAGTGTACTACAAACTTCAATTAAATAGAACAATACCCTGATGAGCTGGGTTAGCTATCGTTAGAAACTAGAAATTTTTAACACCCAACGAAATGTAGCCGTTTTGGGGATGGCATATAGTTCAAGCAAGTCAAGGTAGTTCAAGCAGAGAGGAAGAAAGTGCCTGTAATGAAAAGGGGGATGTCAGTCGGGAAGATATTAATCAACACCTTGTTTGCCATCTGTTTACACCTTTTATAAGAAAGGTCACACTATTGGAAATTCAGAAGACCAAAAAGCCAAACTTCAGGAAGTAAGTCTTCATTCACTACTCGGTACGGATTCCAACTAAGCCTTGCTAACAGCAAACAGTAAGTGGCCATCATCCAGAAAAGGATATAAGACAACGTTTTCTGTGAAGTCATCCAGACTATGACTATTAGTAACACTTTTGTAACGACTCTGAGCAGCGACAACAGCCTGAACAGCAGAGGTTTGGTTTAGCAGTGGCAAATCCTGTACCCAGATTGGAAGTCTCTCCTGGGGCATCTTCATATAGATATACGTAGGCATATCTTTGAGAGACCTGTCAAAATCAAAATATCTCTGGAGATACAGGGCTTGAGTCTCACTCACACAGAGGCTGCTGCTTACATAAATGAGGCTCCTCAGGCCTGCTTCTCGTTGCTATTATGGATGACAGTTTCTATCAGGATTTTTTTTCTTCACTTGTCTGAGGTTCTTTTAAGTATAAAATAGCTCCTGTGTCCCTTTGCTTCTTCTTGAGTGTAAAGTAGACGGGATCTAGTCTGGAGGACTTTTCAGCTGGAGATGCCTGCCTTACTGCTTCCAAAAAGGAAAAACCAAGAGATTTTTCACAACTTGGTTAGGAGTATGTGTGCTGTCTTGCCTTGGCCAGGGCTCAGCCATGAGCAAATGCTGGCTCTTCCACTCAGTGGTTCACAGGGATGAGGAAACAGCATCACCAAATTTTCAGTTCTGCTTTCATCTGGTGTGGAGGCTCCAGGTTCATGAAGACCTGGCAGTTGTGCTTGGTACCTCACCAGCAGTATGACTACCAGGAATAGAGCACACAGGCCATTTGTTCTTTTATATTATTTTCAAGGGAGAAGCAGAAAATATTTTTATTTTTTTCAGTGCTTTAATTTCCTACTTTACACATGCAAAGCAGTGCCCAATAACATGGCAGACTCTCTGCTGCAATTACAAGCAGATCCCACTCCTGTCTGCAATTCATAGTTAAAAGCGCTGGTGGGAAATACAGGGTTGAAAACTCAGAGGATATATCTGCAATGAGCAAAGTACCAAAATAATTTTCCAGCATGTAGACATGCATAAGAGTTTGGAGACTCTATGTCTTGTCTTTCAGTTTGCTGCCAAATAACATCGATACAGTTGCGGGCATGAAGGTTGGAGTGCTGTTAAGTAAAATCTGAAACCTTGTAGTCAAGGTTACTTCTGTTTTATTATTCACCTAGTCTTTTGACTAGGAAAAATCACAATGAAACATCATTAGCGAAGATAAAAAATGGCTCTTTTTACTTTAAGTTCAGCAGAAACAGAATCTTAGGAAAGATGGGAATCTCAGGTTCCCCCGAGATTAGTGTGGGGCTAACCAGGTGGTTTGTAGTGCCAGATTCATGTCATGCCTTCAGTCACTTGAGCTAAATTCAAGGTTACATAAACTCTGCTGGTGCTAATCTGGGGGAATCTTTAATCCAGAAAAGCAGCTCAGAGGTGGCTGGGAAATGTCAAATGCTAGCCCCTTTCTTTGTCCAAGGAAGGCAGGACAAAAGAAAAATGAATTTGCATTAGATCCCCGTGGAAGTACTTTCTGTTCCGTGGTGAGAATGCTTCTCCCCGCCCCCTGCCCCCCCAACCCTGGAAGTGAATTAACTTAAAATTGAAAAAAGAAACTTTTAAAATAGTGAATACACAGATAAGGAGCTAGGGAAAGAGAGCTACTGCACTTGAAATTCACACCTTTGTTATTAGCAATAGCATCTCCGTGACTTTGCTTTAGAAAGTCTGCGATTATTATAGTTCACACCCATACTCAGAGATAAGGAAAAAAATAATCTCCCACAAATGTAGCAACAAATGTTCATGGAATGATAGTCTTAAAACATTTTCATTTCTTCTGAATTGCTAAACTTCTTGCCTATACACAACAGTATGCAAACACGTCTATAGCCATAGCCAATTTACCCAGTTGTACATTTAAATTAACAATAAAAAAAAAATAGTTTTCTTACTTGTTCTTCAGTCAGCTGCTGAAAATGTCGGTTACAAATATCCCAGAACTCCTCTTTTGATATCGTGTTATCTTTTGAAGAGTCAGTATCTTTAAAGTCTTGTGCAATTGTGTTCAAGCGAGCAGTTGCTACTTCTGGTATCCGTGAGAGGATGCCTCTCTTTGACAGCTCCCAAGAAGATTTAGGCAGAATGACTTTTTGCCCTTCCTCAGTCTAGACAAAACATACACACAGAATCAGTAATGGATCCACTGAATAAATTATAAATCATGGTGTGGCATTCAGCCAGCCGAAGAGGGAAAAGTCCATGGAGAAGGCGGCCTTGGAGATCCCGCAGGCAGTAAAACCTGCTTCCAGGAGTTCTGGCTTATACCACAAAAGAGAAAACGGGCTATGTAAGTAGTTAAGGGGAAAAATAGACTCTCTATAAACATGATCCAACTGGTGACAGGCCAACAAAAGCACAGAATTCCAAGACTGACCTACACTTTTACAAAGGTCTAAAAAATTGGGTGATCTTACAAAGAGGGCTATTCTGTTCATGCAGAAAAAGGGAAGTGAGCACTAACTAGCCCAAATATCCCAAATGTATTCTTCTCGTCTGAATAGTCTTTAGCACACGGTGGAAATCTCTTTGATTTAAAAGGCACTTCAGTCCTGAAATGAAAGAGAGGGCAATTATTTCCTTTTCATTTCTAAGTCCCAGGTACATTCACTGCGGCACTTTTTAATCTGGTCATCCGTAGTAGGAATACTGCAGCAAAACATTGCAGTTGAACACTGCAAAGGTAAAGAATGTGTAAGGGGAGAGCAGAGAAGGGGTTGGGTACAAGTGTGTTAATGCTTGCACAAGGTGTGCACCAATCCTTTTTTTAGTGAGTTGCTTTCAAATTTAACACCAGTGTGCTGCTTTTAAAATCTACCACCAAAGCTTATTCCTAACTAAACTCCCATTATGCATTCTGCAGGCTGAAAATCCACACTTTGAGTAAATGCAGTAGAAGGTCATATGGCAAGTAGAGACAAAAGCTACAAAATACAGTTGGTTGGAATAAGCTGCAGAGTAAAGAACTCCTGCGCTTTTCTTTGGTATAGACATACCTGAGAATACCAAAACATTCACTGTGCATGCAAAAAGCTACATTTCATAAAATCAAACAGCAATGGAGTCTATTCAGCATTTGCATTCTACCTCCAGCAAGCTTCAGTTTTTAAAATGGAATCAAGTTTTACTCATAAAATTAGTTCCAGGAATGGCACAATAATAGTAATTAAAAAGCAGTATCAGAATTTTGAAAAAGCAACCACTTATTTTCAGGAACAGAAGCCAACTTTCTACCCACTGGCACTGTCTAAACTACATATGTAAAATATCTTGAAAGTAAAGTTTTCACAAACACAAGTGGTAGTCATTTTTACTATAGCTGTGGTAAGAGGTCCTGGTAAAAACAAAAAAAGATCTGTTTTTGGTTCAAAGACATTTCTTTACAGCATGTTAAATGTTACTACTATATTTTATACCTCCATGTTTAAGCATATAAGCTTTGCCACCTTCTTGCTCCATGCAATATGAAATACCAAAAAAGAAACAGATGGCTTTTGGTCCTGAGCTCCTGTTTCCTTGTCACATCTCACATGATCGTTATAACTGAATGAAGAAGAAAATATGTTTCTTACAGAACTGCAAGAAGCCTGCCTCTAATCAGAAAAGACTCCCCTATTTTCAGATGCAAATAACACTTTTCAATATTAACCACGCTTTACATAAAACATTTCTGCAGGATAGGTATTATGGCTGCACTACCAAGAGAAGGAACGCGAGAAGTGGAATTATGCATGCAGACATGGAGCCAGGTCCTTGCTGTTGTCAGGAAATGAAGATTGCCAGGCATGGTCCAGTGCTGGGCGCACTTTCTGCCTGCCGGCCAGTCTAAAACTAGAAAGCATGGCATCTCTGCTTTTAATTATTCTAACGAAGCCAAAGACTTAGGGAAAGCATTACTGCCCTGCAACCTTTTAAAGAAACATAGTTGGAAAGTGCAAGCTTTCCTAATTTATTTAATTTCAAGAGCTTTTTATTTCATAAGACCTAACACTCTTTGATCTTAAAATGGTTAGAGAGCCAATAAAAAAGTCACTTGTTCTTCTTGTAAAGCACAGATTAAAAACTAGAAAACCATTTATATTCAGTTATTGCCTTACATTCATCTACTACATTCAGTTAGTATATTCAGTGTATACCTATGACTGTATCATCTGCAGCAAAAATAATCACCTTCGGCTGAAGCAGTTGAGCTGGAGCCTAAAATTTCAGACTCTGGTCTGGGCATCTGGATATTTAAGTGCCATTTGTGCATCTGAAACTAACCTTACACACAGCGTGGGTACATTTCTTAGCTTTGCTGCATCTCACTTTAACCTCACGATTGAAAGAGAGTAACAGGAACAAATCTGATTCAGCGCTGTGCAGTTTATGTCCCAGCGGTGCTTACAGATCATTTCTAGAAGAGTTTTCATGGGCTAGAAAAGGGGATACTTTCAGCTGATTTGCTGATATTCACTGCAATGTGCTTCACTCATCCCATCAAGCTCTTTATTGATATAATTCAAGAATTCAGAGGCCAGGACTCTGTGCCCTGCTCCTGCTCTTCAGCTTTTCAGATCACTGTAGGTCTCCAAGAGTTACGTGCCCCACACCATGCCAGCTGCTGCTGTAGGCTGTGATGTCCTGATTACCTGACTGTCCTGCTCAGCACCCGCATCCTGGGGAGGCTCCGAGTAGGCACGAGGCCTCTCTTGCATCTCTCAGCTCTGCACAGGCTTTCCTGCCTCTCCTAACAGAATTTGGGAGCACCTTCAGAGCATCATGTAAATCCACTCCTCCTGCTTTCACCAAGAGAGATGAGGCATTATTGCAAGGCTTGTTCTCATGGGCTGCTCTATGTAGATCACTTGCTGTTCAAAGCAGGGCTGCATTTTTCTTCTTTAGAGAGTTCCCTGCACAGTCTCATGTCCTTTTCTATAAATGGCATAACTATGCTGATTAGTAATAAAAGAAGGCTCCACCACCCACACCTGCTCTGCAAAGCTCCATTCCTGCAGCTCCTTCCTGTTTCTGGAAGAGTTTTCTATTAGGGAATTTTTTAATTATAAAGTAAATCAGAACATCAAGGTAAATTACAGTTTCTCTGGCCCTGTCACAAGTCTGACATCTTTCCCTTTCTGTGGAGGTTCAGAAAGCAAAGGTCTTGGGAAACTGCTTGCACAAGAAGCCCCTTGTATCTTCCCCTGAAAAAGGATGCATTTTCCTCTTTGTATGTGAGAATGACCTTTGCCAGAAGGCAATCATCCTTTTGACAGTTTACATAGTTGTAGAGGTTTCTGTGCTTAGCCCATGGGCCCATCCTTTACCCTTATAACAAGTATCTTCAGATTGTTTTCCATAAACTGCTCTTCCCTAAAGATGTGTGGAAGCAGCATAGTTAGTTGCCTGAGTGTGGGTTGGGATGGAAATGTATCTTGTTCTTGTGTTCATATAACCAGCAATTCACCAGCCAGCCAGTTCTAGCTCTCAGATTCTGATTAAAAATTTCCAGTACTAGAGAGAGGCTTGTGTTTTATCACTGACTTATAAGTGGAGCTGTACCCTCATCTGGCAATAATCAATCTCTCACCATTAACCTGAGTGCCTATTTACACCTGCTGAGGATTTGATAGCTGGTGGGCAGCAAGAGCTTGCAGTAATAAATGCAATTACAAATAAAAGATGAAAACTCCATTGAGGGTCATTTTGTAATGTACCATTTTCCTTTTGACCAACTGTTTGCAACAAACATTCTCAAGTTTTGAGGTTACATTTGCAGGATAATACATTCTGTAGTGTTTAGCATTTATAATGGCATATGATGATTTGACAAAATGATTTAAAGCAATGAGTCAAAGACTGCTCACTTGTCAAACTTTGTCTTGTCTACAAAAATGCCACAAACCTCTACATGTAATTAAAATAACTGCTGTATTAAATAAATATGAAACATTAAAGCCTAGGCAGAACTGGATTGAGAAGCAGGAGCTACAGTGAGCATTCCCTGCTCCTCTGTCCCCCCAGCAGTGTCTAGCCCATCAGGAGTACATTTGATGGCCTAATACTATGTTCTCAAAACCATTATCCCTCCTTCTTCCTTTTCCTCCTCTCCTAGTGTATTGGGTTTACGTGGTAAAGGTTTGGTAGCAGGGGGGCCACAGGGGTGGCTTCTGTGAGAAGATTCCAGAAGCTGCCCTATGTCAGATAAGAGCCAGCTCCAGCCGGCTCCAAAAGGGACGCACAGCTGGCCAGACCTGAACCAATGAGCGAAGTTGTTTGCGCCTCTGTGAGAGCATATTTAAGAAGGGGAAAAAAAACCTGCTGCGCAACAGCAGCTGGGAGTGAGAGGAGTGAGGAACAGCTCTGCAGACACCAAGGTCAGTGAAGAAGGAGGGGGAGGAGGTGCTCCAGGCGCCGGAGCAGAAGTTCCCCTGCGGCCTGTGGTGAGGCCCATGGTGGAGCAGGCTGTCCCCCTGCAGCCCATGGTGTACCACGGCGGAGCAGATCTCCACGCTGCAGCCTGTGGAGGAGCCCACGGTGGAGCAGGTGGATCTGGCCTGAAGGAGGCTGCAGCCCATGGAGAGCCCCCGCAGGAGCAGGCTCCGGGCCGGACCTGTAGCCCGTGGAGAGGAGCCCACGCAGGAGCAGGTGATCCGGTGGGAGCTGCCACCCGTGGGGGACCCATGCTGGAGCAGTTTGCTCCTGAAGGATGGACCCCGTGGTACGGACCCATATTGGAGCAGCTCTTGAAGAGCTGCAGCCTGTGGGAAGCCCACGCAGGACCCGTTCGGGAAGGACGGCATCCCGTGGGAGGGACCCCACGTTGGAGCAGGGGAACAGAGAGCGACCATGAAGTAGCGGCAGAGACGCAGCGATATGGGCTGACCGCAACCCCCATTCCCCATTCCCCTGCGCCGCTCGGGGGGAGGGGGTAGAAGAGGGTGGATGGGGGGAAGGTGTTTTTAGTTTGCTTTTAGTTCCTCACTGCTCTAGTGTGCTAGTTATAGTAATAAATTATACTAATCTCCCTATGTTGAGTCTGTTTTGCCCGTGACGATAATTAGTGAGTAACTTGCTTGTCCTTATCTCAACCCTTAAGCCCTGGTCCATCATATTTTCTCCCCCTGTTTCTTTGAGGAGGGGGAGTGAGCGAGCGGTTGTGGTGGAGGCCACCTGTTTAGCTGGGTGAAACCACCACACCTAGTAAATACAGAATGAAGGAAAGGCTTTCATCCCAAGGAACACTTTGCCATTTTAAAATTTTGCTTTCTAGCCTTAAATAGGGGCAGAAGCACAACTGAGGGCAAGGTGGGTAGCAGGGATGAAATTTAAATTCGAAAAGATACTGTTTTAAGATGGCCAGCGTAGTTTATCTGGGATTTTGTTTCAAGAAATAAACTTTCTGAGCAGTTTTGGTTGTGGTATCCTCTAGGCATTTTTGTTAGACCTTTTTGTTCATTACTCAGAACAGAGAAGGAAAAGGAGGTATAGCTTTGGTGGGCATTGTCAATTGGAAAAGATCCCAAACCAGTTAATCCAGCGCAATGAAGGATGGCACTTTGTATTCATGGGAAGGGCAGTGCACAGAGGAGCAGAGGCAAGGAAGGGAAATTTTCAATCCAGTTTCACTATGGATTAAGAGTAACATGGGGTTATATCACGGTGTAAGGAAAGCTTTGATGTTTGTCAGCCTGAAGCAGATGTAATACTGGAAAACAGACACAAACATGCACGTATCCCATATGGGGTATTTCCCTCGAGCACAGCTGTTCTCCATGAGGATGAAGTTTGTGGAGCTGCTGACTGAGGGTAGGCATGTAATCAGCAGGCCTGCTCATCTCTGGTGCAGCAGGCCATGGCTGCTAAGTCAGCTGTCCGACCAAGTAACTGGCCCAGAACATGAAGGCCCAGAGGTTCAACAGATGAGGACTAACGAACAAACCTGTTAAACTCCCACGCCCAAAGCAGGGAAAACACCACATCTGTATTCATGTATTCCTGGTGCAACTTCACAGGGAGATCATAGCTGCAATTGAAATTCAGCTCCCCATGCCTGAACACAGTGCACAAGGGTTGGATTAGTAACACTGCTGAATTTAGGAAGCAAGGCTGTAGAAAGACTGAGGATGTCACTCCTCTGTTGCATGGATTCTTTTTTTTTTTTTTTTTTTTTGAGCTCCTGAACTATACAGTTACGACAGGTACACTGTAGAGTTGCACTCAGTGCAATTCACCGCTCAGGCAAATCAGAGTTTTGGAGAGTCACAGCGCAGCCACCCTCCATTTGTGAAGCTGGTAAGCTGTGCCAGCACTGTCCCCTCTATTGACTTAGGAATAGTTCCCCAGATCATGAGGAAGCTGCTTCGTTTGCATTTTCCAGGTGAGGGTTGTAGCTTTGCCACTGTTGAGCGCAATGTGATGTGACAGCAAGTGGCTTAGCTCTGTAGGCTCTCCACCAGCAACATGGCCAACACAGATGGAGACAGCAATGACAGACCCAATGCTTTTCATTAGCAAATAGCGGTAACTGGTCCGGGACCTCAGCCCTGGGACCTGGAGGTGCACTTCTCACAGTGGCAGGCTTCAAGAAGAGATGCATACCTGCTATACGCTCCCAGGTATAACCCTCTCATGGGTACTGGTTGAAAGAGAAGCAGGATCCTCTCTCTGGTAGGAAGAGCATCAACCATGAACAAACAAGCCTGCAGTTTTGCAGGTAAGTAGATGTGGTGGAACTGGCTGAAAACAAAATGTACTCAGCTAGAAAAGAAAGCACTGTGTAGCGTAAGACTGACTGCAGAGAAACGCAACAGGAAGCTAAACATAAACAGAAATGGAGAACTTGGTGTGGAAACAGTTCAGGACAAAGCTAAATCAAAAGCCTAATTTCATTTTGAAATGTTCTGCAACTTTTCCTGCAAAGAAGTTCTGGAAACCAACCCAATTTCCAAATTTCATCATTTTAGATTAAATTACTTTTTTTTTTTTTAAAAAAAGCAACTTTGCTGGATATGTTTCTACTCACTCCCTTTGTCAGCTGAAAGACAAATGTGTCAGCAAATCCCTCATTAGCTCAATTCCTGCCCTTGAATGGGCACAAGCAACAAACAGTCTGTCCCATCACTCTGTCGTCTCCTCAACCTGACCTGCTCTCTTCCTTCTCACGGCTGGACTTTACAGTTAAAGGTTTACTAAGCTTGCAGCAAATCACTCAGTAGCCTCAGCTCCAGGAAGGCCAAACACACAAAACGATTGATCGCAATCCCTCCTTTCCTCATGTGTTACCCACTATAGTTCAGGTGTGCTGATTCTGTGTAAAACCTTGTTGTTCTAGACCTGACCAGCACCCCCTCTACTACTGTTTTTAACACATTCTTTACCTTTTTCCCCTCCCACAACTGAAATAGCTCACAGTGGGGAAGGATGTGTAAGTACACTTTCTTTTGGGGTGTGTGAGGAGACTGATTCCCCAGTGTAGCCTGCATTAGCCACTTATTTTAATGCAGAAGAGCTCCGCTCAGGCCTTATTAATCATAAAACTGGCAGGCAAGCCAAGAGAAATTGATGATGCTTATTCCCAGCTCCAGAGTCTGGACTTTTACAAACGTCCTCAGAGGGTCCACCAGTGCTTAATAGCATCCCACCCAAGACAATGTCCTCTCTGTCTCCTTCCTCCTTTCTCAGCTATTCTGCAGTTGGTTTGCAACATCAGAGCTAAGTGACATAACTGCAGTTCTTCTTTACCTGAATATTAAGCTGCAATCACGTTACTTAAAGTATTTTACATTTCTTTAGTTCTATTTTTGTATAGTGTAGCCCTACAGCTCTACAGACCTGTAATTCAGTGGGCATCCTGCTCATATAAATCAGATCAGACACACAGATGCCCTAGCGTGTATTCTAGAGAGTTAATCGTAATGTAAAGCTCATTAGCATATGTCAAAGCCATCAAAAGATCCATGTGACACATAAAACATTTAGAAATAATTTCCGCAAGATTATTTCAACTTACCTTATTCAGCTATTTTCTAAGCAAAAAATAAAAAACAATCTAAACCTGTATGGCTTTCAGGTTTGTGAATGTTTGCCTTTGTGGTTGTGGGATTTATTTATGAGGTGCCATGTGAGACAGAAGTCATCCCAGGCTCATACTTTACTAGTTCAGTAAATTTTCCTTACTTTAATGATCAAGCTGCATACTTTACTTGTTACTTTTTAATATACTTCAGTGATCAAATTATATAGCGTAATGATCAGTTTTCCTAATGTGCCCGAATGAGTTGCATACCTCATTAATTTACATACATACTTTACAGGCCAAAACTGTAGCATGTTTGGATGAAGTGAATAATTTAACTACCAGCCTTCTCCCAGAACCTGCACAGTACCCCAGGAATACGTGTGAACCCAGGGTGGGATGAAATTGCAAAGGCATGGGAGATTTTGGTTTGAACCCAAATGGAAAACATCAGATTTGAGAGCATCTGGAAGCTGAACTAGCACTGTGAACCTGGTTCATATTTGTTTTGTCCTTTCAAAAATGTTCCCTTGTGGGTTAATTTGGGCTTTTAATGATGGATTTATCCCTTCTACCCTCACACAGCACAAAAAAAGCATTTGAGGAGAATGCTCAATATCAAAAAAAGCAGTACAGGCTCCAATCCTGTCATGGACCAAGTACCTCCTGAAAGATGTGGAGGTAGCTTATTTTTTTTGAAGTTGAGGTGGAAAGTACTCGAGGTCTTGGAGGAGTAACTGCTAAAGAGATTTTATGTTAAAATGCACACTTGCAGAGCTTGAACCTAGGAGTGTGCAGCTTGTTAAGTTTTTATGGAAGCTTAGCACCTACTTGGAGGATGAGAAGACATCACAGCAAAAACCTTCCCCAGCATAAGTAGATACCTGTTCTCATTATAAGAGCTTGCTGGTAGGTCAATATTACAGCACACAAAAACATCCTTAAAATAATTATACAGATTCATTTCACACAATTGGTCTTTGGGCTTGTATGACTTGGTTGAAACTTACTGAAATTATATCAGCATAAAAGCAGGATGAAGGGGAAATGCAGCATTTTCTGAAAGAAATTTTCTGAAAAATACAAAGTATTCCAATGTTTTACACTTGAGAGCCATGTAATCTGTTACATCTGTTAAGACTGAATTTTAATTTTAATAAACTGAAAACATAAATATTTTTAAATCTCCAACTATTTTTTAAATAACTGTAATTAAATGTAGTCCTGCCACTAAGGACAAAGTAACAGTTACACTACTATAAATATTAATGCTAAATTTACAGAGAATAAAATACATTTAAGCAACCTTATAAAATTTTGAATAAAGCTACGCCTATAATAAGCACTTTGGCAAATTTATGCCTATTGGTAACTGACACGCATAAGTAGAGTCTCTAACACAGTAAAAAAGCCTATAACACATCACAAACTTTGGGAGCTGTTTATGGGTCTTCCTTTATCCAGAAAGTGTGGTCCCTCCTTCTCCTCTTGTCAGTCATTCAAGCTCTGACAGACTTTCTGACTCGGGACATGAAGAGGCTGAAACAGAGATCTCACTGGTTTTCCAGCTTCTGCTTTATGACACAAAATTTAATCACCATATAGCTCTATACGGATTTGTTTAGCACAACATTCTATTATCGCCATGGCAATAAAGTGGTAGGCTTTTTATATGGTTTTCCACTGGGTGATGATTATTATTTTTCTCATTTTATTTGTGCTTCGAGCATATATTTTTGAAAATGAAACATAGTTACTTCTTAGAACATAAGATGCAAGTTAATACTTAATTTTTTTAAAAAAAAACTGCTATGTATCTAGTTAGTAACAGGCTTTCACATCCTTAGCCAAATTCAGAAATGCACTGTGAGGTAACGTCATTTGGACTGCTGTACGCTCAGATCTACTTACAACCCAATTCCCACTGGGTAAGGCAGACTAAGATGCGAGAAACTAGAGGAAAGGTAAAGACCGTGAAATTAAAATAGGACAAAGACTTCTTTTACTTACACCTTTTGGTATGCTCCTGTTATTTTCAAGTGTAGTAAGAATTTCTGCTTGACAAAAGGATGCTGTATGAACTGAAGGATCTGTTCCTGCAGTCTGCCCTAAGTGAACTAACCTGAGTGAGACACTGTAGACACAAACACCTGCCACAGAGAAACAGCAACTCTGATTTGAGTTGTTGCAACATACATATTCAGGGCATCGGAAGACTCTGTCTATTGCAGCAGTCAAGATTTTCTCCAGGCTCGACTAACCTCCATGTTTGACCTTCCTGCTACATCTACACTGCTGTTACTGTTTGTTGCCAAGAACCTGGTGGGCATCCCACTCCACTCACTTTTCTGCCCACCCCATCTAGACAGGTGAGGGATCAGAATTCATCAGACATATTTGGATATCCCACATCCTATGTCGTCCAGTTGGTGCAATCTAGTAGCATGCATGGCCATGTTTTCAGCTTGCCACATGTACAGACCTAAATCTACATGAGTGCCAGACTTAGTGAGAGCAGTTTATAAGGAGATAAGGGCTTCATGGAGATCAACAGAGATCAAACGAAAGAAATGTTAGATACTTAGTTTAGATGTCAGTTCTAACACATTAGATGTTCTCTATTAAAGAAAAATATAGCTCAGTAGCTATACTTACCTCTGAGAGGAGGTTTATGTTTTTCAGGAAAGCTTTCCAGTCTACTGTCAACTCCTTGCAAAGGTTAAGGCTCTTTAGAAGGTGCCTGAACTGCTTGTCTGATAATTTAAAGCAGAAATGGTCAAGTACTTGCCAAAATTCTAGTGTTTTAATTACTCCAGTGTCTTCTTTATCAAATAGAGAAAATGCCTGAGAAGCAAGAATTCACATTATTTAAGCAAACTTAGTCCAAGAGAGAAGTCTTTTTTAGCAGCCATTTAGCGGTTCCTGTGGAAATAAGGCCTGTATGCTTTTTACTTACAGGTATCTTATACATAATGAAACAAAAAACATTTTCCAGAACCTTACTTAGTCTGAAGTTTTCCATTCTTAAAAAAGTGATATGCAATTGTTGAAATAAACCAAAAATAGCCTGTATTTCCGTGCCACATATTAATATGAACATTAGCAACAACCTGCAGTAAAAGCAATAAGGAATCATATCAAGTATCCAAACATTTCAGAACAGGCAGTGCTTAAGACAAGACAGGAAATAAACAAAAATATGAGGTTTGCCTTCAATATTTTTAATTAAAAATACTTTAAATTAAACTCACCTGAGCATATTTAATTTACCTTTTGTTCCTAAAAAGAGAATAATTGTCCCTGGCAAGCAAAGTTTATTTTCCTCTGCCTACTCCCTAAAGGACTCAACAGTCCTTCCTTCTCAGTAGCTTCACCTCATTCTGAAGACTTGCTTACTCTGTTCTCATTCTCCCTTACAGGAAGTGCCATGCCTATTCTTCATGGAAGATTTCCAAAGGTTTCCCAGGGCAAGCAGACTATATTTAGCACAGTTGCAGCAGGAGACATGCAAGAGAGTAATACAGATTAGTGGCAGAAGTACTGAGGTCTGGAAAAGCTGTGGGTCATACCACTCCTGTTCTCCCTGGCTTCTACCAACTTACCATGCCCCCCTTATTTTATTCTGTCCCTCATTTATGATACTGCACATATACACCGCTCATTCAAGAAAATGCAAATGAATATTACACCTTTCAAAACTTCAAACTAAGGTCATATTAGTCTGCTAACAGTGTGTTGTGTTGGTGTAATACAGCAGTTTTTGTTTTAGCATTAGAACCGTTCTGAATGATGGGTTTAAAAAAATGTACATTTTAATGTACACAAACCATGTCTAGTGGTAAAACAAACACTACCATATCCAAAGGACATTGGAAAGGAATCCTTTGAACACTAGGAAATCTTAAAATATTTGTTATAAAACTTCAAAGGTTTGTATTCAGTTGTAGCAGTGTCATGGATGGGATGGGATGTTATTTTTTTCAACTAGCTGGGCTCTAGGAACTGTGCTTTCGGATCTGTCTCTTTCTAACAAAACACTTTGTTATAAGCTTATGTTGTTATAGTCCCCCATCACATAGGAGACAGCAACTATGAGTCAAAAAATGGCTCATACAAAGGGAGAACTTTCTTATTTTCTCATATAAAGGAAATGAGAAAAAGTTCTGCTTTTCCACAACAAAGTCTGGCTCTCCGTGGAGAAAATGCCTTAGACACTGAAGTTATATTACCCACCAAATAGTATCCTAACAGATCAAATGGATAATTTGTTCATGCCAAAAGTAATTTTCAAATCATACCTTCAGCAGACAAAACTGTGCCCTTCCCCATTCCCAAGGCACCCAGGAATGAGAGGACGGATACTGTCCTTTGGGAAGTGCCCCATTAAAATTTAACAAACACTAACCTGAGCTATTGTATTTATCTATTTCCTACTTTAATAATGCAGAGCACAGTAAGGATTTTTTCGCTTACTGTGAAAAATGCAAAGTGATTACATGAATAGTTCAGTATCCTCTTCAGTAGTTAGTCTATCTGGCCAAAAATGGCAAGATGGCCCCAATAAGTTTACAGACATCACAGGAGTCTCCAAACAGCGTGAAAAGAGATTTCTGTAAAGAAACAGCATCTCCCATGGTATTGTGTTCTTTTTCAGTTATACCAGTGACATAATTAGTGATGTTTTTGTTGCAAGCGTGTTATTTTTAACTGCAGGACAGAGCCCATAGATTGAGATTTCAGAAATGCCATCATTGATGAAAGGGAATTTCCACCCCCATCGCGTTCCCAGCCACTGTTCCCTTCCCCTCCCTAGTGCTGGCAGCAGCTCTCCCGTGGCCATGCACGTCTGATCAGGCTTTTATCAGGTTGAAGTTCCCTGCATCACTGCGCAGGAACACAGGCACTGGTTTGGACACAAGGCAGGTGGGAGGACCACCTTGCTGGAGAAATGAGGGCAGCAAGACCATCTTTGCAGGCAGAAGCCTGTGTCTAAGGCCATGAGCCTAAACTGGACCTGAAACTGCAGGTGCGGATGACATGGCTCTACATTTCTTTGTGATAGGAATGTTTCCTCCAAAGTCTTTTTGATTATTCTTTCCCATGCTTGAAAACAATCTTACTGTGGCATCAAGAATTATTTACTCTAGAGGCTGCCGCATTTCAGTATGCTCCAGCACAACAGTCTAAGACTACTTAATATACCGTGTTTTTCATTCAGGGCTTTCAAAATTCTAGAGAAAAGGGGTTATTTTTTATTGTCCTCATTTTACAGATGGGAAAATCAGAAAACTTGCTGCTCAACAGCTAATGCGCCTTATCTGTCTGTGTCAGTCAGGAGTGGCCAAGAGCATAAATGCAGATAGTTGCAGAAGCCCAGCTGACAGGTGCTAAGTTCTGCAGCCACTATAATGCATTCGCATCTGATCATATGTCTGTATCCTCAGTTGCTACGTGCTCTTTTCGTCTTACACTGATAAAACCATAATGCCTGTCTGCAGTAGCACATTATATCTACCTATAGTAAGTCTCAGCCTAGGAAACTCCACAGAGATATTTGAAAGACGTGATATTTACATGCCTGCCATGCAGTTTACAGACAACTGGAAGAGGTAAAGGGCTTTAGGGAAGAGAGGCGTGTTCAGATAATTTGCTATTTTATTTTTCCTTTCCAATCCTTATCTTCACGAAACTTCTAGGCTTGATTCGATATGCTTGTTCTGTGGAGTTACCAGAATACCATCAATTAAAAAGGCTGCAGTTGTCAGAAGATGCTATTCATACATAGGACAAGGTTTCTGGTAACACTCAATTAATAGTAGAAAAGTTTTGAAGCCTTTGGGCTAGTCCCCAGCCAGGCAGAAAAAAGAGAATAAAAAAATGCAATGACCACATGAAACTTACCTTGTACAACAAATCGTAAGATGATGCAACTATTTCTTTTATCTTAATTAGGGTCTGTTCTAAGCTGAGTGCTGCAAAGCTTGCAGGTGGTGCAGCCTGCTTTTGTCTCTGCTGGTATTTAGATGCTCTGCCATCATCCGTTGCTCTCAGGAAATCAAAATAAGAGAGCTTGCTGTCATGAATGCTGATTTCTAAGCTAAGGGAAAAACACAGAATGAGATATCAATGATTTTAAGTAATTATCTCACTGTTGTCTGCACTGATTAATTATTATGATGTATTATTTGTACTGCAGCAGCACTTCAGGATACTTTTGTGCTGTCAGTGTACAAATCCTGTTAGCTCCAGCCCAAGCTTTTTCTCAGGTCTAAGCCACCAATCCTATCAATTAAATGGAACCACACTCTCAGATGCAGATTCAGACTTGTCTCCAGGTGCTCAAGAGGAGACCTGCTTTAGCCTGGGCCCAAGTGCACAACCTTCCAGTCCATCAGCATTAATTTGGTGCTTTTTAAGCACAGCAGAATTTTTTGATCACAACCCACTGCTGAGCTTACCGTCACCAATGTGGGCAGAGGACACGTAGACTCTCAGCCTTGTCCTTTAATCTCTTTTTCATATCACAGTGTAAACACAATCTGACAGACTCTACTGAAGAGTTGATGTTCACCATGCTAAGTGCTGGTACTTTCCCTTGACTTTGCTTTACAAAAATACCTTTGACCCACAGCTCTTGATGTGCTGCTTAAGCCTCCCAGTATGTCACGATTATCACAGTTCCTAGAGAAAGAAGCTGTACCACACACAGTCTGGTACGCTGGTACCAAACACAAGCTCACACATCCAGTACAGCTCTGTGATACGCTACGTGGGCGTACCAGCACTGGTGAATACTCGCTCAGGATTTCTCTACCACATATTGGAAACCAAATCAGTTCTCATACAAAGATCCTCCATATGTTTGAATGGAAGGGCTTAACTTCCATCTTAACTTGTACTTCACTTCGCATGGTTTGGCAGGCCACTAGAGAACTTTTCTACAGGTTCTTGGCCCTGGTATTAGTGGCAGCGGCACAAAGGTTTTAACAGCAAGTGTGGGCAATGAAATGCCTAACTGGGAGCAGGACTCAGCCTCACTGCGTATAGGGCACTGGCGCTCCCTCCTTTGTTATATCCAGTGAGCTGCGCAGAGGGCTGGTACATGTGGCCCAGCAGCTGCTGCCACTGACTTGCAAAGCCCTGTGGCCTGTAAAGGATCCTGATCAGATCGCCCGTGGTCAGATTGTACCTGGGAGGCCAGCCCAGGGGCTCTGCAGACTTCATGCACAACTTGCTGGATGGATTTATGTCTGCTGAAACATCTGCTGGATCAGAGACACTGGGGAATTTCATGTTCTGTCACACTGGAAACTCAGTGGGTTACATAGCTGACTACAGATAGCTCCAGGTAACAACACTGAATATATTTTTGCATCAAATATCAGCATGGGGAAAGATGAGCTCTTGCATATGATTTGGGGATTTCTTTGCAGAGAACTTGAGTTACCAAACTAAATTAACTTTTATTCAAAGATAGATAGTTTACCATAAAAAGACTGGAATTAAGGCAAGTTTCACATATGCAGAAAATATGTGAGAAAAAGGGTTATTTAACATGAAAGATTAAGATGAAATGAATAGCATTAACCATAACGTGAAAAGCTACTTTCCTCCAATGTCATATGACTTGTGATCACCTAATGAAAAGACACCTGGTGTATTTTAAGCAAGGACTTCAAACCTGCCTAATGAGCCTGTTGAATTCATTACCATAAGGCATTACAATAGCAGGGGCTTACTCTACTCAAACCCAGTATAAATCCATTGTAGTCAGTTTATGGAATTTCCTACCATACAAAGACAACCAGAGTCTCCAGACTACAGCATACTTTGTGGTTTTGTGATACAGGTTCATTGGCTCCCATGGAATTGTTCCAGACTGACCATAGAGTTACCAGCAGCAGAGAGGTTTTTAATGGACTTTAATAATTTTATAGACAATTATCAGAACTGTAGATTATTTGCACACATGCAATAAGTAAGCAGCTCCTATGCTGCAGGGGAAAGGCTGGGATTTTTTAGTCTTGCGTTAAGGTTTTTTTTGGTCAGAATTATGGTCAAAGCAAGTCCTAGAGAGCCAAGCCTTCACACAGAAGATGGCCCCACTATGCAACCCTGATTTTCTTGTGTAAAAATGAATTACTGTAATGTACTTTCATCATCTGTTTCCACAGTAAATCACTGGGGACCAATGCCTCAGCTACCAATCACCAGAATATCCAGTTACAAGAATGTCTAATTAATGGGGAGAGCCAGTAAAACAAAGAGGAAGCTTTATGAAACAGGCTGGAAAAGAAATTAACTATAGACCCCATATCTGCTACTAAGAAAAAAAGTATTCAAGAGCCCTGATTTTGCATCTTGCAGCTGCACAGCACTCCCACATACTACCCATGTCAAGCTGGCTCCAATATTGGAGACAGTGTGTGGAAAAGGAAATAATCAACACCATTTCAGTGGAGAAATAAATTGCCAAGTGGGCATTAAAATTTTAGTAATAAAACTAAATGCATATGCTAATCTACTCTGTATTATTTAGAAAAGACTATTTTGGATCAAGAAAGGAATAATCTGCACAAAATTACAATGAATGGAGGTGTTTATCATCAAGAGGTCTTTGAGAAAGAAACAAGCAGCAGATTCCTATTAAGGTCTCAATTCATAAAAAGTTGATCACCCAATTAAAGGTGAACTGTGAAAAGACTTTGTTAATTTTATTTCAAAAAAAGTAGTCTGGTCTGACAGGCTCTGGAGAACAAAACCCAGTGCTGCCAGGCATATGACCTCTGGGGGGCTGTTTAGGGCAGAGAACCCCAACTACCTGACGTTGGAGCAGGTCCTTTGTGTTCCTCAGCTCTGCAAAGAGAATTTTCCTCTTGCTTATATTAACACACGGAATTAAAAGCATAGTTTTGCATGGCAGCAGCATTGGATCATTTGAAAGCTACTGCTATTTTATAACCCAATTTAATTCTGCTTTTGTTTCGAATAGGGTCTCTTTTACCCATTTGCTCTATTAGACTGAAATAAATAAATAAAACTAGCAAACAAATACACGGATTCAAAGCACACCATCTTTATGTGAGAAGCCTTTTCACTCTCGTTACGTGCAGAACCAATACCTGGTCTAAAGAGATTTCTCACTTATATACAGTTTTAAGCATGTGGCCATCTCCATTAGTTTTAACAGAGCTTCTGATATGCTTAATGCTAAGTACAAGATTATAGGCTTTGCTGGGTGTGACCAAAGAGATGCTTAGGAGATAATCATACAAACCTGCTTAGAAGACTGCTGAACTGATCATGATCAAGGTAATAGCTGAATTCTTGTAGTGTCTTGTGGAGGTCGCATACTGTTATATAGCCATCTCTATTTTTATCCATTTTATGAAAGGCCTTCTTGAAATCTTGGAAGTAAACCCTAAATTTATCCTGGAAAAAAAAACAAAACAAACAAAAAAACCAGATGTTTATTTTAGCTCCTTTGTTAAATCAGATGAAAAGGATATAAACGAATATACAAAATAGGGGTGGAGGGGCAGAGAAAGATTTTGAGCTGATTTGTGTGTGGTAAGTTCACATAATTTATTCATAGAGTGCCAAATTGTTCACAAGTAAACCTCATCCCCCTCCCCCTTTAATTTGCATGTGGAATTGTGTAGCTAAAACCTCCCACTGTAAACAAATGCTACTTGGGTGATTAACTGGCTGCACTCCCCATTCAGAACTGCAGATAGAAAATACAGTCTTCTCTTTTAAAGCCTGTCCTGATTAGAGTTACAAAATGTTTGGTATAGCTGTTAAAATGATGAGGGCTCAGCAGCATACTTTCTGCAGTTTGAAGCTCCTGGAACTTTGATATAGTAGGAAGAACTATTTTAACAAAAAGTTAGACCTAAGCAAAACCTGGAGTAGCGCAGGGCCTGATCCGTGCCCAAGGGAAGGAGTGCACAGCTTCTGCCGATTCATGTGGACTTTGGATCGGTACCTTAAAATTTTTCTGAGATATTTACTATTTCTTACACATGATCAAATTCAGGTCTCAAAATCTTGACTCTTCCTTCAACTTTATTTTGTCTCTTACATTTCACTGACATCAGGGATATTTTGATCAAAGTTTGGAAACCCAAGCAATATCTCTGTCCTCCTCTTGATTCAGCAAAAGCCTCTCCACATTTGGGCTCAGGAGGATAAGGCAGGCACAAATATCCTTCCTTTCTGCATGCTTTCAACCAGCAAAGTCGCTTAAGATTAATGAAAGATCAAAATAATTGTGAACTATGCCTTGATGTAGATTACCAACTATACATAAATTAGCTACATATATTCAGCACTTACAAGAGGATACCCTTATGGCAAAAATGACAAGTTTTGATCTGGGTTAATAACTACAGCTGCACTCCATTTGCTTTGGGATTGCTCTTTCTGACAGCCCTAGGGTACAGTGCATGGAGCCTGGGTTCTTTAGAGAGTCAGTGTTTGCAGTAGAAAAGGCTTATTACAGTGATAACACAGTTCAACCACGTAACCCACACGATCAAGCATGACTGCCTCAGTTGCTCAACAAGTTGGTCTGTGGATCTAACAGCTCAGACCAGTTCACTCTGCTCCTTGTTAAGACACCATCAATCAGCCAGCACCCAATCCTTACATCTTCTCCTTTTTTCTGAATAAGGCTAACATGGAGCATGCTAAATCTCATGCTTTTTAGCACTGCTCAGTAAGTCTTTTCAGCACTCTCATGGATCTCCTCAGAGGCATCTGGTCTCAGCTACAGTTACTGGTGCTGTCTTCCGTCTCACAGTATTGCAGAATCTTTGATTTTCCATTTGTTTGCAAGAAGCTGTAAGTTCAGTACAGCCTTCACAAGAACAATACATTTTCCTTGCCAATTGTTTCTCCTAAGAATCCATCTTTTTGGAGCTTGCACTTCATATGAACAAAGAATAATTTCCCCACAGCCCTCAGGGTCCAGGAAACACCATTGTGTATGCAAACAGCATCACCTACCTTAAAAAATCTGAATTATAATATGACTTTGGTGGGTTGTTACCAATTTATTATATGCTTCAGACCCATTGTACCTTCCAATGTTATATGGACTAAATTGGGAGTACTGGGACTCTCTGCTTAACTAAGGTTCAGCTGGCAATAAACCATTTTTCAAAAATATTCCTTTCAAGTCTGATGTAATTATGGATCACTTCTCAGCTTCACAGCTTCCTTGAGCTGTCTTTTAACAGTTTTAACTCATAACACTTTCTAATGTTAAATTCAATCCAAACGCAATTTCAGATTAATGCCCAAGTCGATTACTTACAACAGGTTGGGACGTATCAACATACGGTGTTTTCTTTCACATTTTTCAAAGGTCTCGTGAGCCTCCTGTACTCTGTGAGGCATATCAGGTCATAATACATTGACACCAGTACACTGTTACCTCTAACGTGTATGCCACTGAACGCAGAAAACTCTATCTGAGTTGGTCATATGGGCCTGGTGTGTAATGCCCTTGCTACCCAGCAGGTGGTAACTTCATGACTTCCTGTGCTGTGTCATCTTGTGTATAGCTTCTCCAAATCCAGCCCACCTTTTTCTCAAGTAGGGCGATTCTTTTTTTTTTTCAATCGTATTTCCAGGTGTTATGTTATTCTCTGTGTTGTTTTCAAGAGCAGGCTCATTGAATGCTCTAGAAAGTATGTTTTTGATCAGTAGTTATTTTTCCAACTTACATTTTATTGTAAAATTGAATGGTTTTAGATAAAGAGGAACACTAAAAAGTCACATAAATTTTATTTTCTGGAAGTTGATCCTTTTTTTGCCATGGCTACAAAGTAGTCTGTGGCACCTCTGACCATAACAGATCAATAAACAAATATGTGACATTTCTTACAATCACATAGCAGAGCCATAGCTCTGCTTTCTTAGTCTGTACCTAGTATCGTGTGTTCATAAGCACCCTAGAAACACAGGACACACGTTTCCACTGATTATCTTTTCAATAATGCTGCCCATAACCCATTTTTGGAAGATTTTGTCTATCTTCTAGTGCCAATATATGTAAGGCAAGGAGTTGTCTTTATCAATGCCTTAAATTTGGGAATCCTTTTCTGAGATTTACAGGCCAGTATGTGCATTTTGTGTGGTAACTCGAAAGCTACTTGCACGGATTGCCAGTGTGATATGAACTTTCATGTAACATTCACTGAGCTGAGAGGCCTCTGGACACCCTCATTATCTTTGTAGATGGTATATTTGTAACAAATCTCTTCTATCTTGTTTCCAGTTAATCTTTTTTGCTCTGTCCTTACATTTCTGTTTGTCTAGTCCTCCTTCTTCGGAGTCCCCACTGTTTTTCTCCCTACTCAATGTCTTCAATATCTAGTTGAGCATCCACAGCTGCTTCAAGTAAATAGCTTTTCTTACACTTTCCTGTGAAAACTCACGAAAGAGATTTAAGGCTAAAGAAAGTCTTCAAAAGCAGAATCTCCTGTACAGTGGTTTAAAAATGCGTAGTGTTGAACTCTTGTCATGCAAGGAAGTTTGCTTGGATCCAGCAGAAGAACCTGAATTTACTTAAAATGTTTATTTATATTTGTAAAAACGTATGCAGTCTTTTTCCTGAAAATATCCTGTATAGAACAGTGTCTGTTCTGAAAGATAAACTTGTACACTTAGCCCCATTGGATGTAAGGACAGTATCAGTAGCCTGTCTTTTGACGTTGCTGTTGTTAATTGGCTCTTCCATTTTTAAACTTCACACCATTATTCCTATGTGATCTAGCTCCTTTGTGTGCTCTCTTATAAACAGAGGAATTTTCCTAACAGCGCATATTGTTGCGAAAATACAGTTTTATATTCTGCGTCTGGTTTACCTCTGACACTAAAGATTTCTGGGCACGGTCTCCTACATTTACAGTTCCTTCATCAGATTCACTGCTTTAATCAAGCCCAGGGCAAGGCATATTTTAGACCTAATATTAGCTCTTTCTGAGCATAAACTTAAACTACTGTGTTTATCTTCACTTTACAATTTAAGTTTATATAATCCTTTATTAGGAATTAGATTCATGGTAGACACCCTCAGTTTCAGTAGTCTTTCTTTGTAAGTAGAGATTCCTAAGCCAAATTTTGAAGGTAACATTGAGCACCAGTTTTGAATTTAGACGTGTTTTCTCTCAGTCTGCAGCCCCTTCTGAAGTTTTTGCACAGAATCTATACTGTTTTGCATTGTTGGTTTGTGCACCATCATACAGATCTGGAAATGTGTTGGGTACTCAGTTTTGTTTCTGCTCTCCCAGTTGCAAGGTCCTACAACATAACTTTATTTCTTATAGCTGCTGCAGTATTTCCAAACTTCTGGACATAATTTGAACCTGTGAATTTTCATATTTTTCACTTGTGTTACTTCTTACTGATAGCTCTGAAGAGTCTCTTCAACACTGTCTCCTCATTTTCTTTCACGATATACAGTATGCCCTCCTCCCCTTCTGATATTTTCCTGCTGTCCCTTATGAGTGTCCTAGCTTGACTAAACAGATTTTCCTCTTTTTTTTTTTTTTTTTAACGTCCTACCTACCTTTCTGGCATCTTTTCTGTAGCTTTGGATCTTTGATTCCACTCAGCATCTGATCCCTTAAAATGGAATCTCTCAAAATGCCGTAACTACTTGACTGATTCATTATTCTAACATCAGACAAAAATTCTTCAAAGGATTCCTCCTTCTGCATTCTCATATGGAACCTGTGTCTTTCAAAAGTTCACATTTCCTTGGGAGTACAGTATTGAACTTACTTTCTGTAGCTGCATGGATTGCCCTCTCACCCTGGCTTGGTTTCATGCCATTAAAAACATTGATAGCTTCTACTTCTGTAATATTCCAGAAAATAGTTGTGAGCTTCCTTATGATGAATTTAGCCACTGTACACAGGTTTCAAAGCATGATGTGAATCTTTTCAGGGAAACTGCAATATTGCTAGTGTGTTTTAGAGTCTCTAAAAGCCCCTAAAGAGCTATCACCTTTTCACTCACTTTCAAATCTCTTTTTTCTAGTCAATTCCTTCCTCTTTTTCACATTCTGCTCCTGTTCTCTTACCTGTTCTCTGATACTCTTAGCATGCAAGACTCAAGGCAAAACTGGTATTGGAAAGAACGTAGAAGGATGCTACAGAAGATGCTCATCAGAGTGCTGTCTTTGCACTCAAGCTGGCTTTACTGTCTTGAATCTCCATGTATCTAATTACTGATTAACCAGCTTAGACTCCTTCAGCCTCCTCTTAGATACGAGACCCTATAGATCCAATATCTGCTAATTGGATCTATGGGTTTTAACTTGTATTATTATGTTCAGAAGCCTACAGATTTTCTGACAGACAGAAATCTAAAATCTACTGACAGGGTTTGCTTTTTCTAAGTTACTGTAATGCGCCACAGTGTAAGAACCGTGGCAAAGATTTGCAGAGATGGCAAAGGTGAAATGGTAGAGGAGGATTGGTGCTGGCCCACAGCACCACAAGAGACCAAGAAAGTTACACCTAGGAAGCAGCATTCAGCAGCCTGAAAACCAAAAACAACTGAATACCCTATGGGCACTTTGTGATTTCACTGAGACATTCGTCTCCTCCACCCCTGGAAGGCTGCTTAGCATTGCACCTCCCATCTTGCAAGGGTATGCTTTTAGGATGTGATATGGTCCACATTGTACCCTCATTGCTGAAAGAAATTCTGGACTCCTTTACAATTGTATGTTACTTTCAGTGCCATACTCTTAAATGATAGCTCTTCGTCACCACTATTATCTCCCACTTAAATCTTCCTAATGAAAGTAAAGGCTGAGGTAAAATCAAAACAGTTTTTGAAAATCATATTTTTGGAAAATTGAAGCATTCAACAT
>VXAL01012002.1:1209286-1230721 GCA_013399475.1 Chauna torquata
TGTATTTTTTATATATATACACACACACACACACACACACACACACACACACACACATATATATAGTTGGTAGGTTCTCAAAACTAACTAATTCTAAATGATGTGGACCTGCTAGGATTTCACATCACTACTATCTTATTTTTACCCCACGTCTTCCCCATTGAATTATTTACTCTCCAGCTGCTTCAGGCTGCGTATTTGCATCTTTGAACCACACTGCATGATTTCTGCTTGCAGTACAGCATCTTCTCTACTTGCAAAACTGCTTCTTACTTACAGCACTAGAGATAGGGACACCTTGCACTTGGCATTGCACTAACAGGTTAGAAGTTGAAGGTTCCTGACCAAAAGAGCTCTTTATCCAAGTGTAAGACTAGAGACAACCAGCTGGTACAACAAATGGAGCCCAATATGAGACAGTTTGGGCCTAAATTTCACATCAGACAGTTACAATAATAAGCAATGCCTGTAACACAGCAGCTGCCCAACCATTACTGTTGTGTATTATGCAATTTTTTACAGATGGAATGTTCATTGATACCTGTGGGTGTCATGAGTACAGTTATGATGCTGAAATGAAAAGAGAGTTTTGCCCTTGATTCCTTCAGCCTATCTGGGACACTGAAAAACAGTATTAAAAAAAAAAGCAGAATAAAAAGTCAAAAGCCTTGGCTTACATGCTTCTTTGTGCTGTTTTTTTGTTTTGCTTTGTTTAATGATTTCCCAAGCTGCCTCTTTACCTGCAAGACAAGGCTGCTCTTCTTTGTTTATGCGTATCACCTTTACCAACAATGTCATGAGGAATTATCATTAGTATCGACAATAATTTCTTAGCTCCTACAACATCTAGACCCTTTCCAAGCACAAAATAAAGCAAATCTGTGCTCTTGGAGGTATATTTTTACATGTGTTTTGCTCCTGAAGGTTTATAGTCCCAAATAATCATAACAAAAAAAAAAATAGTTCAGGAGAAAAGTGAAAGCACAAGCAGAAAGCATGATAAGCATCCAGGTGGTATCTGTCTAAAACCTGGAAATACAAAGTTTTAACTGCATTGTAGTGGGGCAGAGGATTCTCCTGCTGCCTCATTCTGCTGGCAGGTGTGGGAATCCTACAGCAGCAGCAGGCTAATCACTGCTGACTCACAAGGGCAAGCATGGATCATTAGACTCCACTGTGAGTAGGATATCATTTTGTCATTTGTTTGTCAAATGCTCTTCTCAGGAGCAATGACCTATTAACTCTGAGTGTTGATTTTGTTTGAGGCAGAGAATTCTCTTGCTTAGAGACAAGATGTTTATTTCTCTCATATGGAGCCAGGGTCTATCCTTGTCATGGTTGTCTTTTGTTGCTTCTATGCAGCCATTTACTGACAATTTAACTAGCTGCTAGAGGGCTGTGAAACCAACTGTCATTGCTACTTGGCCCTCATCCAAGGGACAGGGTAGGATATGGGACCAAAGTGTCCTACACACCCAACCATTCGAGCTGCAAGAAAAGCACCTGTTGATCATGATCAGGTAGGTCTAAGTCTACGTTGCCTGGAGCAGTCAGAGAATAAGAGACCTGTAGGGTGAAAAAACTGCACTTGCTCTTTTCCCCCAACCTGAGCTGACAGCAGTGTTCAGACTGGAACCACAAGCTGAGACTATACCAATAAACAGGCCAGGGAGTGCTCTGGACACAGAGGCCATCTGGCACTTCTCTGCTTACTGAACCTTCTCAGACACCAAAAGAGAGCAGCTGCCTGCAAACTGCCTATTAGGAATAGCCCTTGGGGCATTCCTGCTCCCAGACTGTGCTGGGATTGATCAAGTAAAATATTAGCTGACACAGGCCAAAGCGTGACAAGGATCGTTTTGTCAGGTTAGCAGTAAAGATGATTGTGTCTGAGAATGTTCCTGGACACTCTGATTTGTCAGTATAGATGCTGCCATGAAATCTGTAAAATAAGTAATATACATCCATGGAGAATATATTAAAAAAATGTCTCACGATGCACATTGAGCTAGGCTTATCTCTAGCAAAACAAGGGAATAGCACTATGTACAAGCCTGGTCCAGTTCCTTTGGGTACTCCTTTTCAGAGACTAATTTTTGGAAAATTACATTTGTATTAAACACAGTGTCATCTTAACAAACTAAACACAAACACAGAAAGTTATATGCTAAGCTCATAAATAACGTACTTGGTCTGTTTTTTTAATTTTTCTTACATGCAGAGCTTCAGTTTGCCGTTGCTGCTGCTCTTCCAGCTTTGAATACTTCTTTTGTTGATTATTATAGTTTGCTTTTAAATGCGCAGAGATGTCTGCTGTGATGTGTCTGCTGAGCCCTGTGTCAGCAGGTGCAAACTCTATCCCCAGTTTCTGTAAAAATTCTTGGCAAGATATCCTTTTGCATCTGTATCATACCTTGAAAAAGAAATGCTCTTTTTAAATATTCACGTGTTCCTCATAGAAAGGCATTACAGGTGTCCTTAAGAGACTTAGCATCTCAGATCACACTGACTTCCCTTCCTTACAGAGGTGCCATACCACACTGAGAATAAGAGACTTTATATGAGACTCGAAAGATGAGACTTAGATTCGTAATCACAGAGTCAGTTCTGAAAACACTATTTCGAGGACCAAATTGCCAGGAGTATTCTCCAGCTCTCAGTACTGCTGTTTTTCAGTGTCTGCCTTGAGACATGGAGAACTGGACTCCTAAAAATTCAGCCTCCAGTGTCTCAACCAAGCAAGTCTGAGATGCTCAGAATTGTAATCAACCTTCAGAAATATGGGTTTAGCTTCATAAACACTCCTCATATTTTCTTAGGTATAAACCCTTCCATAGGTTTTTCCCCTGCAGTTTCTCCCCCTGCTAGTGTTCTGATGCATGGTAATGCCTAATTTAGCCTCAGCTTCACTCTCATTCCTTTATTCAAGTTACAGACATATCAGGCACGTAAGAGATTTTAGCTATTCTATAAAAGGAGTGGCTGATGGGAGTGAAGTTGTGCAGCAGATAACTGCATAAAAAGGATACTCTTCAATGTGCCATGGCATCCATAAGGAATAAGAATGGAAAGTAAAATCTAATGGAGTAGAAAATAATTCAGAGATGAATCAGTACTAAGAAAAAACTATAGCTAATGCAGTTTGAAACCACAAAGCAATACACTCAGGTTCTATATGTTAGAGATTTTTTTTTTTAAATAGACCTGTAATGAAGGCAAGTTTTTATATAATGTCACATACAGCTGACATCTATGCCTTTTCAAACACAGTCTATAGCACAGCTCCTCTTTGTTGAAGGCAGACAAGTATTTTTACTCACTTCACAACAAATTACTTGTCTATAAAAACATTTCATGATATTATTTGCCATCTTTACACAGCATGAAATTACTTTACTCTCTTTTGTTACATATTTGGTATGTAGCATTTTTCTTTTGACTGAATCACTTTTGTTTATGTTGAAAATATTGCAAGCAAATTTAGTGCTTTGAAAACAAGCGGCTGGTAGCACTGACTTCAGACAGGTATGTAACACAGACTCTCTATGGACATCCTTGATGGAAGCTTTGTGTGTATTTCCCAGCTGACCTGAGACACTTGGAACTGACTTTCACTCATCACAAACTAAGGCAGGCATTTTGTGTGTATAAAACAAAATTGATAAAAAACATGTTAATTTAGTTGGTGACCTAAGGTGCCATTCAAGGAGAAAATGTATGTTAAATTAAAGGGATCGGTAATACTGAAGTCAAGAGAAAGTCCTGTCCTTGAATTCATAGGAAACTAATGGATCTAATTGTATTCTTGAGCTCAGGGTGATAAGACAGCCTCCTGTAACACGGTGTCATGATCTAAGGTCACGATCATAACGAAATAAAAGATTTCTTGTGCAGTGTAATCTATTGTCATTCGCTGCACTACCAAAGGTTCTGTAATCCTATAAAAGATACATTATTGCAAGAGCTAATCATTTAGAGTTGTCATACCTTGCCCAAAGCTTCTTAAATTCTTCTGGGCTGATTGTAATGCCAAATCTGAACAAGACTCTTTTCAAGTCCCCTGGCTGTATGATGACATTTCCTTCGCTGTCAAATTCCTGAAAATTCTGGAATGTAAAAGAAATCATCACTAACAAGAACCAGCAAGTTTGACAAAATGTTTGATCTCTCTATAAACTTAATGAATAATGGGAATTGAGAAAGAAATGGAAAATCACGCATGTCTGATTTTCTTTTCTTTTTTTTTTTTTTAATTTTTTTTTCATTTGTTTTTTTACTGTTTCCTACTTGATGGATATGCAAGTCTCAAAAGCTGGAATCAGGATTGTCATCATAGGTCAATCAGAGTACATTAAGGTGATGTACTCTGTGTGGAAAGTTTCTTACTGATGGCAGATACAGGGACATGAACACAAGAATTGTGGTTGCAGCTGTAGGTACACCCTCTGCTGAGGCATGCCAGTGGAAGATGAAGGCACTGGAAAATGGTGGACATGCAGATGACCTTGCCAACTTGTTCTATACCTAATATGAATGAGATTTTGCCTTTTTTTTTTTTTTAAACCATTCATCTTACAAACTGAGACAACCAGTATTATTGTCAGATGTGCACAAACATTTCGTTAAAAAATTGTATTCATTTTCCTTTGTGCTACTCTATTGTCCAAATATTGCAACTATTCAACAAGTTTAAAAAAAAAAGGTTGAAAAAAATTTATAGGACAGTTTTGTAAAACCTTCTTTGGATAGTGTAGACATCCCAATCAATGCTTCACCGTGCAGGGCAACACTGGGTGTCAGCATAGCAGTAGGTGTGTGTTTTTGCACAGCACATAATCGAATGGGCCTCAGGTGAAGCCCGTAACTACTCTTATAAGAGAAACATTAAATAAAACCAACAATAGCAAAACATGAAGAAAGTTTCAGAAATTACTGTAATAGCATCTACTATATAATTAACATTACAAAAATTGAGCATTATTCAAATTGTTTTTTTCTTAACTCCCATAGTAAGTTTGTATCATTAATGAGCTGTTTTGCATGGGTCTTTTTGAATATTTATAGAATCTGAAGATCAACATTGCATAATGTTCTGAAATCTATTAGTGCTGCTTATTTATTTAAAGAAAACATTCTTCTTACCCTTGCTAGGTCATGCCATCTGGTTCTTGCTTTGATAACAAGGTAGTAATGAGCCTGATCACAAGCTAGCTCTGCATCCGTTATCATCTGTTTTTTTCCTCAGAAAAAGAAAAAAATAAAATAACAACTATGTTTTACGTTAGTGGGATCTTTAATCTCCACAAGTTTCCTTTCCCTTTGTTTTTCTTCATGATAGTGGTGGGTTTGTTTCATAGTTTCTAAGATACCCATTAAAGACTGTTACTTCACATCTGTGTAAACTTAATTCTTTAAATACTGCCTTATTTCCCTAGCTGCAGGTTAGTGAAGATGTTTTAAATTTTGTAATTCCCTATTTATTTTCAAATCAATGTTGTTCAATTCTCCCTCAAACTCAAGAGCCAGCATGGATCATTTGTACGCATAGAAGGAAATGTTAATTATCTCTGAAACAATTATATCCTGGAGTGACTCCAGGAAGATTATCCTTAATTTACATCAATAACTTAGATCAAAACTGTCTTTGTGAATCACCAAGGCATGGCTAGTAAGTTTAGGGAGTATGACCCACACTTGCAAACAAATCCAATCCCCATTACAGGTGCCTAACTTCTGGGGCCTGGTGCTTCTGGTAGAGTCCATGCAGGCAGGGAAACAAGGGTGTCTCAGATTAGCATCTGGCACAGCTGTTGCACTACACAAGAAGGTGACTAAATCCACCTGCTACGCAAGGATGTGTCTTACTGAGAATTGAGGGGATCTTAGGCCTTACCATTCTTTGAAATAGTGCACCTTCCTCCTTGTGAGAAGAGCCCTTTTTTTGGTGACCAATTCTCTTCAGCCTTTTTAACCACTTCCAATGAGAAAATTGAGGAAAGCCTGTTCATTTCTCTTAACGCACTGCTGCCCACCCCATGCTATGTCCTAGCACCAGTTTCTTCCCCATCTATTGCTTTATAATCAAATACTGCAGATGCAAGTCTTCAGAGCCTGGTTCAGCTGCACTCTTGGATACACTCTCAAACAAGAGACATAGGAATATTGAGTCTGCAGACCTGACATGATGTGATAACCACAGCTGGACTACCTGCTGGATTCTTGTACCACCCATTGCATGCACAGAACCAGAACCAGGTCCTGCAGAACTGCTGCATTGCAAACTCTGTCACTTCCGAGCTACCAGAGCTCTGGGATTCAGCCTTTGCTGAGCACTCCGCCTGGATTTAGACAAATGAATGCCACAATAATCTATTCTAGGTGCCTGGGAACCTGTTGACTTTTTTCCCCACTCCCACTATTGGAGAGAAGATTCTGTAAACCTGAACTATTCACCAGCAGAAATGGTCTAAAAACTTAGCTGGGAAGCTGCAAAGTGTTCTGAAGGCTTTCAATCACCATATTTTCATTGCTGGACTTCTAAAACAGTAACAGTATTTGAAAAGAGAAAATTCTGGAGCTCAATCCAAACTGTTTCAATTTCTAGCTAAGCTGAAACTGAAAAAGAAATGAGAGCAAGAAATTAATTGATCTCAGACTCCTACTGTTAGCAAGATCCAATCACCACCAGTTTCCTTTCTTGTTTTAGACTGATGTCCTTGATTCACTCAGTTGTCCAATTCAGGAGAAAAGAAAAACAAACCAAGCAGATAAATATTACTAACATCAGAGCCAACAGTAATGCTGTAATAGACAAATAAAAACTGGGAAATAAGCCTATGTGTATATATCACATCTTCATTGCCACAGCAGAGATGAGTTGCTGATCAGGAGGTTTTTCAGTCCTGCTGTACTACCGTATCTTGTCATTATTGTTATGAATTTCTCTCCGTTTGCAGAGTTAAACAGAGTTTCACACTGAGTTTTTAGAATGAATTTTTAGTGCCTAAATGCTATTCATTACTAAAGTTGAGCTCATACTTTAAAATCCCAGACATTTCAGGCAGCATCACTTCACACAGTAAAGGTGGCTGCTGCAATACTATCCCTATCCTCCACCCACTCCACAGCACCTCAGCATTTCTGTGCACCTCACCCGATCTTGTCTACACCCAGTGCCCTGGTGGCATAAAGTTCTGGAGTGTGGGGCCTAGGGCTATGGTAAGGTACACTGACAATGAGATTAGTCTCAGAACTGACAAATTATTTCTGATTCCCAAACCACGTCCCTATTTCTGCATGCTTGCGAGATACAGCCCAGTTGTCCAGTTTAGAGGTTAGCTCAGCTCTAAGACTCCAGTTCAGGTACCAGTATACACGTTTAACATTATGAATTTAAGCAGTCCCCAGAGGTAATTCCACAATTTTAATGTAGAGGTGGATTTAACATCCGATTTAACCGTGTCCTATAATCACTAAGCACTTTATAAAGCTACCCAACTTCAGCTTGATAAGGAAATATTTTAATATCTTTTTTTTCAGTCATTACCTAATACTGATTTTCGCACAGCATATTCATTTCTGTAAACACATCAGATTATTGTAGGTACTACATAACTTTTTCTTTCTTACTTGTGAGATGGCATCGGCCAAGGGGGTACCTCCTCAGTTTCCTGGGTCTGGAACAGTTGACAGAATTCTTGGTAATTTTACAAGGTGGTCTGGTTCATTCCCAAGAAATCAAGGAGGCGCAAGAACTCCTCATCTCTAAGACTACACAGAAAGCTGCTCAAGAGTTGCCGAAAGTGAAGCATGTTGATGATACCATCATGGTTACTGTCGTTTTCATGGAAGGCAGAATAGGTGTCCTAACAAGGAATATTTAACTAAATATATTCAATGTCAACTACATATTTTAAAATATAAATAAAAACGTTTGCTCTAGACTTGTTTTGACAACAGGCAAATATTTTAATGCAGTTTGAGAATACAAAGCACTTATAGTACTGCCTCACTAAACACTTGGGATAGTCTGCAATAAAGTACAGTCCTATTGCTTTCATCTCAAGCATGTGCAGAACTGAGCAAAAGCAGCGAGCATCAAAAAGCCACCCCCCAAAAATTTACAGACTAGCCTCCACTTTCCATCAGTACCATACCGAGAGGTGACTCATTTCTATCCTTTGTCTTGCATACCCTTAAAAAACCTATTATGAAGAGAGACTTTACAGCAATTAATCTACCAGCTGAACAGCTTCTCCCATTAAAATAGGCATAAAACGCTCCAACACCTTTCAAATGGGGCAGATCTACAGAAATCTGAAGTAATGCCGGTCAATATGATCAGCTTTGCTAGGGGTGTCCAAGCTGATTTGAACAGAGGACTCCTTTCCTGACTGCTGGTCTTTCCACTTCTCCTAGGGAATGGGGATGGAATGAACTGAGCAAAAGGCTAATGACTGTGGCTTGTCTCCTTCTGTAAAATGTGATCTCTCTTATTCTGTGCATATCCATGGTGAGATTTCAAGAAGTGCATTCTAATGGTAATTTCAGAAAATAATAAGCGAACATAGAAAAGATGGAAAACAACTTTTGATTAAAATCACCATGTTGCAAACTTTAGGGACTAAGAATCTCTTCTTTAAAAGATCACTCTCATGAATAGATGGACTGTTCCATGAATGAGTAGCACAGAGTTATTCTCTTCTAATTGCAGAATCTTTAATAGCTACGCTCACAAAAGGATGGGAAAAAATAACTCGGATTTCATTTTCCTGGCAGAGACTGCAGAGAAGACAATTAGGGGCGAAAAAAAGTTTTTGCCTTGAAAACCGAATGCATTTGAACTGGAAGTTTCTGAGAACACAGAAGATATGAAATCCAACATAATTTTGAGTCATTTTTCTGACAGCTCCTCCAAACCAATGTTTGTATCACAAATAACAACCAGCTTCACTGCCAAAAGCAAACCATGGCTTGATGTATTTACCCCATAGACTTCCATCAGCTTATCGTTAAGCTGACTAAGACATTCTTCAGCAGTCATGTAGTGATATTTAGCATTATTTACTCTGTGATTTAGGCTGTTACTAAATGTAGCTCCTGGCCCATTCAATCTGGCATCTGGAATAGTGAAATCAAAGTATAGCAAACTTTGAAAAGATGGTATTAAACATATCTGATAAACAGCACTGTAATATAACGTAAATAAGACAAGAAGCCCTGCAGTCATGTTCTTTACAACCCAAACGTGATGAAGTGCAACAGCTATATACAATATTAGCGGTGTCTACCCAGTTTACAGCAACTGCCTCAGCTGCTATAGTTTTCCCAGTCTGAGGTGAAGAAAGGTCCTAGTGGGTAATCTCAATTAAAGAAAGCACAGCTCAGATGAGGTCTTTTGCTTTTGCTCTAGCCTCCTCTGGAGCCTGGCTGTTTTGAGGAAGGAAGGTATCAGACTGGAGGAGGAGAAGAGGAATACCGTGAAAGCCGTGATTTGCTGTCATATTGCCTGTCTCAGTAAGGGAACTCATGGTCTGCAGCTGCTGCAGACAATGTCACAGAAATTAATTTGCCATGTCTTTGACTGTGTAGCGCAAGTACTGCGCGTTAGACCATCTCCCTTGCAGCATTCCTATCATGGCTAAGCCCTCCTCTGCTCTGAATCAACGTAAGCTATTTCAGGACATCTGCCATCAAAATGCTCCTTACTTTCCAGTTCAGACACAGAGTATCACCCCACACTATTTCGCCTGATGTTCCTTTCCAGCAAGATTCAGTCCTGCACAAATGGCAGCTTCATATTGTCACGGTTTTAACTTTTGTTATTGCACAGCCCAGCAGGATCAAGAACAGGAGACAGACAACTTCCCAGCAGGGCATATGTGTACTTCCAGTCCTGAAGGGCTAAGGTATTTTTAGGCCATAGAAAAGCTATCTTGGCCACTGTTCCAGATCTTTCCAATCCCTTCTGCACATTGTACAGTGATACTCTGGGAACCTTTTTCACCATAGTTTTGGGGAAGAAACTAAATAACATATTTTGAAGTATCTTTAGCATTTTAGAATCTTTCTGCAACATATAGGCCATATAGGGGATATTCAGCAAAAGCAGAAGTGTCACCGGACAAAAGGTGAGGAGGATTTGTAGGGAATGAGCTCCTAGCTACGAAACCTCCACACTATATCCCAGTGTCCTCTCATATGAATATGCGTGTTGTTCATTGGTATGTTTGCATTGTTGAAAGGGTGTTTTTTACACTACATCTTTTCTTAGGTTGAAAGAGACAACAGTTCAACGAGAAAGACAGTAACCCCTAAAACTTAACCAGGTGAGCCATCCCCATGCAGCAGAGTGGTTTACATAGCTGAAGCTACAGCAAGATAGCACTGTACAGCACGTGGCCTCCCAGAAACCTTTGGATGAGAAAAAAATACCAGCACCAGTACATCTTCCCATTGATTAAATACTGTCACCAACTTATAGGTACAGCTTCCTTCATGTTTAGCAAATATCTCATATGTTTTATAATAACTTCAAAGTAATTCACATTAGATTTTGAAATGGGAAAACCTCACACACAAAAAAGCATGCACTGATATTTCACTACACCCTACTCCTGACTGATAAGAAAAGTCCTAAATAAATAGTCTGTCCTAAAGGAATGTTTCCCTTCTTTTCAAATTATTTACATAGACGTCTACACAAAGAAATCCTCTACACCTACTCTGAAGAGATCACTAAATTGTATTCACTGCATCATTTTCTCGTTTCTCCTGATTTGATTCTGCAAACCCTCCTCTCCCATACAGACATGCACTATCCCTCCCTTTTTTCAATTCCAGTCTCTATTGAATTCTAGTCAAGAACATTTCTGCTCGTGTTATCTTCTCACTAAAACCTATAAGAAGAAAATCAGGTCTCTTTACCAGTACTGTAACTACGGACCAAGAGGTCAGACTTCCCCCTACTCTAATAAATTATTGAAAAATAAAAGTTAGGGGTTCTTTTGCTTTGCATTCTGGCTTTTGAGACTTACTTCTATCAAATGTAGGTCACGCTTCCTTTTACAACTGATAATACTAACATCCCGAAAGAAAAACTGCGATTCTCATAATTGATAAAAGCAAAAGCTTTACATACAGACAAAATGCTGTTGATTCTTGACTTAAATCAAAGAGCTGGCATACTCACTTTCACCCAGGCTAACCTGCTTCAAATGTCATTTATTAGGCTACTGGACGGAGGCACACATATTTTCATGGACAGATGATTATCCAGCTATAGTCGCACACTTCTAAACTTCTAGGTCTGAATGAAGAAAAACCTGAATATTATATCAGCCAGCCACAAGTCAACTCACTCCCTTGTCTTAGTTCTAAAAAAGAAATAATGACAGCAGAAGATAATAGTAACAGTGTGGAAAAAATAAAACCACATCTCCGAGAAAAACAATAGAGGTATAATACAGAAGTTAAAACAGGCCTTGAAGCCAGTGGCAAAACTCCCTTTGACTTCACCGGCATCAAAACTTTATGCAGAAAATCCAGGCTTAAAGCATAAAAGAAAGATATACAAAAGAAACGAGAAATGAATAATTACTTACTAGCTTTACACTTCACCCAGGGTTCCATCCTAAGAAAATGAATTCAGATTCCATCAGATTCATTTTTAAGAGTTGGAAATCAAAACCCTTACTCACAGTGCCTTGAAATCAGTGAAATTACTGATGGAGTAAGGCAAATAGCTGAGGTGAAAAAATTATGACTATATTCCTCTGGCCTGCATTCCTCAGCACCAGTAAAGCAACGAACACCACATCTTCATTATATGGGTGGACAATTCATCTATGTCTATAAAAATAGTAAGCCTAGATCTCTCACTGGGATTCTTGATACTCCAATAAAACTATCAATTACTTTATAGATAACCACATTTCAGCATTCTCTAGTAGCAAAGTCCCTTAACAGCTTTAACATTCAAAAGCACTACTTTAAATTAAAGCTATAAACCAATAAGTAACCAGATCACACCAGTTGTATATAGTGCCACTAAAACTCATCACTAATGGCTTACTAACAGATTTTTTGTTCCTGAAAGGAGTAGTTACTTTCTTCTGTCTTTTTTTTTTTTTTTAAACAGAATAGAAAATGTTTCTGGACATCACTACTACAAAATCATCCATTGTAATTTAGGATACAACATAATCCCAAGACTGTGAATAAGGGTAAGAAATGCTGGGGACAAAGATCTACTCGAGGCAGAGAGATCAGTCAGTCATTTTTTGCAATCTGTTAGCGACATCTCCAACACACCACCTCTCTGTGGGCCTTTAGCTCACATCCCTTATGTTACAGTTTCCATCCAGCCCTGGGTTAGATACTCAGCAGTTTAACTGGATCAGAAGCCAAAGAACTACAGAGAGAAAGGTCATCTGTGTGCTAAAAATCATGCCACTGATCTCTTCCTAATTTCACCAATAGCATTTTCTTGAAAGAGAAGAGTTCTGGATCTTCCATGAAAGGTTTATTTCATGCTGTATTGGTGCTAAAATTCCTTTACCTTCCAATATCACCACAAAATCCAGATAACTCAACTCTCCATCTGGTACCCCTAGCTTTTCTGTTAGTAGATTGTCTGTCATCCATTGGCATGCCATGGTCTTCCAACACCTGTTAGAAGAGAAATAAAATAAGCTATATAATGGCCTATTTTGTTGCTTAATATGCCATTTTGAATAGTAAATCTCTGGGTGTTTTATCCTATGGCTCAACTTGAAATTACTCTGAAAATTGTTCTCTCCTCCTTACATTTGCAATAAGCCATTTAAATATAGATCTATTCCATACAACTTCAATTCTACACAGAAAGAGACAGAGCAAAATTTGACTGGTTTTGAGACTGGCATTTTAAGCAAAGCACCAAGTGACAGGCTAAGATTAAACTTCACCTGGAAAGTAAAAAGTGACAGAAGAAATGACGTTCGCTCATTTAGCAGTCTGGAAGAAATCTGTCATTTGTAGAATTTGCTACTACTACTTTTCCCCACAAGCCTGCCAAAAGTACTTCCTGGACAAGAAATGCTGCAGAATGGCTTCAGGCCCCCTGAACCATGTATAGCTTGCAGCCAGGTGGAAGGTATGATCCCTTCTGGATTGCTGCTCTTCAAAGGAGATTTGGGGATCCATTTTAGGTAATCTATTTTGGCAAGGAACTTTCTGATCTTCCTGTATTGCTCCAACGTCCCCTTCTCTCTCTCTGTCTTTTTTTTNCTCTGCCTCTGTCTCCATCTAACAGATGCAATGGTCCAATATGGCAGCAGTCTCCCATTGTGCTCCTCTTAATGTTAACTGGTAGTTGACTGTAGGTTTTCTTTGCCTTTTCCCACCTCCTGTTTCCCTGAAAAGTTGTAGTTGCAGCCCCTCTTGCTGCTGAGGGCTTCCTGCAAAACCTTTCATTTCTTTCAGCTGCTTTGTAACTCCTGATTTGGGTGTTTTACTTTATAACTATCCTGCACAGCTCTGTCCTGACTCTCCAAGTGTTCCTACAGTGATTACTCTTGTTATTGTATTTTAGTTAATTGCACAGATTAAAAGAAAAAAAAATCATTAAATGGCTGAACACACAAGGAGTGTTAAAAAAGTGAGAATAATTAGCAAATTATCATTCCTTTCTATGAATGTAAAGCTTCTGGATAAGCAAGTACATTTTATGTTCAGTTGAATAAGTATTTACCATTAGATCAAATACTTAATAGTAGCGATAAGGAAATCTGGCCATACAAATCCAATCAAAGCTGGAGAGAATCAGTCACAATAGTAATGTTGGTGACTACAGCCTCAACTATTACCACTTTCATCTAGAGGAAAAAAAAAGTGATAAAATTCTCCCAAAACTGCATACAAGATTAAGTCATATTAAATTCTAAGACTAGGTCATAGCCTGTGCTGAATGGCTCACAAAACGCACAGTTTCTAAGCCTTATTTAAAGGAAGATGATTGATGACAACCTCACAGTGAGGAGATACTGTAATCCTTCACAAAGGTGAACCTACACATATAATATGAATTGTGGATGTTGCCCCAGGACCCCTGACAAAACTTCAGTTGCCATCTTTCTGATTTTGAACTATATTAACAACCATCCAAGTCCCAAGGTGCAAAGGCAAGGCCCATGCCTACTTGCCCAGTTCCCAGGAGAGCCAGGCCAGTGAAGCCTGAGTTGCTACGTTACCCTTTGGTAAAGGAGGTGGAGTTCTGCATCCCCCTTCGCTAATCCTCCTCATACCTTTGGTACTGCACAGGCAAGCAGCTAAAATGTGTCCTTATGCTGTAAAATGCAAAGAAAAAGACAACTGGCAGGGTTGGTATAAAGGTTAAATGGTGATTTTATGTCTGCAGTTTTTAGTTATTTAGGCATACAAAGATCAATTATCCTTCAGAGAAATGTAAAGGTGTATTCTGTCCTTCCTTAGTGCTACTCTAAGATTATGTTATCCAAATAAACAGAGCTTATCCACTTCCGAACTGGGCAGACAGCTTTTGCCCATTTCTGTGGCTTGGCCTGGAATAACAAATTGGAACACAAGCATCCTTTTATGTTTACCACTACCACACTACACTACTTACTGTTTGGGTAACCTGTTCCACCTCTGAGGACACGCAACACTGTTCAGCTGTACATTGGTTACCTTGCTGCTCTAGATTAGCCTGTAGATCAGAGCAGCGCTTTTCAAACTTGACTTTAATGTAAGCAATGGTGCTGGCACACCTCCCCAGCTACAGAGTCAGGATCTGGTCAAAGAACAGTGGACACTGTAGATCACTTAACTTCAGCGGCACCCTAAAATGCTTCACAACCTACCCACTTAAACACATTTGGGATGGGTTACATTGCCTGAATATTGGTGCCCAGTGCCATTTGTGGTAACAACACGCATCCAAAACATTTATATGTGGCTGGCACATGTGGCAGGGAGTCCCACATTCTTCTGAAGCAGCAACTGGAGGCCAGGGTAGATTCCCCACAATGCTTAAAATGATGGTAGACACCTATTCATAGATATTCTTTATCTACCACTGAAACTCCACAAGCTCTGGGATGAAAAGCAGTTGTGCTCCTAAACAATTCAGCGCAGGGGTTGATGAACATCTTGGTAGAAATATCAGGGAAGCTAAAGCAGGAACAATGTAAAAACTCCCAGCTGGAATTCCACCTGGACAATGAGGTTAAAACCACTTTCTTTTGCAACAGATTCAGAGATCTTTAAAGACCACAAGTGATGGTGAATCAGTTTCAGTTTGCATTTCCCCTGAAAACACATATGCCCAGGCAGCTCCCAGAGACATAAGGTAGTCAGTCACTTCAGCTCTAACAAGGAGTCCCTTTTAATCCCCCTTATTCACACCAAGCTCTTATTCTCATTCATTCCAGAGTAGGCTTATTTCACTCAGCACAAGGCAAGGCAGAACAGAACTATTGCAGGGAAACATGCCCTTTTTGAATGATCAAATACAGCAGCAGCAGAGCAGAGTTCCTGGGCAGTATTCCACCCAGCTGGATTCTGCTGAGCTTGCAGGGTCGAAGAACACCACAGTGCAGTGATGCATATACCTGGCTGCAGGTATATGATGATTTTTTATCCTTTGTGTATTGCCAAAACTTCAGAAATGCATCATCTCTAGTGTAATAAAAGGACAATGAAATCATAAAGATTGTCTGTTCAATGGCTTCTGGTGTTATACAAATATCTTAAAAGAGAGTTGTACGCAGACAGCCAATGGAGAAGAAAAAGCAGAAGGTAGAACGAGTTTGTTCTGCCTAACAGTGACAAAGTGCACGTTACTGCATTAGCTGCAGGCAACGTATAAGCCTCTTAGGTATCACATTGTAGTGTAAATTGCAGCAACCAAAGCCAGTGTCCCAAAGGTATGTGCCACAGATATCAGATCTGTATGGGGGGATGGGTTGCAGTTTAACACCTTCTTAATAGGTCTATTATTAACAAGAAAATTTTAAGAGAAATGAAAAATGTTTTATGTGTTTCGTCCTCCCTCTTTCCCTCCCCTTCCTTTCAAAGCAATTTCGCTTCCCGCACACAATTGCAGAAAGATATCCACCTGAGGGTAAGAAGACATGCGGCTGGATGCAGCTACAGTGTTCACAGGGGAAGGCTCTATAGTAACATAGCATTCGTCTTATCATATGATGTGCAGCATACGCCTCATGCCTCTATGTTGAGAAGGGGTGAAAGGAAGGCAACAGCTCTGTCATCCCCTTACAGCCAGTACGTTTGCTGTGCAACGGTAGCTGGTGAAAACATGCACAGTCCATGGTATGTGGATGGGAAGATGATATTTATTGCTGAACCACAGTAAAAACAGATTGGGACAAATTTTCCCAAGGGACTATGCAGACCATTTTCAAAGGTACAGTTCTTTTTTGATCCTTGGTGACTCTTATCTTACCTCAACATCTGGACAAAGGGCAGAGTATGAAATACTGTCACAACACTATTTAGCAGTGGCTCATGCTTAAATCTAGGTAGACATGGGAAATGTTACTGCCATCATGTCTCTTTTCCTGCCCAGCGTCAACTTTCAGCAAAGCATTTTGCTTTGAAATGTGGAAAGAAAGAAATGTACAGCTGGGTGCCATCAGCATCACAGCTACAATCCCAAACCCATGACCTCACGAGTCTGTCTTAAGGACAACATGCAGAGTTAGATAAGCAGTCAAAGCTGTGATGGGCCCTGAGAAAACCACATAAAAACATACCTCAAAAAGACACATACAAAATCCAATTGGAAGCCTTAGCGAGTAAAAACTATACAATTTCAACACATTTGTATTGTTCTGAATTTTTTTTTTTTTTTAGCACTGAGATGCTGTATCCAAATCAGCTAACCCAGTACCAAAAGCCACCCAACATCAAATAATTGCAGTGGAAAATTACAACATGCTGAAATCAACTGAACTTAAATGAGAGCTACAGAAAGGTTCTCCTCTCCTGTTACGGACCCAGTCAACGCCCTGGAATGCTACTAGACTGCTGGAGGAGATATCGCTGACAGAACCACTGCAGGCTTCTTTGAAAGTAGAGCAAGAGTGACCAAAAAAGAGAGTCAGGGACCCCAGGAAGTGCCCTCTACACCCAGAGTTATTACAAGCCACGCAACAGTCCAAGAGAGGTTCAGAAGAGGGTGAAGCTCAGAAATCTGAAAGATGACATAAAAGCAGTTTATGTCATTCTCCCTAAAGTGTCATGCTGTATCTGTTAAGAAACTTATTCTTCACCTAACTATATGCAGTTCCTATCAACTACCACTGCAGAGTTACAAAGACAGCTTAAAGACTGAGTTAAGGCTAAGTAATTCTTTAAGATATGCCCACTCACTTTCCATAAGAGGTGTACTGACAGTTGACATTAGACCTCAAAGTCCCAACTATGTCTCACCAATCCCAATTCATACATGTTCTTTTTGACACCTGGAAGCAGTTGAAGCTTTCAAGGTGAGATGCTGCTACAGGATGACAATTTTATGTCTTTAAACACAAGCTGAGATTCTTTCTCATACAATAACCTGCATGAGGCCTGTTTAGCTCATTAGTGACTGAAACAATCCTGGAGGATTTAACTCTAGCTGTGTGAGCAGGCACAGTGATAAGACAATAAGCATCCTTCTGGGAAAAGTACAGGAGAGAGAAAAATAGCGAACATTTTTCCTACCTTCCGCCAGCCAGCTTTACTAATTTTCCCATATGATTGCTTGTTGTAGGCAAAAAAGCTGTCTTTAATAGTTGCTGCCTGTTGTATTACTCTGTCCTTCAGCCTTTTAATTACTTCATCAACAGTTCTATTCTTGGCATATTTGTTAGCTTGATCTTCAATCTGCTTCTTTCTAAAATTGAAAGATTGTGCACGAAGACAAATGGCTTATTTTTTCTAGTTTCAAATATTTGATTCAGCAATAATGAACAAGACTACTTAACTATAAACAAGACATAGACATGGAAGAAGCTTTTTTGATGCAAAACAAAATGATAGGTTGATCAACTAATAGCACACATTGATTCCAAGGCCTGTATGGTCTATATTGTGCAACCATTTCTTAAGCAAGCTTAAGAATAGCTTGCTTTCAAACAACNGATAATCACAGGCTTAGTTTATAATGAGCCTGGGTTTCTACATCAGCTAAGGAGACACCTCTATCCTTTAATACATACTGAGTTTACTGAGTTAACAAGAGAGGGCTAAGCCAATATGAAAGAAGTTAATGAAAGTCTTTCCATTGATTTTAAAAGGAGAAAATGTCACTTAGGACATATTCTTCCTTCCTGGGAATGTGAAATTTCCTCTTCCTGGATCCCAAGTAAGTCACTACCATGTTTTTTCCGTTGTGAGGAATGGCCAGAATACCTCTTTCTTTCTTGGGCCCTCTAAGAAAGTCCAAAGATATGAACTGCATGCTCTTTCTGCTGAAATACCACAACCTTCATCAATAAGCCATCAATGTAAATAACAATCAAATATTTAATAACTTTAAAAGACAGAAAAGAAATTAAATTAAAGGGTATGCAATGTGTCCTACTTGTACCTGTTTTACATCTGTTATGGATTTACTATGCTCCATGAAAAGGAAAGATAGAACAATTACTTTTGTTAAATCTGAGAGCATGTATTTCCATATAAGCAAAATGCAGAATTATTCAGTAGTCCTATTTTTATAGATTTATTAAGTATGTTTTATAGTATTCCCTAAACTTGAATATAATCTTAAAATTTTAACTCTCTTTCTAAAAATATGCTAATGAAAAGAGTTTTTCTTTGATCTGAGCAGCATGGAGAAGATTAACTCTAAGTATCCCAAGAGGGATCAGAAGTTGACAGTGACTGGTGGCTCCCTTCTGAGGATATCAGGTGGACTCATCTGCTGAAGTGACCTGGTCTTCTGAGATATCTGTTATCTTGTCTGAATGTAAGAGATTGCCAAAACGTTACCAACTTTACCTGCCACATCCCATTGACTACTATATTATCCACCCAGGCCTTGGCATGAATGACCCTGAGAAAATGAAAAAGTAAACACAGGACAGGTGATGAAGGTAAACTCAAATGTTTGTTTTACTGTTCCTCCTTACTGAAGTTCAAGACTGAGGCAAAGGCTGCATGTATCCTGGAAATAAATGAATGATTACTTGCAGGACGTCATCTGGAAGACTGTCTTCCTTGTTGGTGGCTTATTCTTGGAAAGCCTGATAACCTAGTAGGGAAGCTTTAGATTAGTATTGAAGAAGGGAGCTGTCCTAAGCGCTCATGGGAAAGAATTAACCACAACCACCTAGCTGAGGGCCTAAAACTACTTGGAATAGGGTTATACGTAACAGGGTCATACAAGAGACAAAAACAGACTGAATGGATCAAGCATACTGCTTCTCAGTGCATGAATATAAGAAATGTGGAATAAACAAGGGGACTTGGAAGTCCTTATGGTTCCTGGAAGATCCTGGAATCTTACCATATGGTAAATTAAACCTTATTTAGATTTCTACTGATAAAAGCCTAAGAGAATATGAGTGCTAAAATTATAGGATGCCTACTGTACATCATCAACAGGGAAAACAGGAGTTAGGTTTAAAGCTTTTGAAGATCTGGAGATTTTTTTCCTGAGCAAAAAGGAGGCAAAATCATCTAGGGTAAAAAAGCAGGTTGTAATTGGTTGGGTAATGATTACAGCAGAACACAGGTTGTCCAGCAGATTATCAGAATGTGTCAGAAATATCCTGTTGATGCTGCAAAATCTAGTGAAGGGAAAATCTTTCTAAATTTTAATCTAATTAACCCAGAGAAACTGCTTGAAAAGGTAAAATACAGATTAGGCAGGACTGTTGATGGAATGACAAAGTTTATGATTCTTGTAAAAGGAAGGCAGGAGAATAGTGAAAAAAAGGAAAGAAGATTTCAACATACTCAAGGAAGTACGGTCTCCTGAGAAATGTGTCTAAAGGGAAAATGACTAAAGTAGAGCTGGCAGTGCATCAGTGAAACATGTCATCATAAAAGAGAAGCACGAGTATATATGACCAAAATCTGAAAGGCCGTAACACAAATGTGAGATTCAATATCAAAAATATCAAGAATAATAAGAACTCATTCTATTAATACTTCAATAATATAAAAATGATCAAGAAAAAAATTGGCTTTCTATTCAACAGGGAAAGAAAACTACCAACAGATTACATTAAGGGGAGCGAAGCACTTAAAGACTGTTTCTGTGTCAGTCTGACAAAAAGTCAAATGTAAGAAGGTGGCTTGAACAATGAACACTAGTAACAAATAAGACAAGAACAAATTATAAAATATTGCTATGTATTCAAATTGGTACTTAAAGAAATGGCTAAAATGGTGTCCCAGATTTATGCAGAAAAGCACACACACCACCTAGCTTTAAAAAGAGGGAAGGAGAACTATAGAGTTACTGATGTATTTCTAAGAAATCTATTCCTGCTTTCAGGCAGTAATTACAGAGTCACAAAGAGTTCAAAGCCTGTTAAGAGACACAAGAGCCACTAGGGATCCTTATGATCTACCCTGATTTCAGACAAGCTTTTATTTTAAATTATACTACCCTACAACCAGTTCCACTTTCACCTTGGTTTCCTAAGGAAATAAAAATAATGCAATCAACCTTTTCATCCACATTTCTGTCAGCCTTCCTCCCAAATTTGGAGTCCGTCTACCAATTTCAGTCAAACTTGAGAGGGATAGAGGTCTTAAGATATAGCAGTTACAAGTTTTGTGAAACTAACAGTCATGAAAAGGAGAGAAACTAATCTGACATGGATCCAAAACACTGACCAATTCAGGAACCAAGCATCCGAAGGTTCCATTTTAAATTCCTCAGAATGCCTAAACCAATGGTTGGTGTCAATGTCATTGTAAAACTTGGTATGTGTCCAGTATAGTCCCACCTTTCTGCACATGGGATTGACTCACCTCTGTGCTGGCCTAACATAGTAAAATGACTCAAGCCATGTGCCTAAGAACTTGTCACACATGAACTGCTGGTGGCTAGTCAGGTGACACTTCCAAATAGTTGGCCTCCTCCCAATAGCTAGTGACTATGATGTATAAAGCATTTCAAAGGCCTCATAGCCAACAGATACCTTTGTAAAAAGGTAAAGGAGATTGTGGTCTTTTTACAAATATCCCAGAAGGCTTGCAATCATCTCAAGACATCGTTAGGAGAGAGAGAGAAGGATGTCCCAGTGCCTGAGAGGCCTTCAGAAGATGAATAGCATGCTCCTCCTCTGTTTTGCCTTTCTACAGCAGAGCTTGGCAAAGGGCGAGAAGCAAGTTCTGGTGAGTGGAAGCTGTCTTTCTGCAGGGTCCTTAGGAGTCCTGTTGCAATATGGATCCTCATATTGCTGATTCAAA